>JAJEKV010000020.1:10532345-10808794 GCA_021234155.1 Isoetes taiwanensis | reverse complement strand
CTGCATGCTTCGTTCCGGTGCGTGGCTGAGGCCACAGATCCACCATCTTCGATCAAAACAGGATGAGGAGGATGATTCACCCGCAGTCAATTTATTGTATCTATTGTGCATAATTTGGCTATGGGGATGACGGTGGGTGAAGTGTTAGGTCATTACCCTGAGCTGAGATAGAGCAGTGACATGGGAACCTTTATTCAAATCGTGGAAACGTGGATTGATCCGCCAATGTTGGAATATATCGATATTTTCATCGTGGCTGGTACTCGTATGCGATGGTCGGTGCGGGAATTTGCCGCCAATCATTAATTTCATTGTTATCATGACTTCCTAATATTATCGGCATCTATTCGGCAATGTCATCTCATCAATCATCAGCGCCTTCATTTCGCGCGTATTTTCAATTGCGTAGCGAAGCAGTCACCGTGAATGCATAACTAATGTTATTTTTGATCAGATTAAGCAAAGCCCTAAGAGAGACAATGGTTGAAATGGATTTTCAGGTCGATAATCCCGTTCGGTGGATGATGCTGGTTCATTCATTAATGGCGGTTGGCCTTTCGGAAGACCCTCAATATCAACAAAAGATATGGATCCGGTTAATGGAGACCGGATATTTCGTACAGATTATTAAGGAAGATGAGGATATCTCTTCAGAAGGACTTGCGCATCAATAGTCGAATTGGGTAGACTTGCTTCAGAATTGGTAGGCAGCGACTGCTGACCTATAAAGTTCGCGGTTCTTCATGCCGAGAACTGGCCCTCTGTTCCGGAGGTTCTGTAATATCTTCATGGAATATCAGAAGGAAAGATGAATTCATCTTCAATGATGATATCATTCACGGTACGTCATAAAATCAAATTGAACCATCGTCAGGTGATAATTCGCCGTGAGTTATGCTCATATAATGATCTATCAATGCCTGTCTTGGTTATGGGACCAATATTCATGTTCGCTGGCGTAAACTCCAGAAGTGGAAAGAATGGGCGAGCAAGTGAATAAGGAATGGGTGAAAGTTTTGGGCCTCCGAGCAGGAGAACGCGATATGCCGTACTTACGTGGATATTTGTTGCGTCCAAAATTATGATGCTTTCGCCTTGAGGCATGATGCGTGGCTTAGCGGATATGAGGTGTTGTTTAACGCTAAATCAAAGCGGAATCCTATCATCTCGTGCATCCTCCTCTCCATGATGGTTATGAGTCAGAATTAATAAAATGGGGAATGCGAACCTCGAATCCATTCTGGCCTTTCTCACCACATTCTGGGCGGTCTCTATAATTTGTTGTGAACCTAATATCATAGCCCTACGGGCTTTTCTATCTTTCAAGACTCTAATAAGTATGGTCTATCAATCCATACTTCTATAAATATGCTCACTTAAGCCTTCAATTAAAAAAAGAAATGCACATTAAATTATTTTCATGTCTCTTTTCATTTTATCAGAATGATCTATTATCAGATCTATACCATGATAATGCCTCTCTGATTTTTGCCATGTTTATGCCTCACGCTCGGAAGTGAAATGCCCGATGGGGAATTATTTCCATGTCTCTTCCCGTCTCAGAATGTGATCTATGGCCGGATCGCAAAAGGTCCTGCAAATATGCACGCGAAAAGAGATTAGGATGTTAAAGATGACGTATTGCACAAACGTAGGGAATAAAACCAAACGATGGCGCTAAATAGAAGAGAAATCGCAATAACTTCTGATATCGCTGCAACTGCTCCATCGTGCCGAATCAGATCCTGTCGTCATGTCACTAACATGGGCTATAAGCTCTCAACTGTATCGTAAAAATATTGACGTTCATGGCGGTTTCACAGCGCGGCTTAGATGTTAACCCTCACGAAAATGAATCAGAACAATAAAGTTCGGCAAAAGTATTTAAAATCGAAGCAGCAATCGAAGCTCCGCCTGCGGAACCTTGGCGTCTCAACCTTTCGATTGCTCTGTCAAGCTCCCTTAGTTGGATGACCATCAAATTGGTGCTCATATCCTTAATACTATCATCACCACCATACCTCTAGATGAAACAAATTAACTTCGGATGTAGTCCTCGCATTTCTTTATGGAATTCAGCTCGGTCTATAATCTTCAGTATCATATGCGTGACCACGAAAGAAACCAAAGATGTTCAAAGCTCTCTTGCAATGGTTGACTCAAATCCTTAAAATTTGTAAACGCTAAGATTTATGTTTTGGCGGTGATAAAGTCAAAACCACAAGTGTATTTAGCTTCGGGCTATCAATTGAATAGAAATGAAATGTAAAGAGATATTACCAATGATTTTGCGGCCAGTAAATGAGTTTATCAGCGTAGGTATTTTGAGGAAATGCTTTAAAGTTCAGTTGCAGAGCGGAAATAAAATGAGCTGTAGTGCGCCCTGTAACAGCCCTCACGCGGCTTAAAGGTTGGAACCGTTGAAAAAGAATTAAGGAACATGTTTAACATGTAGAGATTGATGTAAAAGAATCATGTTTAACACCTTCTAAGTATCACGGTAGTCTCTCCCAGTTTGTAAAATGCCCTCGATCCAAATGATTTTACTGCCAAAAGAAGCAAAGCACAAATAAGAAGATTTATTCCTCAAGCTGGAAATGGGGAAGATTTATTCACGAGGGGTACAACGGATGCATAGAATAAAGAAAGAGCCACAAATAAACTTCGCGCCCAGGCTTTCGAAGAGCTTGGATTCTTGAGTCCATGATAAGGAGCTAATGATCACGGAATCTTGAATGCTTCCTTATGCGATTGCAAATGCTTCCACCTCCACTAATGTTTGTTATCCTTTACGGACATCTCTTGCATCCTGCAGTCACCAAAAGATGTAGAACTTGCAGAGCATATATGTGTACTTCCTTCTTTAAGTTCTTATGAATCTTGGTGATCGGAAGTAAAGCTGATCAGAAATGCGATGAGTGATTGCGGTTTAGAAAATTGAAGTCCCGCTTGCAAAATCTTTGCCCGGTGAAATCCTCATTGGTAAAGGATAGGCATGTGACTCATGCACAAATAATTACTATAATAACATCCATGAGTTATCTAATTAAAGAAGGACACAGATTCTAGAACTTCTATGACCTACAATGGGAATTATCCCGGTGAGTTCAAGGCACAAATGAAGCTCGAGTACCTTGTAGAAGTTCAACTTCAGCATTTATACCAAAGCGTGGAGATGGAGAGATTAAGATATCACAATACTCTAGTAACAAAGCTGCCCGACCATTCACATCTCGAATGGGAGGCACTTTCTCAACATCTATGGAGGCAAAGCATCCGATTTGCCAAGAGCAAAGATCGATGAAACAAAAAAGCGAATAGTAGGGGACCAAATAAAAAACCAAATTGTAGTCTCCGAGATGTAGGTAATAACTACGTATCCAGCTCATCCAAGAAAGCTTTGATCATCGATTTGTCGATGCGATTAGAAAGATGCTAAAGAATGTGGCAAGAAGCAAGAGTGAAGCAAAATGATTCCAAGCTATTTTTTTGCCTTTGTTGCGGGAATTATCCTGCGAGATGAATGGAGTCTCTTTCAAAAAGTCTATCAAGGATGCATGTAAATATTAACATGGAAAGATGCAAAATATCAGCCCCGAGTTTCAATAGATCATGCAACTTAAAGAATTAAGGCACGTTATCAACAAATGTGATTCCAAATTTGAAAAAGCATTGAAATCACCAAAAGAATCTGCATCTGAGCAGTTATATAAGGTGTATTTACAATATCCTCCGACCATGGATTCTTCGTATGCAAGTTAAAATCGACCATCAATAAGCTGGTATTACCGCAACTTACAATAGTGAAGCCTGCTTTGGATCTTCTGGTGAACCTTGTATTGCCTAATGGTATGCTTGATTTGGAAAGCAGCAGATGTAACCTAATACGCATTCAAAGCCATCAAAGTTGCAACAAATTTATTTTAAAATCAGATCAGCGCCTGCTTCGAACTTACAAAAGATGGATTAGTTTCCACGCCTTTAAATTTACACCTTATGGAATCCGCTTGTCCTTTTACTTCTATTTCTTACTTCTTTATCGATCATAAACCTGGTGAACCTCGAATCTGAGCTGCCGTCTCTACTAGGTCGAGAAGCGATATCTACATCCCATTTATTCTGACTCTTGTGCGTGAAGTGAGTAGCCTTACTTTCTGCTGGCAAACTCAGGCCACTATCTGCGTTAACCAAGAGCCACCATACGAGGCATCAATCTTTGGAAAAATAGAGAAAGAAGAAAAATGTTGGAAGAAGCGTTTTGAAATACAGGAAAAGCGTTACATGGCAGGGGAAAAGCGTTATCCGTGGCCGGAGAAGAGGACAAACATCAGTGAGAAAGGGCAAAAACTTTTAAGTAAGTAGATGTAGAAGATGATTAAGAAAATAAAGCGATTTGCTTCTCTAAGTGAAATTACGGGAGGACTTCGCGAGAGACACAAAGCCGACAGCCGACTACCAAGGACTTCTCAACTATAACCATAGGCAGCATCTGTGAAGACACTCATACACCACCCAGAAGCGGTCGAATAGGATAAAATCGACCTCGAAAAAAGAGGGGCCGGTTGAATATCAAAAGGAGATGATAGGAGCCGGTAGAAGTGTTGAAGGGCGATGTGAGGACATCACCGAATGAAAGGCAAGCGGCGGAGAAAATAAACGGTCAAAGAGTCACGGTTCAAAGCGAAGAAAGGATTACCGTTGGCCAGCCCGAGAACGGTAATGATCATTAGAGGGAGAAGCGAAATTTGAAGAAGCACCTTTCACGGATGACATCGGCTCGAAAATGGCCCTAGAAAAAGAAAAGGAAAGGACCCATTCGAGGAAAAACAATGAAAAGCGCCCATACGATGGCAGATCAAAGGCATGTTGGATATGGCATCGAAACAATGACACGAAAAAAGAAGGACGATAGAACAAAACAATGAAAAGAAAGGGGCCAGCCACCCGCGATGTGAATCGAAGGGATACGACGTATAGCGAGAGGCGGCAAGCGGCAATGACAAAACAAACCCGCGTTAATACATTACAATGCACATATGATATGAATCACGGGAATCCGGACGGCCAATATATCTAGATGGAGATAAAGTCAACGAAAGAACCACTTGACATGGATCCCCAAAAGAAAAAGCAATCATGATAATAAGAGAAGGAACAATAGCAATGGCCCCGAGAGAATAAGGCAAAGAGGAAAAACGCAGCATAGGAATGTAAAATGCATAGATAAAAAGATCGAGGACCGAGCAACACTGGCAAGGTTAGGTAGAGTCGCTACCTACGTGGCAATGAAGCGAGGGCCTTGTGGCCGTCAGCATGTGAGACAAGGAGACTCAGAAGTCATAAAAATGCTTAAAGAGAAAATCTGATATAGAGACGAGGAAGGGAAAAAGCAGGATCGCAGCGAGTGGAAACGAAGCGTTATCTTGAGTCTGGTGGCAAGCCAGTAGGCAGCCAGCGAAAAAGGGTAAAAGGTAAAATGGCCCGGAAAGAGGAAGTTGAAAGTTGATGAAGTCGCGTGTAGCGGAAGGTCGCAACCTGGCCCGTGGGGAAAAGCGAAGCCCGGAGGGAGAAGTCTGCATAAATGACGACATCCCGGCTTCGGTGACGCAGAAAAAAAGGAAGGACGATAGAAGGGCGCTTATTCTGAGGAGCGAAAGAAAAAGTCGCTATAAAACAAGTCCCTCCGATGGCCAGTGAAGACAATGAGAAGTGAGCGAGAAAGGACAACAACGAGAAGAAAAGTACATGTTAAAAGTGGGAATGAGGTAAAATCACCAGTAGGAAGCAAGACGAGAGCTCAAGGAGGAATAAGATAAAGAAAGAAAACTTATCCTAAAGGAAAGTGTGGAGCGGCATACACTTGGAGCATAGAGGCCGGACACAATACGCCCATGAGGAGCGGAATAATGATCAAGGACCAAGCAATAAGATGAAGAAGAAAGAAACCGCGCACATCATAATGTATAAAATGCATAAATGTAAAAGCGGACAAAGTACAATAGAGCACAAAGGCGTCGAAATCGAGCTTGACATAGGTAGACGCTCGAACCTGTCTGGCGGGGAATAAAAGGAAATGAAACCCGCGATCAGGAAGACCATAGGAAGATATACAACCAAATTAGAACTTAGATTACAAAAGTCCCTAGTTGCATCGTGCTTGTCAAGAGAGAAATGCCTACAATTACAAAGAGAAAAATCCGAAACCACCATGGGAAGCGTAAAGGTTATAAGATCAAAGGCGACATATAAATAGTTGCATCGGCATCCAAAAGAAAACACAATTACAAAGAGAAAAATCCGAAACCACCATGGGAGAACATAAAGTTATGGATCGTGCGATAAAGCCCATGGCGGCTAAAATAAAGATGGAAAGGAGCGGATGAAAGATATACACAGCAGTCAAAAGCCCATTACAAAGTCTCCCTGGCGACATCAACGTAGATGCGAGAAACACAAGTCTGAAGGAAAAATCGGAAACAATAGCGCCAGGAAAACAAAATTGAAATTAAGATCTCGGTGCATTAAAATGGAAGCGCACGGGCAGCCAAAGCGAAAAAGGTAAAAAGGAACATACAATGCGTGATGAAAGAGGCGATGCATTGAGATCGCGATGTATAAAGGTGGTGGCTTGATCCATGCATCTGCGGTGCAAAAAGGTCCTCCTCTAATGGGCGAGCCAGAGGATAAATCAAAGTACGAATTAAACTAAAATTTGAGGAGCCGTCTATGGCAGGAGAAATGCCTCAAAAATAACACCACAAATCAGTATCAAAGGGAATTACCTCGAAGCCGAGGGGATCAAACTATCAATGATCGGATAAAGCGATTAAATGCCAGAAATGGAAAGCGGGCATGAGATCCGGATGCAAAATTGATATCAGGACATGCATAAGAAGAATGCGGTCTAAAATCAGCCGTCGAAGAAAACCCCGCTCGAAATAGCGAATAGGCATACCAAAACAGCGTGTAGCAAAGCTGAATCTCAAAGTATCAATGGGGCGTAAAGCGATACAAAGAAGAGCGCCATGAAATGCAAAAGCGTAAACCGATGCGAAGCTGCTGGCAAAAGAAGTGGAGCGAGTATAAGGAAGTGCAAATGCAATATGTGGCATATCAAAAAGCTAAATAAGCACATGCTCCACAAATGGCGTAAAATTTGGTTAGGTATAGAGGAGAAATATGTGGTGAAAGCGGAAGATGAAATACCATATGCATAAAGCCATGAATAAAGGCATAATAGGAAAAACATGCACAGGCAAGCGGGGCTGGGTGAGGAAGAAGAATGTAGACATACCAGCATTCAAAATTGGCGGGTGGCGAGCCTCGAGGGTGTCGAGTCAGACGCGAAGCCGTAAGCGAGGGTGAGGCGAAGAAGCATAGCAGCGAGTGGTAGCGAGAAAGAAGTGGAACAAGTAGAGAGCACCCATGGCGGTTAAGGAGAACAAGAATGTGCATAATGGTGAGCTGACGAGCAATCCATGGCGGAAGCTGAAACCATCCGGCACGACATCGCGAGGGCAAAGCGGTCGATGTCGGCTCTTGTAAAGCGTGGCGAAACCGCAGGAGGCGGTGAAAGTAACAAGCCTCGGCTGGAAAAGCATGGAGAAAGCGGATTTCTTCGCGAGGCCGGATTACAACAAGCTGTTGTGATTTTGTTGCTACCACAAACATTACGATTTTGTTGCGAAAGTGGGTGGAGGGAGAGAAACATAGATCCGGGCAAAAATGGATGCCCCGGTATTAATCCATCAAAGCTGTAAATACCTCCTATTACGCGCCAAGGCTGCCAAAATGGGTTGCCAGCAAACCACAAAAGGCCAAAGCGATACGGAAGAAGGCGACTTGGAGGTAAGAAGGGCTTCGACAATTGTGATTAGGACTCGAGGAATGGCGAGAAGGCTTCGAAAATGAATTAAGATGGTTCCCAATTTGAGGTTAGCTGGAAGAATCCCGAAAGAAACTGGAAGGAGGTTCTTTGCAATGCCCGTCAAGTTGATCCACTCATGCGAAGAAAAAAGGCCCAAGCCAAAACCAAAAAAACAAGAATCCTCAATACTAAAACTCTGAGCCCTGAAAACAATCGTATGCAAGAGAATGGGCTATACAGTAAAGCTTCGAGATTAACCATGGCTTACGACATTAGGCTGTCGAGGAATTTCGCGAGGAGAAAAAATACAACAAAACCAAGAGCAAGTGCCTCATTCTTAAAAGGAAAATATATATAGAGCCAAACCAAAAACTTGGATTAAAGCGGAGAAAATGCGAAAGGGATTGAGGGACACATGCACGCAAAAAGCGATGGGGAGTCAAAGGAATTTAGGACCCATACACACTTAAAAAGGCGGTGGTGGTGGCAAGGAAGAAGCCTCTTGAGCTAAGGATGAATGGGATAGCGAGGGTGTTATTCAGCTAGAGGAATCCCGGTTGTAAAATGTGGTGAAAAGCTAGGGGAGGAAGAGCGAGAATAGATAGAGCTTGTCATTCATCCACGGTGATGATATACAATGTGTGGAAAACTAGAGAGAGAGGGATAGCCGACCATAGGAACAATATCCGGGACTACCCTCTAAAAGAAATATGCCGAGGCAAAATAAAAGGGTAATGGCGACAACTTCTCCTCGGGATGAAAACCCGCCCTTCGGGTTTTCGAGAGAGAAAACCCTAATGAGAAATAATTAAAGTAACAACATGGTGTTGCACGGAGAGCGGAGAGAAGAGAGAAAGCGAGTGATGTGAAGCGCCAAAATAGAGTACGACCGAGGAGCGGCGAAAAGCGAGAATGTGTCCATGGAGAATCGGCGAGAGAGGGTGATGGCGAACATAAATAGAAACGAGGACCCCTAGCGGTGGCGGAAAATAAAGCGGAATCCACGCAAGCAATACCAAAACTCCAAAAGAACACGTGGAAGTAGTCGGAGAAGACAAGCGGCTACAAGTTGCCCAAGAGGAGATCCGAAAATGAAAGCGGAAGAACATAGCGAAAGATGGCATCACCGGTGAGTTGAAGGGGAATCATTAATGTAAAAGTAGGCATCACCCTCGGTGGAAATAGCGATATAGCATCATCCGGTGGTGGAAACCTTATGTAAAGTATGCATCACCCTGCGGTGGGAAATAGCAACATCAAGCAAGTGGAGAACAATGAAATCTGGCCGGGAGAGTGATGGAGCGGAACATAAGAATAGCGCTTGCTCCGCGGGTGGAGAACAACAAAGAGGCATGAACAACAAAAATACAAATGAAAAAGACTCATCGCCACTTGCGTCGGTGGGAAGGGAGAAGCCATGAAGGAGAAGAAGCTATGTGAGAAGGCGTCGATGTAGAGGCCAAAGCGGAAAAGGCCTAATATGCGCTCGTCCCTTTCGGAATGAAGCGTCAGATGGCTTTCCGGATGCGATGGAATGTGGAAAAGAAATGTTACATGACGGCCTTGAAATTATCCTGATAAATTTCTTGTAACTATAATGCTTGAGTTACATTGCATTTCTAATTGTGGAGAATGGATCAATAAACTTTAGAGAATTATCATTTGAATAGACACAGTATAGACAATAATCATATTCTAATCTTGGCTAAATGTTGAGGAGAATGGATCAATAAACTTACAAAATCATCCCTTGATGAATCTAGAAATTAAACATCGAAGTTCCACACTACCATATGGAAGTCCCAAGCTATCACAAGGCCCCCAAAAATTGAATCGATTATGATTTTTTTCTAATAATTCTTAATAAAACCAACTCTTTAAAATTATCTGGGTATGTGGGCCAAAAGTTTACAAACCATATCTAGTTATACAATACATTTCATTAATGCGATTTCCTGTGTAAACGAATATTGTTTCTTCACATAGGTATTTAAATGTGATGAATTTATAGTTAGTTTTATGACAACTTAAATGTAAGATCATTGCTACTACTTAATGTATCAAGTTTATGAATAGTATTTGATCACATCTATTATCCTTTGTTTATTGACATTTAGCAATTTTTAGATAGCGTAGTGGTATGATATTGTACAATGATTAATCCATGAAGTAGCCAGGCGCTTGTTTTCATGATATCAATACGATTATATAGATGGTTGTAGCATCACGTAATTACAGTATTAATATTTAGCTGTGCTTCATGTAGCAGGATTTAGTGATACGATAAAAGACCATAATATTCTACCATAGTATATTAATGCGAACAAAATTTGAGGGTTATGCATGATTTTCCACTTGATTTCATAATGTGATATCTACTAATTAATTGGTATATTATTTTAGCGTATTTGTCGTTGAACATTTCTTTTCAAAATCACGGGTTTTACTTCTTATCATTATTTTTTATTATGAGAAGTTACAAGCGTAAAGACTATAGAAAGATGGTCCATTTTAGTTTTGCTATCAAAAGGGGTACAATAATATATGAAGAATGTCGACCCGACACCTCTTCCTTTCCTGGATGAGCAGCTAGATCTTGGATCTTTTATTCTATCATGAGACACTTGTAAGCTGAATTTCTATAATTTCTGTAATCATTTTGAGACTTTCACCGGGTTCTCTTACATTGACATGACTGCATTTTAGAATGAATACTTGGATTTAAAATTGTTAGTTATCACGTATAGATCACGCAATATACAAATTAGATTGCCTTTGCCGAACTCTTTCAGTGACTACTCAGGATTGGGTTCTTAACATTATTTTCTTCCCCATAGATAGCGTGTAGTTTATTGAACTGCAAAAGATGCGGAGTTGAAGCTGGCAGCCGATTATCGCTATAACTTTTGTTCCTATCATAATGTTGTTTATATTGCGAAATTTGCTTTCATTTCCTCCAGCAGGTTATCATACGCCCATCATTACCATCACGGATTCCCTTAGGCTTCTTCATCGATTGATCATTATAACTTCTTTCGGTGCATGTTAACCTATACAATAATCCATAGAAATATAGATATTCAGGCCTCATACAACCAATAAAGATTAACAAACTTAGAGGATTGATAGAAAATCAGCTATGCCTAAGGACAAGCTTTACAACTTTAATATGGCCATTAACACAAAATTACGGTGACTGCGGATCGGTATCATCGGGCCAAAATCCGGTGCGGCCACATCCGGGCATCTGTTGTCGATGCTTACACGGACTTGTCGTGGGCGGTAGTGTCGCTTTGCAAAGGTTGCAGCAAGTGCGAATTATAGCAAGGTCAATGTCGGCTTCAGTAGTGGTGAACGTTGAACGATTAATGCGGTCTAACATTAAAGTAGTGAATTCAAACTAAGAAGTCCTAGCAAAGAGGCGCACTGGCTTTCATGTTTAATGCTAGTAGCCTCAACCATCCATAGGAATATTATAGATATCACGCTTTAACGCCAGTAGAATGGTGTGTGGTTTTGTTCATTTGTTTTAAAATGTTTGACCATATTAGTCATCTTAGACCATGCCGATTACAGAGCAAAGGCATTACCGGTTACAATAATTAGTTGCAATGGCTTCAGCATTCAGGAATTAAAGAATGACGCGGTAGCAGCGAAGTTTAGATGGAAGCTTGCAGCACGACAAAAGCGGTAGCAACATTACATACCACTCTTCTAGCATATAAAGACCCGGTTCCGCGCTCGTCTGGATTCCGCAAACTGCTTCAACATCCCTCTGAGCAAAATTAAGGCAAATGTCTGACAACAAAATCCTTCATATTTATTGGCGAGACAAGATCCCAGTATACATAGAACGTGAATTTCTTGTTCAAGCATGCCGTCATATTATATCCATGAACATCACCTACGATGAAGCGAGGAAAGTCCATGGCATATGCGGCCGGGGCGAAGGCATGTAATAAGCTGATGCAATGTCGCAGATAAAAGCTTACGGGATGCCATCTTAGCCCATCAGCGACCCAAATCGTGAAATTGGTGCAAAGTCTAGCGATGGAAAAGTACAAAATAAACCAAACACATTCTACAAATCCATGTGGCCATGGGTTTTGTGATGGAAATGGGTAAGACTTCTCTTAGAACAACGATAAAAGCTTGTAGGTAAATAAGCTTCACATTGTTGTTTGGAGGCATCGCGTTGGAAACAAGCGGAGTTAGGCCATTCTTCCATCTTGACATCAAGAGAATAGCATAAAACCTGCACAAAAGCATCAACAAAGATGGCATAAGAAATCTTTCTGAGAAAATGGCACCTTTATAGGCTTTGAAAACTAAGCATTCACATGATCCAGCGGTCCAAAATGGTGACTTCCAAGCTTTTGGCTTTAGTATTATATAAAATGGATACAATGACTAATGAATGTTCTATATAAGAAATATTCGAATTTTCTCCAACATATTAACCGGACATAGAAATCATAATCTAGACCGAGCAATTGTACACAAGCACATAGATAGGATAATCGAATATGAAGCAAAGGCACAAGCCCTTGGATTTATGCCAACAAGTTCTATCCATATATGGAAACAAGCAAAAGTTTGTAGCAACTAAAATGCTTAATCGAATATTGCCGCGGCATTAAAATGGCCATTTAATTTTGGTCAAAGCAAGTTCAATAAATCGTGATGGAAGAACTGAGATCGTACGGCATCGACTGTATGGTGATTGCTTGCATTAGAGTATTTGGACGTGCTGTCTGGCACGGTTGGTGGCCGATATCATTACCTAATCTTCTATCGTCGTAATGGAAGCGTTCCGGAAACCATCATCATCTACTGGTGCGTAAGCATCGGTCGGGGCTTTGTTGAAGGGCGTAGAGATCATCGTACGTATTCAATCAAATATTATCTGCTCTATCCATTCCTCATTCAGGTCCGGGCCGGCGTCACCGCTCCATCAATATCTCAAAAATCTTTCAAATCAAAATATCTGTTATCATCATATCGACAAATCAAATCCGCCGGCAAAATCCTAAAACAGGCCATTACTCGATTCTTATGCGCATCCACGGCATTGGGGCATATCTCAGTTGGCAGTTATCCGCGACTGAAAAGCAGAAATCTCTGGCAGGCGGATAAAATGCCTGTTAAGGCGAGTGGTAGGCCTGTTCTTTTTGTAAAGGAATGCCAGTGGTTTTTGCGTGGCATTACCGCGGCAGATGTTGGCAGAAGCATTTGGACATCGGTGAACTGCTATGCCTGTGTTTGGGCGTGTAAGCGGGGCGGCCGTTTGAAATGCATGCCTCCTCTGGGGTCCCAAAACTGCGGTGTCAAAGCCCGTAGCATGATTCGTTTTGACGGTCATGTTTTGCCATTGGAAATTCGTTTTGTTGGGTTTTTCACCTTTAGGTGAGTTTATGCCATATGTATATTATGTATTATTATTGGGTTTTGTGTTGGGATGCCACGGAAGCCACTGATTTAGGGAATATTCTGCTTGTCATTCCAAATATGTGGCCCCCAGGATTTTGAGACGAAAAATGGCGGCAAATTGCAGTAGTCTCGATTGAACCCATGGTCTGACTCAATTTTTTTTCTACCCTCACCCCATGGAAAGTTGCAATGGTGCAAAACGGCAAATCCAACCATTGTTCAGGCAAGGAAAATAAATAGGAAGAAAACAAAGCATGTCGAACTCATCATAGACACGAAGCAAAAAATAGAGAGTGATGAATTTCATCATAGATGACCCCAAAGGTCAATTTGGAGCTTGGAGGATAGAACATGGCTTGGAGCATTTGAACCTCCGAGCCAAACCGGCCTCACCAGAAGCCACAAACCCAGCTAACTTTGCATATCCTGCTTGATCTCTGGGCTTGGAGGATTCTTGAAAGTCTGTTTCAAAAAACAAACACGACAAACGCATAGGGGTCATCTTGCATAATAAGACGGCTCTGCAAATAAGAATTAAATGAGGTGACCAGGGCACAACTTCTAAAGCAAGACACAGCTCACAACGCTGGGAATGAAGGCATAAGGTAAAAGTTATTTCCTAAATTTGGAGAGGGTTCATTCGCTAAGATCGAGGTATGGTAAAAGCATATCAATGATATGCTCATCCATTCAGGCATGTTGCAAACGTGTAGCCATGTTTCGTGAACCACGTATGATGCCATTGGCAACTACCTGTTATGAGATTGAAATGTGGAAAGAAGTGGTCATTTCAAATAAATACATGCCATGTTTACTGACTACAAATTTTGGGGAAGAGTAGGACAGTTAATTGCATATTTTATCTCTGAATACCCAATGTGGCAAGTAAAAAGGCAACAATATACCTTAAGCTCTGAGTTGAGAACCACATGTGCTGTTACCTCGACATTTTGGACCTATTGACAAAGTTAGATTTGAGTTCTAGAGTCGTTATGGTTGCCTTCTCATACTCCCTCTTCGAAAAGCAACTATGTAGCAGGCCCCACTTCCAACGTCTACGTGTTCAAGTTCTATGCTACCTCTAGGATAAAAGAAACTCGACACCAGCATGGCAAAAGTTGTCAAACACACATGCGAGGTGATTGTGTAGCGAAAGGTCGACTAGTTGCCCGTAGCGAATCGAGTTTTGTTCTGTTGGTCACAATAGCTTGTCCCTAGAGTAAATTTGATCCTTTGAACTCATGCGCAAAGTCAAAACCCCATTCCGAGCTTGCTAAAGTGGCCAAAATGGGGAACATGCCATTTTCCCGTTGTGTCCCTACGTCGAGAAAGGGGGAAATTTAGGGGTTAGCACATCTGTGTGGTGGATGTCCATTTTTTCTTTTCGAAGGGATTTCTTGGGACAATGAGCTACCCTTTGAACAGTGGGATTAACAGACGGCGCTATTTTGGTATCCCGATACTTAAACCTCACTAAATCTGTAGGGTTTCTGTTTTGGCATACTTCCCTGCCTCTGAAGTGGCCGAGAGCTTGCGTGGAGGGTTCCCTCAAGGGTTCGAAGAGAGACCCCAAGAGGGAGAATAAAAAAACCCTCCGCATGCACCCGTTCCAAACCAGCCCCATTGTGATGGCTCGAACAAGCTGGACAACGATGGCTTCAAGGGGGTTCAATTGCTTGTGGATGTTCCTGGAGGTGCAGTTTCAGAATACAAGTCAATCCTTATAAGGGGTTCTATATTTAGGGCCGAAGCCACAATTGTCGTAAAAAGAAACTAGGGTACAGGTGGTGGTCAATGATATGGAAAAATCAGATACATTTTTTTGCGTAGACAAGATGTTGAAACAAGACATTGCAGCTTGTTTTTGCATTTTCCCTTTGCTACAGTAAGTCTCGCTTATTGAATTTAAGTGAGGCATGTTGTTCTAAGTTGTTGCCTACCCGAAATTACTTATTTGAACATCTAAAATTTTAATGCTAGATGATACAATGCATATGAATATTGTTTGCGTCTAAACTTTCCATCGTTCAAGATCAATGTACTTTCTTGAGATTTTAAAATTTTGGTTTGGCTAAGTATTATGTACTTCAAAAATAAGCTTGGGAATGAGGATGGAGAAGGTATCATGGATTCACCACCATATTTTCCTATCCATACATCAAGGTAAGTTGCTATTCATTCTGGTTTATTATCCAATGGGAGGTCCCCATGTGGCGACCATTCTATTCAAGAATGAAAAATGAGTACAACATTCTTAAATGACCTCTCACAACATGTTACCTGAGTGAAAACCTGCATTCTTGAATGATCTATTACCTGCCTTAAAAAACCCTGTTGTGGCTATGATTGCTGGAGCTGGATTTTCGAACCCCTATTGTGACTATGGTGGATATGGTGGGCATAACAAGCTGGAGATGCCATAGTGAGCTCCAAAACCTCGCCAAAAATGCACCATTGCTAAAGCACAAAACCTGGCTGAAGCACCGCACAAAACTTGAATCAAAGCCTGAATTCGAGTTGCTTGGCAGAATCGAAGTCTAAATCCGTCAAAATATGGGCTTGAATCCAATTTCATTGCTTACCTTGTGTTGTTGATGGTGGCGGTAGCCAGCAAGCCCTGCCACAAATGGAATGGCCTCCCCCTTGCCATTCCACATCACATCTCAAAGTTTAACAGTGCTAAGGAATATCAAAGTCTTGTGCTCAACATTATTTAGAGTTTTACATTGGACATTACAAGCCCCTTATCATAATGAAATGATACATATTGGTAGTGAAAGAATTTGACATAGTTGCTCGAGGAGACTGCTTGACGCTGATATAAAGCTGCTTAAGGCTGCTACACTACCTATAATGGTAGGAAACAAGAATCAAAGCAACGAGTAAAAAAAAGTCAATGAAAATAATATAAGTTTATGATTACAATTAAGGATCACGCTCTAAAAGCATGACAAAATTAGATACAATAGTCGGAATTACTAGTTAACGTAAAAAAGTATGCTCAAAGTCAGTAGCGACATTAAGGATTGAAACAAGTATATTAAAAAAACAACCACATAAACCAACATAATAGATTGCTTACAAGCATAGTAAATAAGCATGTGACAAAAACCATAGCACACTTGCAAAATCAAACATGGTTTTTCAAAAACTTGGGCGGATTAAAACTAGTCAAAAAACTATATATGATGGTGATAACTAATATGTAAAATCATCTTAAATTATAATATTGACAATGGATGCTTAAGAACCACCTCCTAAACTAGTAATAATTTTAAGAAACTACTGTTAGATATAAAATTAGTATAAGAACTATGATCATACTAGTAGTGATTATGAAAGCCATATAGTTTTCCTTGACATTCTGAATTACATGTAGTAAAAATCACTCTTATACCAGTTTCCATCATGATTATAACTGCGAGTTAATTTTTGGGGGCCTTGTGTATGCCCATCGATCGTTGGGCATTGTAACTATCTGTTCTACTGTAAAAGCAAGAAGTTTATAGGTACGCCTGGAGCGTTTGAAATGCATCAGGTCTCCATGATATAAAACACTACACAAAAATTAAGCCCAAATTGCACACCAGTAATGATGGACGAATCTTACAACATTGAACCCAATAACTGTATTATAGATGGATGAATCTTACAACATTGAACCCAATAACTGTATTATAGCCCAGCAACACTGGGTACCATTACTAGTGTAAATATAATATCATGATCAATAGTAGTAGAAAATCAAGAGTGTGATTGGGCTTTGGACTGTGTGCACCCCATCAGACCAACTCAATACCGCACTCTTAAAATCGGAGTGCCATTCAACCAAGGCAGGGGCAGTCACCAGGACACGAAAGCTCAAGGTCTGATTTAGCTCTGTGAATGCAAGCAAAGAAGGGCTAACCGTGACATTCAATTCATTCGGAGCTACAACACTAGCAGTATAAGTGGAATTGGCATCTCCCACATTGGTCACCACTCTTCCAAAGGTGGTGGAGACTTCACCACTGTAATTTAATAAGCTGTAGTTGAAGACGGCAGTAAAGGATGGGTAGTTGAACTCTTGGGCTGGCGGTACTATTGCAGGACATGACACAGAATAGTTCTGAGTAATGGTTAGCAGGTCTTGACTGGTATAGTAACTGCATAGGAAATTGATGTAATCTTGTTCTGTTAGATCATAGACAAGTCCAGGATTTAGAGCTTTCTGAGGATCCACATGTCCTGATCCATAAGCAAAAACGCTAGAATACTGGCCTGTTGTTGCCTCAGAAATATTGCCACCAATGTCATCAGATATGTAGGAAGTAGTCATGATGGCAGATTTGATTGCAGCAGGGCTCCAGGAAGGATGAGCTGCTTTCAACAGAGCAGCAATGCCACTGACATGAGGGCATGACATGGAGGTTCCTGAGATTATATTATACTCAACTCTTCTGTGATCATCAAGCAGGCCTGATGGTGATGCAATGCCAGACCAGGAGGCAAGGATGTTAAAACCAGGTGCAATTACATCGGGTTTTAACACATCTTTGCTGATGCTGTTAGGACCCCTGGAAGAGAAGTAAGGCACCTGCGGCGCGGGCTTAGCGCCGAGGAATGTACCATACAGCTTGATAGTTGAAGTAGGAGCGTGTGTTGAGTTGATATACATCTTCAACTCAACACCATCTCTGTAGGTAATTGCAACTGCAGGTAAGGTATAGCTTTCAGGAAATGTGCTATTGCCAAGGGTGTAATCCATCACCACAATCATGCCAACTCCTCCTGCCTTTGAAACCATTACTCCTTGTAAAACTGAATAGTAACTGTCACACACAACTATCTTACCACTTGCCACACTAGAGTTCACACTTTCTGAACCACAGAAACCCAAGTAAACAAGAGGCACCTGTACATTTTCTAAACCTTTTCCACTGGACAGAGATTGGCCTTTAAAAGTAACTCCATTTCCAAGCACAGCAGTGGCAGGAAACGACCTGTCAATGGTTCCAGCTCCAACAGTTGTAATCCATGGTGCAGTATTAACTACAGAGTAACTGTATGGTCCATTATTTCCAGCCGAGGCCGAAAAGAATACGCCATTTTTCGAGGCGGCGAAGGCACCGATAGCAAGTAGATCAGACTGATAATTACTGGCATAAGATGATCCTAAGGACATAGAAATAATGTCAACTCCATCTGCCACAGCCTGATCCATGGCTGCAATGATATCAGAATCGGTGCAACCTTCTTCCCAGCAAACTTTGTAAGCTGCAATTCTGGCTTTTGGGGCCATGCCTCTAGCAGTGCCTTGTGCAAGACCAAACAAGCTTGCATTTGTAGCATAATTTCCTGCAGCAATTGAAGCAGTGTGAGTACCGTGTCCGTCGCTATCTCTTGCAGATGCATATTCTGTGCTCCAATTTAGAGCACCGTAGTAACTCAAATAGCCCCTGTAGTAGTACCTTGCTCCTATTAGCTTGTTGTTGCAATGAGAAGAATTGAACTCAACTCCTGCCTCGCATATCCCTTTCCATTTTGTAGGTACTGGGCCTATGCCTGTGTCTCTGAAACTTGCACTCTCTGGCCATATGCCTGTATCCAGAAACCCAATAATCACGTTGCTTCCATAGTCTGTCTCTGGCCAAATTCCAGCACTTGAATTTAGAGACAAGAACTCTGGAGTGCGTGTTGTATGCAACTGATGCACCTTTTCTCCAAATATGGCAACAAATCCGTTCATTTTCTGTACTGCTTCCACTTGGAGCGCTGTCAACTGCCCGGAAAAGCCTTGGAATTTGTTGTTGTAGACATATGTTAATTTGGTGGTCAGACTAGAGTACCACTCTTCATAGTGGTTAAAAATTGCAGGCATTTTGGTCTGATCCATGAGGACTATATAAGAAGAGACATCATTAAGTCCGGAAACTGGGCTAGATAGGGAAAGCGTCGTAACAAGAAGGATGGCCAGAGATGCGTGAGCCAGTGAAGTATCCATTTCTGAACTGAAGAATGAACTGAAGAAGACAAGTATTCTTGGGCCTTTATATCTATTCATCGTTCGGCGTTTAAGCACGTCGTTTATAAGAAGCATCATGTAACATAGTCTTAGGAACCGTTCAATAGCCGCCTTAATGACCAGAGCTTCCGCTGTAGATTCGCTAGTAGATCTACTACCCTCTTTTTTTTTTCTCTTTCTTTTTTCGACATAAGACTGCATCGTGCTTCGCTAGCAGATCTACTACTCTCTCTCTTTTTTTTTTCTTTCTTTTTTCCTCTCCACGGCAGAATTACGTTCTATATATAACATACACCGTACCGTACTTCCCTTCCACTGGCGGAATTATGTACTAGGTAATTGGCAGGAGGAGGAGCATTCCGCCCTGTAAAGGGCTCCGCCGACCCGCCAAAAGGGCGGTGCATGGCGGCGAGCCGCGAAGTGCTCGAGTTTGGCGGCGCCGCGTTCCTTACAGCGGAATGCCCGACAAATGGCAATACGAGGGGCAATAATAACCGTTTGCTAAAATTACATCCAGTAAAAATTTGCCACGTGGCATCGAAGAAATATCTTTGGGCGGCTATGGCAGAGAAGCGATGGCAAACGGATGAGTATGGCAGACAGTGGCTATGGCTGAGACGCTATGACAGCTCTTCGACGACCTTCAAGATCAAATGGAGACGTTCTTGTCGCCATTCCCAGAAAATATGGGAAGATCCGCCATTCCCAGAAAATATGGGAAAAAAATATGGCAAGGGGTTTGGTAAAAAGGAGGTAGATCCGCTTGTTTCACAGCAAATAGGGACTGTAAATAGATCTCTCCAAAAACGGACTGTAAATCTTGAGCATACGTCTGTTTCAGAAGCCTCAATCTGAGGGATTAAAGCTATTATGCAGCCATTTACCAGAGTCGATTTCATTCTAAAGCTATTTCGATGCAGTCCGATTGCAGAAGCATTCCAGTTGCAGGATTCTAAAGCTATTTCAATGAAGTCCGGTTGCAGTCCGATTGCAGAAGCATTCCGGTTGCAGGATTGTGTGGCAGATGGAACAACAAGAAACAGAGCAGGGGATTAGCGGTAGCAAGAAACAGAGCAGGGGATTAGCGACGCCGCTCCGCAAATAGTGGCAAATGTTTTACGCCCTATAAAATTGGTGAAAAAAGACAGTAATTTTAAGCAAACGGTTATTACGTTTCATATAACATTTATGTCATTTATGCCCATTTATGCCCCATGGAGTCGAGTTCTATTACGTTGGGGTTCCTGACGATGAGACTCCGATAAGATGGCAATGGAAGCCCACCAAATGGATCTTGAAATATCATGCTGCTTTAGCCACTAGTGCAGATCCAGTTACAGTAAAAGAGGCTATGTCTTTGTCACAAGTTGAAAATTGGCGCATGTCCATGGAAGCGGAGTTTGAATCTCTTATAAACAAAGGTACTTGGGAGCTTGTTGAAATTCCTGAAGGATGAAAGCCAATTAAATGTAAATGGATCTTTCGCTCCAAGTACAAAGCAGATGGCTCATTTGATAAGTTCAAAGCACGACTAATTGCGAAAGGATATTCGCAAGTGGCTAGAATCTATTATGAGGAAACTTTCTCATCTGTTGTTCGTCTCATTAGTTCGAGAGTATTTCTAGCATTTGCCACTCAGTTTGGTTTGTTTGCACATCAAATGGATGTCAAAACTGTGTTTCTCAATGGAGATCTTAGTGAAGAAATCTACGTGAGTCAACCAGAAGGTTTTGAAGTACGTGGTAATGAGAGAGCTACGCCACCAACAAGTAGGCAACTTCATCGACTCATGACATCAAGAACTCTAAGGGATGAGACTGGACATACCTCCTAGGAAGGGCAACTATCGCAGATATACAGGCCATAGTAGTATCAGATTTAGACTTCAAGCAAAAATGCTTTGGCTAAGGAGGTATTACAAGCCAACAAGTTTGGATACAGAGGTGCAGAATGGGGTGGTTGTCCAGACACATACAGATCAACAAGTGGTTGTTGTTTCTTCTTAGGAAAATCTCTATTGTCTTGGATGAGTAAGAAGCAAACGATGTGTTTCACTTTCCACTGCTGAAGCAGAATCTGTTGCTGCATCTTTGGCGAGCCGCGAACTTGTTTGGTTGCGACGTTTGTTAGAGTGCTTAAGACAAGTTCAAGATGGACAGAGAATACTTATCTGTGATAATCAAAGTGCTATAGCTTTATCAAAAGACGAAGTTCTGCATTCCAAATCCAAGCATATCGAGTTATTATCATTATGTTAATCTTGAAGTTGCAAAGCGCGTACTTAAGTTGGAATATTGGTCAACGACAGTTATGCATTATGGATTTTATGGGGTTATATTAGGCCCTTCTAAAAAAACGTCCACGTAAGCAAAGTGGGGTAGATTCCGGGCAGCCCAAACTCTAGTATTTTGTCTTTAGTCGGTTGTTGCATTCTTTTCTTTTTCTATGCACTTTTGTCTTTTTGTAAAGCACGTGATTTATTTTGTGATATTATTTCTTATTGTTTTTTTATTTTTAGCTTCGTTAATTTGAAGCAAAAAGAGAAAAAAAAAAGTTACGGCAATGCAATTCAAAATCTAATGAAGTTCTTTCTTCCTCCTCGCGCCAGATTCAACTGCTCATTTCAAATGTTGATGGTCGTTTCTTCCCTAAATGAATACAAGTCTTTGGTCCAGGATTGCTCGATTCTTGAAGATCCCTCTTATTATGGAGACGGTTTCTTCCCAGAATTTTGCAGCTTCGGATCATTATCAGAAAACTCAATAGGTACTTGTTTTCCACTAAAATTTTCTGGGCAGATCCTTTCTACATTTTTTTGGAGCTACAAGGACTTTCAAGATGGATGATAGAGGTTTGTACGACTTGCAACACTATGAATTAAATTCTATTCATTTCTAAGAATACCTATTGTTTGTCTATAGAAAACATAAATTCAAGGAGGAAGGTTTGCCAATTTCGAGTGGAGATACCAGAGAATTTCATGCCACTAAAAAGAAAAATAGGGCCTAAGAAGTATTATGATGAGAATTCTTTAAGATCACAAGGAGCATGCAATGTTGATCTTTGGACACATGGAGATTTATATCCAAGAGATCCATTGAATCAGATTCAACCTGAATTTGATTCTCCCACGTTCTTGTTTTTCGATTTGAGTGAAAGGGATATCAAGGTTTACTTGGATATTGCCAAAATTTGGCAAGTGGCTCTTCAAGTGACGGCATTAAGGCTGCTATGCAAGAACTCCAAACATGTAACTTTCAGCTTCAAGGTAGCATCAGAAAGCTTAGTTATGATATGCATAACATTGCTAATCACAATGTCTCGTTATATTATGCTTGTAACAACTTGCAAAAGCAAGTCTTTGCAAGCGAAAGCACAAAAGAAAAATTAGAAGGATGTTTGCAAGAAGAAAAGGTCCGGTGTAAACGTGTGATGGAGGAAAATGAGAAGCTGAAATTAAAGATTAAGCGCTTAAAGATCACTCCGCTTGGTTTGAGAGAGAGGAAAAGAAAGATGAAACCAATCCATACATTGGCTCCTAGAGGTGGTGGATTCAAGAGAAGAGTGGCTGCCATCAAGACATTGATAGATCCATCATTTGGTCATAAAAGCGAACGCAAGGATGGTTATTTAGCTGAGTTAATCAAAAAAATTGCCACAAAAGAAGATATTTTGAAGATGTTCAATCTTCCAGGTATATCTAGTTCATCTTATTGCTTGTTATCTATTTTGCAACTCTTAGTTTGAATAATGTAGCGGATTTGATGATATATAATTTGTTGCTTTAGAATTTTTGTTGATGTTATGAAGTGAAAGCTTAGGCACTTATGTGAACCTCCATGATCAGGATTAGTAGCATAGCATATTACTCAGTAGGATATCTGATCCGCAGCAATAAGCATGATTTGGGCCTGTCCCTGCGTCGTCATATGATCAAGTGCCCTCGTGTTAGAACATGTTGCAATGAAGATATGCATCTCTTTGCAATGAAGATATGCATCTCTTTACCGTAAACCATAGTCATGCTCACTTACAATATATTACTATTTGACTATAAATTGTGAAGGTAACCAGACAAGAAGTTAATCACATATAAATCCTTGTATTTCAGATCTTTGTTTTGCTAATGCTACGGGCATGCTAATACATGTCTATTCCTGATCTACTTATTATTTGAAGTTAGCAATGCACTTTATTGATATGACATAACATATCTGTATGCCCATGATTACAACATAAGCATGTGCAGAGATAAAGCTTCTTTCTTGTCAACATGCAACGCAGCGCAGTATGCATGCTATAGAATACAAAAATGAGCCAAAAGACTGTATCAGATTTTCAGAATTGTTTGAAAGCACAAAATCAGGATTTCTGAGCACATAACATGCTGATTTCTCAAACAAGTCAAGAATTCTCCTTAGTACTAAAAGTGCTTAAAAGCACACAATAAATAGCAAATCTACAAGTTTACTCATGTCCATCCTACTTCTACACGGGTCTGCAACACTTTGTAAACCTGAATCACCAAACTGAATCTAGATAGGCACTGCCCAGCTTTTTAGTAATTTTAAGTGTCTTATATTATGTAGATTAACAGAGATCACTGTAACATTCTTAGCCATGTAGCAGCATGCTTATAAAACTGTTGTATTTTTGCAGGGACTAAGTTAATGAGGCAAGCAGTGTCAGAACATGTTCTGGGCCTACTAAGTGAAGAGGTAAACGTTGATGACTTTCAGTCCCTTTGTGATGATGCTGGAGTGAGTAGAAGAGCCTATTTTCATTTATTTAAAACCGTCAAATCATGTATGTCAAAGATGGGTGTGAAGAATGCTTTGCTACCCAAATTGTCCAAAGTATGGTCATGTCGTTCATACAGGAACTTCCAAGTCAGCAAGTATTTGGGAGAGATGATCCATATTGATGCATGTAAGCTAGATGATTTAGACCAAAAGCATACTTGTAAAAGTTTCACCTTAAACAAAAATAACAATCTTTGGATTGATGTTGAGAGTGTACTACGGCTCATGGTAAAGTTTTATGATATCACAACAGAAGAATGTGACAGCAAGCTCATTATTGCTTTAAAGTTAGATGAAATGGAAGGTTAAAGGTGAGAAGTACGAAAGGGTCTCCATTATTCTAATGAATAGAGCCCTTAATGGTTCTGGTGACAAGGAAAATTTCTCGGTACAATCAGAAGACAATATATGGTGGATTGGGATTTTTCAGGTGACCAAGGAAAGTTATAGTACGTTAAAATGGGTGTTTGATCAGACACCCATTCCTAGTTTGATAGTAAGGCATGGTAGTGGTGAAAAACTAAATGTTGCCGGGTATGGCGATTATGAGATTGAATGGCATCTAGCTGCAGATTTGAAGACTAGTAAATGTATGTATGGTATGAAGCATGGCGCAGGCAAGACAATTCAGTCTTGTCCCTATTGCGACTACACAGCACATGATAAGGGTAAGCATGGTTCTCAGCATGTTTCAAAGAGGAGCACGCTTCATTATGATCAACTTTTGGCACCATGTCGTACATTATTATATCCCATTCTACCAATTGACTTAAAAAGGGTGCATATATGTACTTTGCATGCTTTTCTAAGGATTGTAGATGTTTCGGGTTTACCTCAAAGATACTATTTGCATGGCGCAAGACCCCAAAATCTATTAGAGATGCAACTTTGGAGAGACTTGAAGTGGGTCTCCATGGCAGAAACTATAAGATTGTAGAAAGTTCAAAACAGAAGAACATGCCATCTAAACCCTCAATGGGAGGTGTGAAGGCAAGGAGATTTCTTCCTAGTTTGAAAGATGGTGCGAAGGGTAAATGGGAGTGTTATAAAAAGAGCTCTTGCAAGCAGTAAGATGATCGCATGAGGATAATGGAAGAGCATTCAATAAGAAAACCATTGCATGGAAAGCACTATTTCCTCGTGGTTCAAATTTATGAGTGAGAAAACTTTTAATCACCAAGACAAGATAGATTTTAGGACAGCCATAACAAACTTTACAAAAGCATTCATAGCAAAGCATGGGGAGAGGGAGAACTCACGACTACATGCACATTTTATATGCACATGGGCCATGGTTTGCAAATGAGCACGGGAGCCTAGGCATTTGGAACACCCAAGGAATGGAGAAATCCCATAAGCAAGCTAAGAATGCATACTTTAGATTTACATATCATGGTGGCGGGAAAGCTATCTCCAAGTCCTTTTGCAAAGAAATGGCACAAAGAGTTTTATCGAAGGATTATTGCTAAGCTTGAAAAACAATTGACATCTCCTCCAGAGATGTCATTAGCTTCAATATTACGAGAGAAACTCAAGAAGAGTAAAAGAAAAGATGCTTGGCATAGATCCGGAGGAGTTGAGACAATGAGAAGGTGGAGGTCGCAAGCCGGATGCGTGTTGGCAAGAAGCACGACAACACTCCTTCCGAGATAGTGCGATAAGTAGTCCATCTTGTTATACATTATGAATTATATTCTTATTAACTATGGGGATGCTTCTTATTCAATTCTAGGTTGCTTGAAGGGATTATTTACGGAGATACCTAAACAAGATCGTTTTGAGAGATAAGTTTTGCATGTTTAATTTGTGAGGCAGCCCAAAGGCATTGCTTATGGAGTAAACATACTGAAAGATACCTGATATTCATGTTGTCCTTGGTTTATAAAATTTGGTTTATTTAGTTTGTAGTTGTATTTAACTTTTGATGACATGGCATCATGCTAAAAGATGCCAAAGAGTGCATAAAGATGTGTACATCCGTTGACAAATAAATGAGAAGTAGCCTTGTTCCACATCTACTGTTATCAGGTTATACTTTGGGTTGCATAAAAGCATGTTATCAGGTTACATGCATGCATGCGGAGATTGCAAATATGCAGATCTAGTAGGAGTAATGCTTGGAAGATCATAAATAAAGCTACTGAGAAGTAGTCTTGTTCCACATCTACTGTAATATTCTTCTCTTACTTGTTTTTTGTACAGTTTCAGATCTGGTACCAACTTTTATTAACACTAGAGTTGTCCCGGGGACCATTTCTGATCCATGGACCAGAAATGGTCCACCATACCCCCTGCCACTTAAACCGATATATCTCGCAAGAGAAATTTTAATTTTAAATTATACCACCATTATTTGAGTCTTCACTCGATTCTTAACGACCTGTGAGAATTTCATGACCACTGGATTCACCTTTATATTAGTACTAGAAAAAGTGCCCAGCGTTGCTGGGCTTTTTGTCAGGCATAAGTCAAAAAGTAATAAAAATGGTGGATTTAACTTTATAACATCTAAAGGGTAAAAAATTGTATAAGTTGGAAAATCTAATGCCACAAATTTCTAAGAGCAATTGCTGGTAATCGTAACCAGCCTGTGAAAGATGTAGTTTCATGGAATTCAATGCTTTCTGGTTCTAGGAGCAATTGCTGGTAATTGCGAGTGAATATCTATGTCTTGTTGGTGGTGGCATGCATAATTCCAATTATGTGATGTTCTAGCCAGACAAAAGTTTATTCTAATGTATTCTAGCAAACATGTGCCCGACGTTGTCCAAGGGCTAGATTTGCAAGGGAAATAGGACAAGCTACATAGTGCAAATCCTAAGTGAGGAATTGTGATGTGTGAAGTGAAAGGAAACTTCCATTTAACAAACATGGAACTGCCGATTGTAATCAATATTCCACCCTGACGCCAAACTTAAACTTTCTAATTGTGAATAAATTCAATATGCATCGTCTCTTGATATGGGTAAATTCATAGTCAAAGTTTACAAATTTTACTATGTTATCTAGTGGTTCCTACTAATTGCACCTTCTATAACGCGTGCTAAGATTGTATGAGAACAAAATTACCCCTGAATAACTTGAGATTATAATATATTATTTTCCTTTTCAATGTCTAAACTATTGCTACACGCATTGAAAATGGTAATGAGAATATTTACATCTGGCTTTACACAGGAGTGCCCTCTCATCATAGAGTTCTAGTGTTTTTATATCATCTCCAGGTTTTCCATAACTTGCAATAATTGCATTCCATGTACCTACAACCCGGACAGACATTTTATCAAAGATTTGCATTGCTTGTGCTATCTGCCCACACTTTGCATATATATCAGGAAGTTTATTGGAAACTAAGATACATGCTTCAATTCTGTTATTCACAATGTGCTTATGGGAATGCAATGCGAATGGATGCAATAACTTTACATGTCTAACCTTCCTAGAACCACAGTGATTTCATGCCAAAGCAAAATCAAAAGCGTAATATTTGCTACTTGAGTAGCCATATTTACACCGTCTTTGTGGGATGATTATGGAACTATGGGCTAGCTCAGAAGCCATCAAGGAAATAGGTTAATGGGTTGAGTCCGGCATTTTCTTGATCCAAAAACGTTATCAATAGATGGTTCCATGGTAGTTGAAGACATACAAAGCCATCATGGGCATGGGTCATTCTCGTATAAAGTCCGGATAAACTGAGATGAGATTGTGAGAATTGATACGCATGACACGGCTCTTGGTTTTTAGTCAAGATGGATCTATCCAAGTTGTGCTTGTTTGTTGCCATGTCCAAGAAGCTTGAGATTCACCAAGATAGAATTGTTTTGGGTGCCATAACTAAATGTTGTCCAACATTTTGTCTAGAGATGACAAAAAGTTGCTTGGAGTAGAGTAAACTCATCAGGGGTCCTATCAATGAGATTGGTGTCGAGTTTCAAATACCATGTTACCCGGGTGACCTGAATATAACAATGATAATCATTATTAAACAAACCATTAAACATCCCAAAAGAATCTCAAGTAAAATCATTGAAAAGAGATTATGGTTTGTTTGCATCATTTCGCTCTTGCAAGAGTGAAATATCCGGACGTTTGCATTAATATCGGAAGAACACCATCATTGAACTTCTAGCAAGTCCTTACAGAGAATATCTCATGCATAATCTTGCCCGACCACCAACTAAAGTGGTTTAAAGTAAGACAGTTAGATAAAATCTTATATTTCAAGTAGATAAAGAAAAATGAGACTATTTTTGCTGAAGTCATATCTATACCGTAAACCTGGCGTTCCTAAGGTATGGAAGGTCGATGAAAGAATATGCACAAGGCCGATGTTGATGCCAATATAATTATCAACGTAAATGTAAATTGAACATGCCAATGTGTTTGAATATAGATACCACCTTAACAGGTTTTGGAAGATCATCGGGATATAGTTTGAATATGAATATGAATTTATGGTGATGCTTCTTATTCAATGCAAGAGTTGAATCACGCTTTAAGATAAAGCGGGATGGCAACATAGTTCAATCTCCTGATCCTTTTCTCAACTTCCATCACATTTTCCCACCCATACATGTTGAGATGATCAGATTTGCATGTGGAACCACAGGAGCCTCAACACTTATTGTTTATTCAATTTAGACCGCAATAGCAAACAACAAACCTAAGTAGCAAAGATTTTCTAAATGTAAAACCACAATGTGATACAAAAGAACATGATCTCACCTCAATGATAACATCTACCGTTTCTAAAATCATCGTCGAACTAAGAGTTCCTCCGACAAATGAGAGAGCCTTTTCAAACCTTGCTTTTCTTAGCTTGCCCTTCTTAACTAGTAGCTTCCAAGTTAGCTTGTTATTCCAAAATTCTCAATCAGTCTCCAAGTTAGCTTCTTGAACCAAATCCACTTCGTGAAGAATATCTTACATTTGACCCTCGTCCATACATTGTTGAAGAAATTGTACATTTAACACTCAAGATTCAGGGGGATGTTGCTCAATATCAAAAATGGTCCACTATGCCCTCGAACCCATAAATCCACCACCCACCGATAACACCAACCGACTTTTTATAGATGTAGGTTTAAGACCAATATTTGAGTCACACCAGAACTTAACAAGAGTTTATGTCCTGGAGAAATATCAAAAACATTATGGCCAAATTTAAATAAAACTCTAACAATTGGAATGGGATGCAAGCACAAATGGGGATTAGAAATTGAACAATATAAATTGGAACACAATTTCGAAATATAATCACAAGGGAATCAAATCACAAGTCACTAAGAGCAATTAAGCTACACAACCGACACTACACAATGAGTTGAATACAATTCTCTGAGTATAATGTCAAGAGAATCCATTCCAAGTAAGTGAATACCGTTAACTATAGAATCTCTCGACACTACACCGCAAAAATATGTGTGTTAATGCTTTTGCCGCGAGCATAGCATAGACGCAATAAATGCTATCTTCTTCCTAATATAATATGATCGACCAGTTAATCCATGGGTACATTTGAGCTTGGCCACATTCACAAAGCAACAAGGACCTACCTTAAGGATGCCAAAGCAAGTCCTGAAACAACACCTTCCTAATGGCATCAAGACACAAAAGTGGATGCTCAAGTTTGTCAAAGTTTTCTTTGCCTATGTTGCAAACTTTATTATTTCACGAGCCTCTCCAAATGATTCTAATTTATGAGTTCTATGAAGGCCAATGGTCCACGGTCTTGATGCTCTATAATAATATATAATGCCCACCTATTGCAATGCTCAACAACCGCCGTGGGAAACTATAGAATCTATTAGCCCAAGTTCTTTACCCTCCTACGATGTGATTGGCTTCATCATAGAGTTCTAAAAATCATAAAATACAAAATCAATGCATTGATTCCACGTAACATGCAATAAGAACGACATAACTTATACTATCACCAAAAGCATAGCTATATTTGCCACAAGATAGCTTACCATTACATAGGTGAGACCAACTTGCTAGTGTGAGCACAAACATTATAAAAACAAAAATACCAAATGCAAGCACAGATAGTAGAAATAGAAATCATGAAAAAAGCATGATGCTTTGTATGGCTCAAGATAACATAAATACAAGAAAAGAAACTGCGGTCGATGGATAAACATTCCTACTAGTAAAGGCACTTTCCCTTTTTCTGTTTATGATGATGGCTGTAGACAACTTTCATAGGGATGCTTCAACAATTAAAAGCATGAAATAGATAACGGTTGAAAGCCGCATTTTCCATATTAGATCTCGCCTTGCAAAGATGGCCCACTAAACTTTTGAAGAATGCCTCAAGGGCAACTGCCTCATATTATCTTTCTACTCTAAATCACACGCAGAGATATAACGTGGTACGCAAGGTGCTATGTCTTGACTTGAGGCCCATACAAATATATTGTTCATTGCATACGAGCATCATCTCAATTGATATAGATATACTGTTCATTACATACCAGCATCATCTCAATTGCCTTCGGCAGGCCCACATATCGTGGAAGACGTTGAGTGCCTAATTCAATATGAAGCATTATTAGTCGACACAAAAGGTAAATCTTCCTTAGGATGAAGCTTACCTCTTTGTTGGCTTCTGAAGACACACAGGCAACATGTCCTATTTGGAAGCAACTCCCAATGTTCAGCGTGCATGTTCTTGAGACAAACATGGCAGATGCAGCAAGAGTAAAGCCATAAATCTTTTACGACCCCGATTCAACCCCTTGAGTGCATACAACTAAACGGGAAGGTCAATAAACAAGCTGATATATCTTGTTTTGAAAACAAAGGTAAAAAAAAGCGTGAAACTATACTAAGCGGGTAGGCAAAGAAAGATAATGCTGATTCATTCCATTGGCATGTAAGGGAATGAAAACAGCCAGGAACAGAGATAGTGGAAATCAAATTCGTGGGTGGAAGAAATTGCTACCTTCTATGTCATAAATTAGATCTATTACATCTTCCATAATCACATAAGAGCTGGTTTAGACAGGATGAATATGAATTGCCACTGCCTTGTAACTTTCTCAAAAGAAGCTCCCCTTAAATTTGAGCTTGATGAGAAATTTCATTCAAGATAACAGCGATTTCAACCTTTGCTGCTTCTATTAGTAGGAATAGAAACCTACATTACATGAAATGATTATTAAATGCTAATTCCCAAATGAATAGCCAAACATTTAAAACTTAGACAATGTTTTTTAAATAGTATTTTAAGAACTAAGAACACTTCATATACCTAATCGATGGAACAAATTTGTTGTCCGGGTAAACATTCGATTTTGACCTATTAACCAAGAGGTGCCTAACAGACACCATAGAAGCAACCAACTCCAAGGCTTGTTGTTTTTGCAGTCACAGGCCAAATATGTAAGTATAAAGTCTCAAAATGTAGAAGTTATATTAAACAAAATCCGCCTTTCACATCATCATTTGAAATACATCGCTGAAAAAAGACATACCCACATTGCTATGGAGAATCTGCCCTAGACCTGTTGGCAAACATCGCCGCCATGGTGTAGAGCCTTTTGAACCTGTTGAGAATATCATTACATGGAGTCCCAGAAGCCAATCAAGTTGCAAATTTAAGAAATTATATGGATTAATACATCCCCTATTGATCCTAACATAGAGGTAGGAAAGAAACTATTGTTTCTCAAATTGTGATTTTATAAAAAAAGAAGACTTAATCAAAATGTAGCCAAAATGCTTTATAAACACAAGAAAGAACATTCAATATGCAAGCTTTCAAAAAAAAACCCATGGGATGACACAAGATAAATGACAAGTCTTTAGTAGGTTTAAGATAGATTTAAGTAAGTTACCTCGAGGATAAAGACAACAAGGTAATCCCATGCATACCCACATTGTAAAACCCTAAAATAAGATCATGAAGAAGGAAGGAAAATCAACAAGAAAGAGATGAAATTCACGTGCACAATGATATCCTATTGTCCGCTTAATCCATGGGTACATCAGCTAGCTTTGTTGTCTTCCCATTCAACGCTTTTTGCTTTCGGGTAGCATCAACTACAAAACAAAACGAACTCGAGTGGCCCAAACAAAACAAAACCGCAGACCAAGTAAGGGATGAAAATAGGTTAAAAAATTGAACGGGCCAGGATTGCGCATTTCACTATCATAAAACGATTTTATTATTACAAGTTTCTTTATGAAGGCGCCAAGGCCACGCAACGCTTTCTTCCCTAACAATATATACATGCCCAGAACATAATCCACAATTTGAACCTGTGGGAAACTATAAAAGAATATTGACCATTCTTTACTGCTATTTAAAGATGTTTTGTATTAAATCAAAAGAATCAAGTTCAGACCAAAAATTAATACCAACTTATACTCATTACCGATAGTCACAATTCTATAAGGGCCTAAAACGAACTCTCTTTTCATCCATAGCTTGGCCCACATCTGGCTAGTGTGTGTATGCAAAAAGATGAAGATGACTTACCTATATGCCGTGCTCGAAGATGAAGATGACTTAATCCATATGAAAGGCTCCAAGATTTGGGGTTGCCCGGATGATAATCCTAAGAACAAAAAAGAAAGCTTTTTAAAAAAGAATCTAATAAGACGCGCTAATAAATCCAACTTTCCCTTTTTACACGCCATGATGATGAATGCTTTGTTATAATACCAGGGACGCATAAACTAATTTCCAACCATTAAGATATTGTCATTATAAAACGGTTCAGATGCTATAGTCAGAACCAGCCCAGATATATGCCCGAATAGGCATCAAATGCATCATTTAAATACAAAGTGTATTAATCCAACGGCCGAGATTAAACCCAAGGAAATAGGAGAGAGAATTTGGACAGGAAATAGGAGAGAGAATTTGGACCCTGGTCGAGGATCATCTTATTTAACAACCACGGTCATGTTTAAACAAAAAAAAATACACGAGGTTTTTGTGGACAACGAATTTTTTAGTGAGTGTCATGTTAAAGCCACATGGAGAGAAAAAATACACGGAGTTTTTTTTATTTCATGCTGGTTCAAACATGACGGTGGTTGTTAAATAAGACGCTCGCCTTGTCGAAATGGAAGGCAACAATAATTAGGGCTTATAAAAAATTGTTGTATGCCGCCATGCCATTGTTTTGTTGATTTACTTTCAAAGTTGTTCTAACATGAAAACTTAATGGGAAACCATGGACAATAGCCCTTTTGACCTTTGTAATAAACATACTCATCAGAAATGACAACTCAACTAGTCCCATCAACCCGGTAAGGCGAGGGAAAGATAAAGCAGTCATTCAATAAACACAATACAAATCTAGGCAACCGGACGATTAGAAGAAATAAAGGGGTGGAAGAAATTGGGCATCTATGTCATAAATTAAAACTATTACATTTTCCTAGAGACGAAGAATCTTCCGAGCCAGCGGATCTGCTGGTTTGGGCCGAGTCAAGGGTTTGTTCCGCATCGATCGGCTTTTAAGCTCCCAAGACTGAAGGGCGAAATTTCTTCCTTTGATCGAAAGCAACGGATGTCCATCAACCTTTTCATTTCTATTAACAATAGATTCAAACGACAGTTTGTGAAATGATTATTAAATTAACTTCAAATGAATGCCAAAGGAGTTTAAAGTCTTTGGACAATGTTGGTGAAATACACTCTATTCTGGACATGCCCATAAACATTCAAGCAGAGGCAATGCCGGATCAATGCAACTTTTTTCTCCCTTTGGAGTTTTTGCCTCTTTGATCCTATACCAGAAAGCTCGATTTTGCTTCCTCAAATATTTCAGGGATGAAATCGAGTTAAATCCGTAAATTACACTACTTGGGATTGAAGTTTCGCGAATTTTCCAAAAAGATCGTCTGTGCCCATCGTTTGGTTTTCCATCTAGGAAAAAGACAAACGATTTGCTCGCTTTTATGAATGTAATGGATATTTTAGGTTTGAAACATCCTTTTGCCGCCCAAGGCATGCTCTCCCATGTTCCTAATGAGAATATCATTAGATGCATTTAGCACTGGCCAATCAACTTCAAATTTAAGAAATTATATGGAGCTATAACATCCCTATTGGATCCTAAGGATGGGAGGTAGGCAAGAAAATACTATTGCCATCTCGGGCGATTTTGATTTTCAAGAATTTTGGGGATGAAATTGAGCCAAAATGCCATGATCTAAATTTAAAGAATAAATTATGTTGCTTCGGGATTTCGGGGATGGAATTGAGTTGAAGCCATGATCTTAAGTAGGTTTAAGAGTCTCTAAACGGGCTAGTCGGCCATGGTTAAAGGATGAGAGGGATCATGATATGGGTCGCAAACCCTATGGTAGAGCATGAAGAAGGAAGGAAAACGCCGAACGGGTTCGATGAAATTCCTGTTGAAAACTCAGCGGGGTCCGCCATATGAAATTTCCGCACCATCGCTTTTGTTGTCTTCCCATTCGGCCTTTTTGCTTCGGAGACGATCAGTAAAAAAAACAAAACTGGAACCATGGCGGTGCTCAATGCACATAACGCATAAGGGATGAATTTAGGATAAAAAATTGAACAAAAAGAAAAGAAAAAGAAAAATTACAAACTGAATTATATATGTTTAGATATATAGATGATCGTTCAAACTTTGGAGAATTTGGCAGTTTTTACAGCACTCTAGAACTGCATTCTTCAATTTTCTAGCATAAAAGCATCTAAACCTTGCTAAATATGAAATTAATTGATATATTATGATAAAACATATCAATTTGCATGTTTCCATGTTTTGCCGCTATCATTTGATATCAATTGAAGTCGTCAAACCCTATTTTGCTTAAAAATGCTGCATGAGGTTCAAGAATTATTTCTCTCTTATTATTACAAGTTTTGACTTAATTTTTGTGGCAATGAGTCCTTAACTAAACAAGCTATAGTCCAAGGAATTTTTTTTATGTTTATATGTTTTATTAATATCATTATTAACTAAAGAAATTATCGTACAGAATTCAAAATAAAAATATGGGTTAAAGTGCTTCAATAACCCCCATCTATAAGTCTCATAAGGATAGTAAATGATGTATTCTAATTAACTCTACATAGGAATTTACTTTATCAACACAAATATAGTGTAATTAGGGTATAACCATGCATTATCTAGATCTAAACAAGATCTAATATAACGGTGATGAATACAAAGAAAGGTTCCAAAGTGCATTGATTATACCCTTATAGGTCTAAAACTCAACAATAATGTAGGTAATGATGGTTATTGATGAATAGAGGACAATATCACGAAGTTTAGTCATGACTATAAATAAATAGATCAAAAGACTTTCCGCACTGCTTTTCTAGTTCATCTAAAATATTAGCTTATTGCACTACATTTCTCCCATACGCCTTTTAAATGGCTCAATATATGATAAAAAGGGATATTGAGGTCTTTGGCGTGGTCTTATTAGAAAAAAAAATGAAGAAACCTACTTACTTTCCACTACTATAAAGTTAGACAATGTGTGGCTTCTCCAAAGTGTTGTAGTCTAAGTAGGACCATCGTACATGTAGATCAACTTTTATGCTAGGCTATAGTTTTTGTAAATTTGAACCTTTGTTGGCAATATATATCTCAAATTTCATGTTAGAATAATATATTATATACAAGATTTGAATATAAATAAGCATGGACTATTTATAGGTCCAAGATTAAATCAACTGGATTGAGAAAATTTCTCCATTTATTTGCATTGGCTCTATTCATTTTGTCCCCTACAATGATATTATAATTTCTCATCTTCTATAAGATAATCTTTGAAAGGTCTAAGTGGACTTTCTTATACATTCAAAGTAGCCCTTAACTACTTAATTTTTGTTCTTCGATATCACCTTTTAGATAGACAATCCTCCTTAATCAACTAATGTTATCATATATAATGTGATATAAACTATACTCTAAAGAATTGATTAAGATGATGATGTTCTTGACTTTTAAATGAGAAGTCATATAGATCAATTCTGGCATCGGCATAACAGTCTATCTTGATCTTCTTTAGTCACACCTTTTCATATTTTTCCTTGGTTCATCTTGCATTGCTATCTTAACTTTAGGAAGTTTGAAATATGGTGATTGAAGTTCATATTCAAGGCATAAATCTAGAGATCAAATATGGAAAACATTTGATGATAACTTGGAATTAATAATAAAAGTTTTAGCCCAAACCTAGCAATAGATATTTTTTGTTTATAGAGGATCTCATGAAAATAATATCCTAAAAATTCAGCTTGAGATCTAATATGGTAAAAAGTTATTGATTTAAATGAACCCTGCGTGGACCAAGAATGGTCTTATGTACAGAAACCTTTATTGATTTATCATGATCGTGCCTTTTGCTCTTTTTCTTTACTTGTTTTTTCATTGGTTTCATATCCATACAAGCATTCATATATGAATTTTTCAATGACATACTATTTCAATAAATTTCCTTCAAATATAACAAAATAAACATCAATTAAAAGTCACTTAAAATTGTTACTATAACTCAAAGCTGAAGCTTCAAATTGCAGGCCAACAAATATTTTTTATGCATAAAGCAATTAGTCAACTACTTATATACCAAATTTGAAGTAAAAAATCATTTTCATGCAAAAGTTATAGAATTTTAATTGAAACAGCCTTCTGGGAACCATTATTGGTCCACAGAAGACAGAAAACTGTTTTGACCCTGTCATGTTTGACTGACTATATCTTCCTTTCTAGACTTCAGATTGGAACAAGGTTTTTTGTGTATTCATCCTTATCTCGTATAGAAAAATACCATTATAATGAAAAAAATCAAAAAAATCTTTTTATTGAGACAGTTTTACATTATGTAAACATGAAGCAAACTGGACTTGACCCCTAAACATAACTCTCAATTTTAGGGGTATATACATTTTTAACTATTTTTCCTGTGCAACATGACTGCCATATATTAACATGTAGAAAGGGTTTAACTGAATTTTATGCCGTTGATTTTATATGAATTTTAAAGTGAACTGTACAAATGAACCATTTATGGTCCATCAAGGGACAACTCTAGTGTTAAAAGGGACAGTGTTTAATCCATTGAAAAATCAAGGGAGTCAAACATCTTAGCTACCTTGAGAACCAGCCAATATTTTGTTTTGACACAATTTGTTGGCCAAATGTGTTTAAATCATTCGACGCCAATATCAATATGAAGTGACATGCTTGGAGCTCTTTAATTGGTGTATTGAATGCATGGAATAGCTTGACCCATCTACTTGCAAAGGCTCAGTCCAAATAAGGTAGAAGCATAAAGTTGTCATTCTAGATATTCATCATGACAAATATGGTTTGAAGATCTGCATTTTGTTTAATAGAAGTACATTACTTGGGGCACTGAAATTTGTTGGTAGATTACCGACTTGGCATGTTTCAGCAGCGCAGATGCAGATCTAGTAGGAACTATAGCTTGAGAGATACAAGTTCATATGCATGCAACTCATTGTGGTATTGCTTATTTCTCTTTAACTGCAGGTTGTTTGAAGTACTTGCAGGTTGCAGGTTGCAGGTTGCTTGCAGGTTCCTCTGTAACTTTGCCACAAGGGACGCTGCTCATGCTATTATGCTTACACCATAAGACAAGACGACTTACCAATTTTGCAATATCCATGAGTGTCCCTGGATACTCATGATGCCAAATTGCAGGAATTGGTCTGGGCACAATCATCCAACCAAAATGACATCATGCTTACATGTCTGATACAAAAGCATCCATTATTCAGCTTACTGCTCACATTGGGAAGGATAGTAGTATCCATGACTATAAATATTTTGTCTGCCAAACAGAAAAAGCAATGACAATTTAAAGGCACATGACAATTTAAAGGCACATGATTGGCCTTATAATCCAGCAAAGCAAGAATCAAGCGTGTTAGTTAGTTCATTTAACATCAGAGGCTATTCTAATCTAGCATGCTAGATCCCAATATGCTGTATTTTGTTGTTTTGTGCTTTGGAAGGACAAGAATACATCATTTCTAGATGCTCAATTTCTCATTTGTGGCTATGTGACTGCTTTTATATACCTGCACACCAAAATGGCAAGTGTAACTTGTGCAAAAATCACATGGCATGTCTCTTGTTGCAGAATATAGCCTAAACTTGAACTTCAATTTTAATGTTGACAAGAAAAGACCTATTTCAATTTCATCTTTCAAAATACAAGTCACATTCTGCAATGGTTGCAGGATATGCACAAAATGGGGATAGTGTACTTGCCTTAGAATGTTTTGGAAACATGCAAAAGAATGGCTTGAAACCAAATGAAAGCTCATTTGCCAGTATACTTGTGGCATGTAGTCGGGCAGTTCAAGTAAATGAAGGGCTTTGGTACTTCCAAACTATCAAGGAGTGTTATGATGTTACACCTACTATTGTGCATCATACTAACTTGATTTTATTGAAGCTGAGGATTTGTATGAATCTAGTGTGCAGCTCAACATCATTGGGTGGATGTCCTTGCTCAGTGCCTGCAAAATGCATGATAATGTGAAACTTGGGGCTTGGTGCTTTGATCATATTATTGCTTCAGATTCATCCTTTATGTCTGGGTATGCTGTGATGTCAAACATCTACGCTGTCTATGATGAATGCCAGGGGGCCTTATGAAGTAAGACATACAAGTGTATAGATTCGGATGCCTTACCTTAAGGAATGATTATTTGAAGAGGACACTTCATCTCGAGCAGGTTATGCCTTGAGAAGTAATTTTGATCTTGAAGATAAGTGGTGGTTTATGATTGCTTACATTGGACGTCCTACAGATGGATGGTTTTCATTAAGATCACTCGGAGCTAACTTAAGGTTCATATGCTAAAGTGGGAGAAAACAGAAAAAGGGCATTAACTTACAAGCTAATTGGTACGAAGCATTAAGGAACTTGACGTACTTGCCATACCATAAAGAAATTTGTTCAGATAAACTTGATATTGAGAAGCTTTCAGAGTATCTTGGTGGATGTATTATATTAAATGTTAATGGGAAGAATTTTCCTGTAGATATCAAGTATGAATCATATAGGATGGTTGAAAATCATTTAGAGCATCTAAACCAAGTAATCTGAAAGGTTGGTTCTCCCACTATGAAATATGAAGAAGGGAATGTTTTGGCTTTTCTAACTTCACAAGCTGATGCTGAGCTTGCAGTCAGATGTGACACATGTCTTCTCTGATGCTGCATTGCATGGAAGGTTAAGTCCTGAAATTCAACACAGGGTATTCAAAGAGCCTGTCAATAATACAAAGAAGATAATCTTTATCACGAACATCGCAGAAATATCATTGACAATATTAGTTCGATAACAATTTCAGAAATCAGAAGTTTCATATATATTGATGTATAGAAGATACAATCCACTATTTGTTACGTTTCCAAAGACAAGATACGGTCCCGTGACGACATAAGATCGCCTTCCACGCTGCAGACACGCATATCGGACCGACGCGGTACGCCAACGGATAGCCAGGTAAGTAGCCCTTGGGGGCAACTTGCTAGATATGTTCACATGTTATTAATGTGCACATTAATGTGGGCACACCTTTCCATGTTGGCATATCTTGCCACCTAGCCATTAAAGGCACATTAGGGCGGATTTGGGGTCTGAAAATGGCCTCCTATCAGCCATTCCACGCCATATTTCCGGCCCTTTTTTTCCCATGCCACCTAGGGATACCAAAAATCTCATCATTACGATTTACTTGGAATATTCTCCGAATAAGGGGATGGGCGATTCATGGCGCCATATGTATTTAATTCGCGTTGGTTGTCGACAGCTGATGCAACATGTATTTCTAAAAAGCCACTTGCATTATAGCATACCGCGAACTCATGGCGGTGCCTCTTGGTTTGTCGATACCAAGCGGCGGTTACCATTCTTGGCGCTTATTTTCATTTAGAGGTTATATTACATGCTAAGCTTCCCGCCTTCCACATTTCAAAATTTGAATGTGTAGGTTGAAGCTTTGTATCAGACTTTCATTTCGAGGCGTTTTAGGGCCGCGCTTTTATGGGTGGTTCACATGGAGAAGTTTAGGCCCTCCGCCGAGTTTCCTAGCGGAGTCGCGACTGATTAAAAATTCGGGCCTGCGATCAGCCTACGCAAGTTGGATCTTGCAAGGGCTGATTTTCCAAAACGGGCTGAATTTTTTGCCTCAGCCTCAAGTTCAAAGCGGGTTTTAAGCCGCTTCAAGTAGCTTGTCCATGTGAACCCAAAGATTAACCGGATCTTTACTTCATCCCAATACGTGCTTTCCGCCTCTACAATTCGGAATTTGAATTTGCTTAATGTATAAAAGCATGGATTGTAGGAGAATGGACTTTTCGATTTCCATATGCACGCTGCAAAATTTCAAAAAACGAGGTTAGTACCGGACGCTCGCTCACACGGCTTTAATTGTGCCGGGCATACAAATTGTACACCTTCATTTCGCTACAAGCGATCCACGCAAGATGGAAGCTCCAAATGATGTGTGGATAAGGATCCAACCGACTCAATTTAATATGCTCCAGCCTTCAATCGCAAAAAAAAGAGGTCTAAAAAATAAGAACTTAGACCTCGACGCAGGTTGTGTCTTGCGTGCTCAAAAGTGTTGACACCGGGCGGATGGGCGCTTATATCCATTGATCCGTTGAGTGGCAAGAAACCGCCATTTCGTGACGCTTCAAGTTTAGTCCGATTTTGTGGGTGACAAGAACTCGCCTCCTAGGATATTGTGAGAGATTGAGAGAGGATGAAGGCATTCGAATCTAATACGCTCCTTTGAGATGAGCCGCCTCCCGATAAGGAAGGGGAAATGTCCGTGAAGATGCTAATAAATGACATTATACTTTGCAATGTGAAGGGTTTATACATTCTTGAAGTACAAAGGTTATGGTGTTTGTGTTTAGATATCGCTAATACAAGAAGGTTTTGACTACCTTTTAACAATAGATTCCTTTAAAACTCTATTGCTATTTGAATTATAGCAAAATGAGTCTTGAAACTCTTTTAAGTAGTAGAAGAACTCTTTGACTAGTTATCCATTTGATGACCATTTTTTTTAAGAAAATATGATATGTGACATTCTTATATGCAAACATTCATAAAATTTATGAACATTGAAGGTCAAAGCCATCCTTGTTTAAAGAGGATCATATGATGCGAAATCTTCATGCTGAGAAGTAATTGCATATAAGAAATTCGGGCCGGTGTGATCCTTATGTAAAAAAGTAAATAGAAACACAAATATTCAACTTACAACTTAGCTTAAAACAAATAGTATTTTAATAAACCAACACTTTATATACTAACACTTTACACTTTAAATAAGATATTTCTTTTCTTTCCTTTTACTTGAAAGCTATTTTTTTTTCAAGATGGATCACACCAAGTTTAATAATACATATGCAAAAAAAAGGGACACACTAAATTGCATGATGGTGTGATCCACTTTCTTATTTGTTGTCAAATTAAAATTAAAACACAAGTACTCATTCCTATTTGTATCTAAAATGCTTTTACCACTCTTAAGTACATAAGTCATTATCCCTTTTCAAAGAGCATATTATTTTTCAAGAAGGATCACACCAAGTTTAATAGTACATATGCAACAAAAATGGAACACACTAAATTCGCAAGATCGTGTGATCCACTTTCTTATTTGTTGTCAAATTAAAATTAAAACACAAGTACCCCTTCTCATTTAATGCTTTACCACCCCAAGTGCATAAAGTTATTAGTCCTTTTCAAAGAGCATATTTTTTTTTTTAAGAAGGATCACATCAAGCATCCTATTTGCATCTAAAATACTTTTACCAACTCTAGTAGTACATAAAGTTATTAGCCCTTTTCAAAAAGCAAACACTTTATCAATAAATGAGCACGCCCCATATCCACACTTAACTTCAAATAAGACACATATGTATTTCTTTTTTATTAAAAGATAATCAAAGTAATTTTACTATAGGAAGTCATGTTTTTCCAAAAAAGATCACACCCTTTTAATTTTGTATAAGTTTAAAAGGTTGGAATATACTAAATTAAGCATGGTGTGATCCACTTTCTTGTTTGTTGTCAATAGATAATAACACCAAGTCCCTCATCAATAGTCTCTCATTTGCATATAAAATATGTATCATTCCAAGTTATATTATGTTTTTCAAAGAGGGTCCCAAAGCAAAAAATACAAACACATAATCAATAAGCCAACACTTTTACCAACAACCAAAGCTTTATTAAATAAGATTTTTATGTTATTTTATCAAACCTAACAATGTTTCCATATGTGACACTTTGAGTTAACTGATTCAAAGGTTCATGAAAGTTTACATTTTATACAATATGTCTTTGGAGCTTTTGTGTCGTGGCATTAGTAAACACCTCTAATGGAGCAAATATTTTGTAACTCATTTTTTCAACAACCCCGGATGCACGCCTTATCAAACATTTCTTCATTGCAAGGACACCATTCTCATAAGGCTTGCACAACCGCTTAAAACGAGGTCATGGGACGACTTTCAAGCTCTCGGCTCCCACAATTTTACAAAAACTAGATGCCCATTGCCCTGAATGTATATCTTGGAAAAGCATGTCTCTTATGTCCATATGTTAGACAACAACGATGCCAGTAATGCTTTTCCCTAGTCCCAAATCCCCGACATCTGATAAATATAGCCCAAAGAAAAATATTTGATTCAGGGAGTGAATATAAATCAAGAAGAGAAGAAAAGAAGCAAGGATCACATGACGCCAAAATCTCACTACACATTTACAAAGTGCATATGCATTTTCGCATGGTGTGATCCATGTATTATTGAGGGTGCAAATTTGCAAATATCCTCCTCTTCAAACCCCTTCCCCCCCTCCCTTCCCTTTTTTTTTTTGCAATATACTATCCATAGCATTTATTTTGAACCCTATAGTTCTACCTTTTCATTAAGATGAATGTCGCCTTCCCGGCGATGTAACTCCATAGTCATCCTTCTAAGGATAGCATTCTCACCCACAAGCCTATGGATAGATATCCTTCCACCGCCATGCCTTTATTGTTTTTGTAAGTGATGCAAATGTAGGAGTACTAGGAGCAATGATGGATGCAATTAGAGATACGTGACGGTCGCTGAATTGTAAGAATGAATGGCAGGAAGCAATAACGATGAATGGGAAGAGCCGAAAAGTAGGAAAACTTCAGAATGAAAATTTGGGTAGTAAAAACATGGCATGTAACGTGACGCTTGTTTGTCCGCGACATCGCCTCGGCCGTTGTTGCTTAACTCTATGCTCGCCTCAGAAAAAACACGTACACTATTGGAGACTTGATTCCAAATGAAGAGCTAAGGCATGAGGATGCACGATGAAGGGGCTTAATGTGAACAATGGAAATCTTGGTGCCAAAATTTGAAAAGTGGTTGGTGCATGTGGGCATGTGCATGAGGGCGGAAAAGTAGCCATTATTTTGGTCCGCTGATAACGATTTTCAAAAATGTGCCATTAATGTGGTTGCAATGAATGCACAAACATGTCCTATGAAATTTCGCCATGTGGATGCCAAGTAAGCCCCGCTCCTCTTTTCTACTAGCCAACTAATACCGGGACTTTGGAAAAAAATGCGCAAAACATCATTGGTCGCGAAACATGACGGAATTTCGCATCCAAGATAAGGGCCATTTTGAGACCCCAACCGCCTCTAATGAGGGGCCTTTTCAATTATCCCACATGCCAAAATGGGTAATTGAAAACCCTAGCCTAAACCCCATGTCTATTTAGGGTAGGAAAACCCTAGCTTGCTAGTTTTTTCGTCCCTTAGGGTTTTAGAGCTCAGTTTTGTTGCCCCTGTGAGCCAAACCCCTCCCCGTGACGCTGCCCAAGTTTAATTGCGGTTCCGGGCCTCCCCCGACCATCAGCCCAGCAGATGGTTGAACTCAGTCGGGAGGAGCCACTCAAGGATCAGATTTGGTCAATTTAATAGCTTAAACCGCCTTCTAGTCATAGAATCAGTAGGTTTAGACTATTAAATTGCCCATAGCAGCCTATCTAGATCTTAGATCTTGACACTAACCAAAGAACCTAACTCTATGATTAGATCTAGTTCTTTAGTTCTTTTCCGTGATGTATTTGGATGATGTATTTCTGTGAACTCCTTGTATTGGGAAGGGGGTAGAGGCTCTAAAGCTTGTAGTTGATGCTCCTAGAGTAGCCCTCTAGCACACCGGTAGATTCGCCTCGGTGGTACAAGAGCCACACCCTGGTTGTGGGTGAAGGGGCCGACCGGGCCGAGAAGGAGGTTCATGTTCTCGACTTTTGAACGATCCCCCGGGTGTGTAAAGCCCACCGGGATCATTGTGACTAGGCCTAATGGCTTACCACCGAAAAGCGGGTGAGGCATGGGCCGAATCGCGGAAGTGGTGTACACTTTCCGCTGGGTTCACCAATATGGGCAAAGGCCCTCTAGTCACCTTGAGTCAAGATGTAGATCTCTCGGGAGGGAGGATCCCTACCCGCCCCATCGGAGCGGGATGATGACCCCGTGAATAGCCCTTCGCTATGCATCCGGGCGGCTACAGCCAGTCCCGACACTTTTCACCTTTACCTCGCAAAGTGTGCACAGAGGGGCGGATGGAGTGGACAACCCTATGCCATGTTCTTATGCCGCCCAAATCCATTGCCATGAATTTCGGTCGCAATGAACTCGGAGACCCAAGCCGCGGGCCATCCCTTGAGTCCGGAGCCTTGGGTAGGATTCCCTATGTGATGGGCTTCACCATTGTCTATGCAGATAAGTTGATATACCACCCTTCCGGGTGGATGGAGGATTATGTTGAGTACCGACATGTATGTTTACGCCGGGCAGCCTAGGTAGGCCCCGAGGGAGACAGTGGTAGAATGACACCTTCACTCTTCCCACCTGGGACTCAGACGAGTGCAAGTTGATACGGAGGGCCCCAGACAAGATGGAGCCGGTGTGGGGAAGAACTTCCTCGCTTGTATACCGTGAGAGCACCGTCAGATAACCAGTAGGGGACGCCACGCTGGTATCGTGAGCAATGTTCTTGGAGACCAAAAGCAAAGCACCCACCATGCTCCCAAAGAGTACTAACTTGATAGGATCCTCAAGCCTCAAAAGGGAAAATTTTTTCTCATCTTTGTAGTAAGCTAGTAACAATTAAGTGAATTGGAATCTAACAGAGAAAAAAAAAAGAATGAGCCAAAATTTTCCAGGGGGTCACACCGCTACCGGGTCAAGAACTAAAAGTTAGTTTTGAAGCGAGGCTAAGTCGTGGAGACATTGAGCCAAAACACCAAAACATGATGAATTTGGGAAAAGTAATGTGATAAGGCTAATTCTAAGGTAGGAATTAATTAGAATAGCATGCTTTAATTACCTAAATACCCTACAAATGTATGAGATCTCACAGCTCGCGCCTGGTCTAAAAACTAAACATTAGTTTTGGAACGAGGCGCAAGCTGTGAGACCAATAGGTAGAAAAAGTCTGAAATAAGTGTAAATTTTAACTAAGTAGGTGCCTTAGCATGTTAAATGGAGCAACTTGAGTTTTGACCTAAAATTTCCCAAGCTATAAATAGATGTAGACCCCCCTCATTTTTTTTCCAAGCCCTAGAAATTCGGCTTTCCAACTTAGGGCGATTTTACGCTTTTATCCGATCGACGATCCAGAAGCATGGCCCGAACCAAACAGACCGGGCCAGAAGCGCCACCCGTGCTTAAAACTACCAGCCACCGATAGGGAGATCATTCGAAGATGCTTCGCGAGAGGCTCGCGAGAGGGGGTCGCTCGGGCCTTCTGACGAGGAGCATTGACATCTGATCCGGGATTGATGTCTTCAATCGCCAGCGGAGCAGACGAGGTTACATCACCAACCTCCATGGACGAGGAGACCAGGGAGGTTTATGAAGAAATAGAGCGGGAGATCCCGCAATGTGAACGAAAGCGTAAGACCATTCGGCGCCTACCGGGATCCTCGAAAGCAGAAGAGCAGGTAACGTGTCCGAGCCGCCAGAGGAAGCGCACCTTTAGAAGGTTCATCGAAAGCACGAGCCGGAGAAGAGGAGGGAAGACAAAAAGAGGAAAAGGGAGGAAGGAGGAAATCGTAAGGTTGAAAAAGAGAAAAAGAAGGCAAAAGGGAAGTTCGTGGCTGGCACAAGGAGGACAAAGGACTGCCCGCCAAGGAAGAGGCCGAACCCCAAGATCGTCATCAAGGAGCGGCAACCCGACGAACCTCCGAACCCCTCCGACGACTCTTCTGATGAGGATTTTAATCCTAATGCTGCAGGTGGAAGCTCTTCTAAGCACCCGGGCGATGAACAGGTAGTACCTGAACAGCCAGCACCTGAGCAAACCCAACAAGATCAAGTGCAGGAACCCCCTGAGTACCCGGCATGGGATAGAAAGAAGCAACAACGACCTGCCCGGGAAGCCTACGTCACCGACAGGGTGAAGATTTACGAGAGGAAGATGAGGGAGCACCAGGCGTATATGAAGCAATGGGAGGCCTACAACAAGTACTACGAAGAAAACAGGGTCCCGTTTGTTGAAGGAGGACGGCCAACAAAGCAGCAGACCTTGAAGCCGCCACCACCGAAGCCCAAGGTCCCCAAGCCACCACCAAAGAAGAAGGTAGACAGGAAGGAGGTGGAGAGGAGAGCGCTGAGGAAGATTAGGCACTTCCAGCGCAGCTACGGACTTCTAATCCCTCGTGCCCCTTTTGCCCGGTTAGTGCGAGAAGTGATGCAGGCCTACAGGACAGACTTCAGAGTCACGGATGAGGCGCTGCTGGCAATGCAAGAGGCGGCCGAGGCAAAGATAGTGCAACATTTCGAGGACTCAACAGCCTGCACTGTCCACGCCAAGCGGGTAACCCTAATGCGACAAGACATGAGTCTTGCGACCCGCATTAAGGGAGAACGCCCTTAGAACTTTTTTTGTAAATAATTAAAATTTTTGTAATATAGAGCAATTTTGTGTACTTTGATTGCATAAACTTGATTAATTAGAGCGAATTAATAAGTTTTAGCTTTTATTTCAGTGAAATAGGACATTTGCAAGCCGAAAGATATGATGTCTCACAGCTCGCGCCTGGTCGCAAAACTAAATTTTAGTTTTGAAGCGAGGCGCAAGCTGTGAGACCTCGCCCAGACTTGACCAAAACAGCTCCAAATCGACCAAATAAGGGGTCAATTCTGCCTGATTTGATGAGCCCATCACCCTTACACCATTAGTTTACCAAAATTAGACACCTTTTGATCGAAATGAGACTGATGTCTCACAGCTCGCGCCTGGTCAAAGAACTAAAAGTTAGTTTTGAAGCGAGGCGCAAGCTGTGAGACCTCTTACCATTTCTTCACCAGGACTTGTCAAAGTCACCTTCAACCTATTGCATAGCATCTTTTAGGTAATCTAGCCTTGTTCAAGCATCTCATATAGTCCTCAAACTCCCATTTTGACCTCAGATAGGCTAGAATTACCCAATCCTAGGAAATTTTCAAGTCATCCAAAAATTAGGGTTTTCCCCTTTTCTATAAATAGACCCCTCATTTCTCAGATAGCACCCTACAAATCTGCTCCTGCCCTTCTAGCCGATTTCTCAACTCCCTGAGGCGCTCTTGCAACCGTTTGTTACCCTCTTCTGCAATTAGTCAATGGCAACTTCTGATTTCCACAGATGGTACAGCGCCAGCGCTCATGCTGCTGAGGCCGACGTCGACCAAATCTTCCAGATCTTCAGGAAGGAGGTAGATGTCCAAGCAACCTTGCACGCGACCCCAGCTTATAGTAGAGTCTTGACTGAGTTCCAAGCTAGGGTAGAACCAGCGCTAGTGCAACTCCCCCCTTGTGTAGGCTATTTTGTTCCTAGACAGTCCCTGCAGGCAGCATTAGACGATGTCCCGAACATCGCCAAATACCTCACAAACAAGGCGCAGCGCACACCTGAGCCAATGGTCCTAACTGTCAATAGGACCAAGTACTTCTCTTTCAACACTGCCCTGGCAATCTTTCTCACCCACCGTGCCGAGAACACCGTGGGGGAAACCTCCATTCCCCCCATGGACGTGGACCCATTAGCCATAGCAGCAGAACAACGACTCCTTACACAGTATGAACAGGAGCAAGAAGGGAAGGAAGAAGACTCGGATGAACAGGAATCAGAAGAAGAGGAAGACTATGTCGAGCTCGACCCAAATGGAGGAGCGGGCGAAAGCAGAAAGCAGAGTGGCAAGACTTTCGAAAAGAAGAAGCGGACTCTGAGTCGCGCCACCCCTTGGGCTAGGCATCACAAGCCTAGCTCCCATTATTGTCGAAGGTGAGGAGTTTCTGCTCCTAAGCGACATCCAAAACCTCCCGGAGTGCAGGGAAAGGGAGTACCGACCCGACCGAAGAACGGACTTGGACGACTTCATCGTCCGAGGGGAATCCGACTTCCCCCTCCAAGTAAGGGAAGCCGACACTTACACGGGAGAGTCTACCTCCGACATCCAAGCCTACAGCAACATCAGGCAGATTATGGAGGCAGACAAGGCCGAGAACAAGCTACCAACGGAGGAAGAGTTCCTTGCTCTTCAGGAACAGATGGGGATCCGCTACGCGACCTCAAACATCCTAACGGCAAGCTCTTCCGCAGCACCTCCCCGAGAGAGAAGAGGCGAATTCGACCTCAGAAGGGCTTCAGCAACAGTCAGAGACTACAGGGAGCTCACCACGGTGGAGGTTGATGACTTTGCAAGCAGACACAGGGCTGGATACCGAGTGGCCGAGGACCCGTCTCGCAACGACAGGTCGCTGCGGTATTACCTGCCACTGCTGATGGATGGAAGAATAGCGGTAATTCACCGCAAGTTCACCCCCAGAGGCGAGGAAGGAGTATCGATGCTGATTGCACTCTCAGGATTCGGCCGGCATGCGCGGTTGCCCCTCAACACCGAGTATGCCATCCTGGTGAAGAGAGCGGTAGCACTCGACGTCTTCGACTTCGCCATACCTTATAGGTGGCAAGGCTGGCGGTGGCACCGGCACTTATACCTCCGACCCTTGCAGAATAGAAGACTTGGCGAGAGCTTTACAGGGTGGATCTTCAGCCAACGTCCTTAGGAACTTGGGTCATTCAGTGGGAACAGCCCAAGTGAAAAAGTTCCTTGAGGATAATCCATCTTACCGGCGACAGCAAGAATGACTAGCAGCCTTGATCTAGGAAGTTGTAATTTTGTATTAGCATAATATAAAATATGAATATAATTTCTTTTGCACTATAAATGTTTTGTTGATGTATTTTGTGTCCCCAACCATGCCAACAAACATAAATAATGCAAGAAAACAAGGAAAACTAACCATATAGCTATGAACCACTTGTGTATGCAGCTAGAGGCCTAAGCGCAGGGGAACGACAACTGCGGGAACTTATAGAAGAACAGAGTCCGCCCAGGCCACGCCCGGCAAGGAACCTGCTTGAAGAATTTGGACAAATGACCCCAGAAGAAGAAATATCGCAAATGAGGACGGACCTTGAACAGATAAAGGCTTTGCTAGCCGCACAAGCAGGAGCAGGTTCGGTGGGTAACGCTCAACTGCCACAAGCATCAGCTCGGAGAACAGGAAGAGACAAGAAGAGGAGCAAGAGAGGAAGGTCCCCAGCTCCTGACCGGACTAAGCTCGATTCAGCATCCGATTCGAGGAGGAAGAAGAAGGGCGTAAACCAAGTCCGGAAATGCATGAAAGGCGAGAGGAACACCCCTGACCTGACGCACAAAGGGACACAAGAACCTCCGGACTACCGTAAGAAAGTAGACTCAGATTGGGAAATGTTTGAAGGCCAGAAGCTCGAACAATTCTCGGGCGAGAACAAGGTCGCATGGAGGCGGGAGGCTTATTTTGACGAGATGAGCCGAATATGGCAATGCCTATGGTATGAAGGATAAGGATAAAGGTGTGGTGGCAACAAATGACTCGGCGGGAGCAGCACGATTTGGTGGAAAGGCTATGCCAAGGCTCATGGCTTAAGGTGGATGCTTGCGTGTTCAAGAAGTTTGCTTTAAAGCCTCTGCCGCCATTACGCTCCAAGAGAGCACAAGTCCAAAGATGATGCGCAGTTCTACGTGCTGCGCAAGGCAACAAGTCAGTACAGAAATATACAGAGGAATTTATGAGGCTAAGGCTGTATGTGCCAAAGTTAGGTGAGAAGCATGCAGTGGAAAGCTACATTGAAGGTCTGAATGAGGAGATCCGCAAGCTTGTAAGGGCAATAAACCCTAGAACAAAAGATAACGTTTGAGTCCAAGGCAATAAGCTTGCAAGGAACAGGACCTCAGAATAGCGGGCAAAGGCAGCAGTATTACCAAGATAAAGGCAAGGCAGCAGGCAGTTTTAGCCCGAGGACAGCCAGCCCAGGACCAGCTAGAGCCCCATATAGTGGCAATCAAGGGAAGCAGCAGGAGAAGAAGCAGGTGTCTTTCAAAGACAAACAGGAAGGGTCAAACTACTCCAAAGCAGTGCGATCCTTTCTGCAGGCCATGCCCAAGGAAAAGAGACAGGAGTGCATAGAAAAGCAGCTTTGCTTCAGGTGTTTCCAGCCAGGCCATAGGACAGCGAACTGCCCATATGTCATGAGTGCAGCGCTAGCAGAGTTGGGAGATTGGGACACTCTGTCTGACGACGACGGCGAGGAGGCCCGCGACTACATTCAGGGTGAGTGTCATATCTTTGCCGCAATAGATACAGAGCAAGCAGAGAGCCAGTATAAAGTAATTTCCACAGTGGGAAAGGCCAAGGCCAAGTCATTTATAGTCCTGATAGATTCGGGAAGTAGCCATAACTTTGCATCCCCCAGAATGGTTCAAATGTTGAAGTTGAAACCATTAAAGTCAAAGCCAAGGCCCGTTGTCTTAGCAAGTGGAGCAGTAAGGCAGACGGCAGGTAAGAGAATCAACTTTGACATCGACTTGCCAGGGATTAAGATCCAGATGGGGGCAGAGGTAATGGGCATCGGCAAATACGACTTGATCATAGGTATGGAGTACCTTGGACCAGCAGGGGCCATTATTGATTGTGGAAAGTTTTAAGGTGACCTTCCCAACACCCACGGCAAGATCATTGAGATAACAGGGGGAAGTTGTCCCCATCATGCAAAGTGTATGTCTTCTAAACTACTGCTCAAGTGCATCAAGAGTGAGCAAGTGGCATACATCTTCAAGCTTGAGATTAGTGAGCCAGAATTGGAAGGAAGCAAAGAGGACAAGATGCTAGGCAAGAAGTTGCCGGGCAAATAGCTAAGTTGATCACGGAGTTCCACGATCTCTTTCCAGATGAGATCAAGCAGCTCCCTCCTTATAGGGGAGTCGAGTGCGAGATAGCACTCGAACCGGGAACAAAGCCAACAAGCAAGGCTCCGTATAGAATGACAACGCAGGAGTTGTCGGAGCTGAAGAAGCAGTTGCAGGAGCTGCTCGACCTAGGGTTCATTAGACCTAGTGTCTCGCCGCTTGGAGGCCCATTCTTTTGTTAAGAAGAAGGATGGATCTCGAGGATGTGCATAGACTATAGACGCTTGAATAAGCACACCATTAAGAACAAGTACAGCTGGCCCCCAAGATCGGCGACTTAATGGATCAGCTTCAAGGAGCAAAGATCTTCTCCAAAATCGACTTAAGGTCAGGTTATCATCAGATACGGATAAAGGAGGAAGATATCCATAAGACCGCCTTCAGGACGCGGTATGGGCATTATGAGTTCACGGTAATGCCTTTCGGCTTATCAAATGCCCCCGCAACGTTCATGAGGCTCATGAGCGATATCTTCAGGGAGTTCCTGGACACCTTTGTGATTGTTTTCTTTGATGACATTTTGGTGTATAGTAGATCCCTTGAAGAGCACGTGCAACACTTGAGAAGAGTGCTAGAGAAGTTGAGGAGGCACCAGTTGTACGCCAAGTTGTCGAAGTGCCACTTCGCAACAGAGAAGGTGGAATACCTTGGTCATGTGATCTCAGCAGATGGCATCTCGACGGACCCCGCCAAGATTGAAGCAGTGATTCAGTGGCCGGCGCCGAAGAATGTGCATGAGGTCAGAAGTTTTCTCGGGTTAGCAGGGTACTACAGGAAGTTCGTGAAGAACTTTGCTAAGATAGCGCCCTGGCAATAATGGACGACGAGGGCAGAGAAGGTGAAAGATTGGGCAGAAAGCATTGGCACAAGAAAGCCCAAAAGGGGTTTGAATTGTTGAAAGAAGCTCCGACGACAGCCCGCCTTGACCTTGCCGGACCCGAGAAAGATAAGCTTGTAGCAACAGATGCAGTAAGATAGCTACTGTGTGCAAAGGCTTATGCAAGAAGAACGGTGGTAGCGTGATGATTCCAGGAAGATGAACGACGCCGAGACGCCTTACCCAACGACGATCAGGAATTGCTTGGTTGTCGGGGCATTAAGAATATGGAGGCACTATCTCTTGGGAAGGAAGTTCCAATTGGATACCACCATCAAAGCCTCCAAGATGTATTCACTAAACCACACCTCAACTGAGGCAAAGCGGAGATGGATGGAGTTCCTCGAAGAATATGACTTTGATATAGTCTACAAGCCGGGAAGCTCAATGTGGTAGCAGCATGCTTTCAAGGCATCCCCCCGACAACTAGAGTGCATTGCAATGCAATTTCAACGCCTCCTCGACTTTGGTAAGAAGATTGAAGAGTCCTTGCCAATGGATATAGATTTCAGGGAAGTATGGGCAAGCCTCTCTAGGGAGGCTAGAACAGATAAAGAGCGGGAAGCCTTCAAGCATTATAAGAAGGAGGGCAACCTGTTATATCATAAGGACAAGTTGTGCGTACCAGAGTCATCAGGGGTAAGGAAATTGATCCTCCACGACACGCACAACAGCCCAATAGCTGGCCATGCGGGATTCATGAAAACATATTTCAAAGTACGCAGCAGCTATTATTGGCCAGGAATGAAGAAGCAGGTAGCTCGCTACATCAAGGAATGTCAGCTATGCCAGCAGACGAAGGCGGAGCAACTCCGAATTCCAGGGGCACTAGAGCCGTTAGCGGTGCCAAACGCCAAGTGGGAGGTAATCAGCATGGATTTCATCACAGGACTCCCAAGAACAGCAAGAGGCAAGGATGCCTTGATGGTAGTGGTCGACAAGTTGTCGAAGATGGCACATTTTGTGCCTTGCAGGACCACAGATACAGCTATGGATACAGCAAAGCTCTTCACCAAAGAGATCTTCAGGCTTCATGGCATGCCAAGGGAGATTATCTCCGACAGGGATCCAAAGTTCATGAGTGCATTTTGGCAAGACCTCTTTGCGACGATTCAGACCAAGCTATCCATGAGCACGGCGTATCATCCTCAGACGGATGGCCAGACGGAGCGGACCAACAGGATCTTAGAAGACATGCTACGAAACTATGTCTGGAATAAGCAAAGTATGTGGGAAGAATTTATTCACTTGGTGGAGTTTGCATACAATAGCACCAAGCAGGAATCATCCCAAATGTCGCCATTTATGATCAATTATGGCTATCAGTGCCTAACTCCAGACACTTGGCACAATCCCGTGTCCAAAGTGGAAGTTTCGCAGCAGATGTTGGCCGATATGCAGCAGCTCGTGGAAGAGGTTCGAGGGTATCTGCTAGCAGCAAGAAGTCGACAAAAGAGCATCGCCGACAAGCATCGAACAGTCAGAGAGTTCAAAGTTGGAGATGATGTATGGCTCAAGATCAAGGTGAAGCAGGCAAAGCTCAGGATCGGCAATTGCAAGAAGCTTGCTCCAAGGTGGGCTGGACCTTTCAGAATAATCAAGAGAGTAGGTAATCAATCCTACAAGTTGGATTTGCCAGCACACCTAAAGATTCATAAGGTCTTCCACGTGAGTTTGTTGAAGAAGCATACTCCTAATCCAGGCAAAGTCTTGGACACTCCAACGTTGTTGGAAATGACGGAGGAGCAGCTGGAAATAGTCCCAGAATTGATTCTTGATAAAGCTTTCAAGAAGACAAGGAGGTCGGAGTTCCTCCAATACTTGGTCAAGTGGAAACACTTACCAGTGGAAGACGCGACATGGGTACTTAAGAAGGATTTAGTAAAGCAGTACCCACAGTTTATGGAGCAATGGGACGGCAAGGTCATCTCCGAAGAAATCGACAGGGCATGTCGATTTGTGTAGATTAACTCTTGTATAGATTAATTCCACGCGATGCAACCTATGCTTGGTATGGGTCGCACGCGTTGTTGCCGATGATGAGACCACTACGGTGATCTCTAGGGCGGTGTAATGTCAATGTAGGCATGACCGCGGCGTTCCGCTTGGGCGAAAGTGGAAGGTAGATTAGAAAGTCTACTGTCCCCATCTTTAAGTAGACGACCGAGAGAAGGGAGGTCATGAAGGAATGCATTGATAAGGAAAGCACCTTTAGCCCCATATATGCTTTGATAGGAGGAATATATCCTTCACGCCCCCACGCCGAGAAGGATATCCTCCACTGGCAACTAGAGGTGTAGGCATGAGCTGCATATAGGCATATAGGCCGGGGTCTCCACGCCATTATGGAAGATTCATCCTCTTCCTACGCCGGGAGATTAGCCATGCATTCATGTAGATAGGTGGGGTGGTCACCATATAACCAAAATTTATTAATTAATTAAAACGGTACTAACGTAGTTTTTCACCTGCCAGGCCAAGAGAGAGCCCCCGGAGGGCAAGGAGGTCGAGCTACGAAGACTTGCAACACAAATTTTGTTGGAATGTGTTGCAAGGAATGAAGAGTACCTCGGACATTAATTATAGATATAAAATGTTGAAATTTTGTATAACTTAAGATAGTGAATAACTGTTAATGGTTTTATGAATTGATAAGTATTCCATAGTATAATGACGTAATAATGTTCTAAAAATATTGCCTTAGGGTAATCTTGATAAATGTATAAGTATTATATTGTAGGCATCACGTTGAATGCAGGTTGCAGATGAGGAAGATCCCAAGGTGGGGAGACCCACGATGCTGCGGACAACATCATTTCAAGGTGGGGAGAATGTGACGTTTCCAAAGGCGAGATACCCGGCCCCGTGATCGTATACTATACTCGCCTCGCCACGCCGCATTACACGCCACTCCGACTGACGTGTATGCCAACGGATAGCCAGGTAAGTAGCCCTTGGGGGCAACTTGCTAGATATGTTCACATGTTATTAATGTGCACATGTGCACATTAATGTGGGCACACCTTTCCATGTTGGCATATCTTGCCACCTAGCCATTAAAGGCAAGTGGGGCCTTTTCAATTATCCCACATGCCAAAATGGGTAATTGAAAACCCTAGCCTAAACCCCATGTCTATTTAGGATAGGAAAACCCTAGCTTGCTAGTTTTTCGTCCTTAGGGTTTTAGAGCTCAGTTTTGGCTGCCCCAGGAGCCAAAACCGCCTCCCAGACGTTGCCCAAGCTTAATTATGCGCCATCGGGCCTCGAATTGATCAGCCTCAGCAGGATGGTTGAACTTCAGTCGAGGAGCCACTCAAGGATCAGATTTGGTCAATTTAATAGCTTAAACCGCCTTCTAGTCATAGAATCAGAGGTTTAGACTATTAAATTGCCCATAGCAGCTATCTAGATCTTAGATCTCGGACACTAACTAAAGAACCTAACTCTATGATTAGATCTAGTTCTTTAGTTCTTCTGTGATGTATTTGGATGATGTATTTCTGTGAACTCCTTGTATTGGGAAGGGGGGTAGAGGCTCTGAAGCTTGTAGTTGATGCTCCTAGAGAGCCTCTCTAGCACACCTGTAGATTCGCCCTGTACAAGAGCCACACCGGGTTGTGGGTGAAGGGGCCGACCGGGCCGAGAAGGAGGTTCATGTTCTCGACTCTTGAACGATCCCCCGGTGTGTAAAGCCTACCGGGATCATTGTGACTAGGCCTAATGGCTTACCCTGGAGTCTTGGGGTGAGGCATGGGCTCGACACCCGTGAAGTGGTGTACACTTTCCAGTGGGTTCAGTCGAATATGGGCAGTGGCCCTCTAGTCACCTTGAGTCAGCATGTAGATCTCTGGAGGGAGTGATCCCTACCTGCCCCATCGGAGCTGGGATGATGACCCCAGGAATAGCCCTTCTGGCTATGCATCCGGCTGGCGATGGGGTCCCGACACTTTTCAGCCTACTCTGCAAAGTGTGCACAGGAGGGGCGGATGGAGTGGACAACCCTATGCCATGTTCTTATGCCAGCCCAAATCCATTGCCATGAATTCATGCCTCGCAATGAACTCGAGACTCCAAGCCGGATCATCCCCTTGAGTCTGAGCCTTGGGTAGGATTCCCTATGTGATGTGCTGACCATTGTTTATGCAGATGTTGATATACCACCCTTCTGGGTGGATGGAGGATTATGTTGAGTACTGACATGTATGTTTACGCTTCCGCAGCTAGGTAGGCCCTGAGGGAGACAGGGTAGAATGACACCTTCACTCTTCCCACTGGGACTCGTACGGGTGCAGTGATACGTGGAGGGCCCTGTATCAGCATGGAGCTGGTGTGGGGGAAGAACTCCTGTTTGTATACGGTGAGAGCACCGTATACGAGTAGGGGACGTCACACTATTCTTTACGAAATAATTTTTATTACTCATATAATGAAGTAACAACAGGAGGCAGGCAATCCTTTGCTTCCATAAATTCCTCTCTCCGTTTCCCAATCTTTACTCCATTTACTGCAAACTTAAAATAGCTTAAATCACTTTCTACTTCCAATCGCTGACGAATATCGAATAAAGACCATTTTGATTCTACTTCAACTATTTTAAACAATTGCCCATTCATGTGAATAGGGAGTTGAACCACTTCTGAATGTCTGCCATCGCCTTCATCTTGATCAAGAGGCACCCACCTCCACTTGTGGCTTTCCAAAACCTTGCGCCATCTTCTATACTTGAAGGTAAGGTACAAGGTTTGTTTCCTTAAACAGTACCTAAGCCGTAGCGTGTTGCGACTGATTCTGCATTCAATATGATCAGCACCTTTATCATGAAGCCTAATGTCCCATTTCTCAGAAAGTACAGAATCCAGTATGTCATCAGATATATGTGCAATTGTTAGCATTTCCTCACGGAAGTTACAGAGCTAAACAGGGAAATAAAGATCTCAATGCACATGTCAACTTTTACATGACCACATACACCGGATGTTTTTTTTAGTGCAGCATGGATTTCAGTCCACAGCTTCTTCTTTATTAACATCAATATCATACTTTCCTTTGGTAGAGAAACCATGTCATCAAGATTAGGTAGAGGAACTTCTAATATTTTTTTCAACTTTGGATAAAACATGTGTTTCCAGAAAAATATTGACCTATCTCGCAACTCACTTGAGCGATCACCTTCAAATATAACTGAACCAAGTTCAAAATGGAAAGCATGAAACGTACTTGTTATACTTTCAGCATTAACCAAGTTTTCTTGGTCTGATAGGCACAGCCCTAGGTGTAAAAATAAGGATATACTAGAGTTAGCAAAGCTCTACAAAAAAGACACTGCAATACATAATTACTGCAGCACAATAGAAAGAAACTAAGAAGATTGAAATATAAATAGAACTTACAATTTAGTTGCAACTTGGGAAAACCTCGTTTTTTGTCAACCTTGTATTTTGTTAGATCAGAACTGCCATATGCATGCTGAACTAGAAGCTGGACATGCTTCCCATGCCTCTGAATTTTTTTAACCCTGCCTTTCCAGTGTGCCTTCAAGTCATTTAATCTAGCTCTTTTGACTTTATGGGGACCTCTCAATGATGGCTGCATTGTAACAAATGAGCCAACACACACACATATAGGGTCTGCATCCAGCCTTTCAATGACAATCGAGGTAATATTTTCTTCCATTGGCATATGTAACAAAATAAATAACTGTACAAGAAAAATATGTAAGAATTTGAATTTGACATTAGATATAATATTCAATTGCTTATGCACATTCCAGATCAACTAAAAATAGAAACATATACTTTAATTCAGAACCTGTATTCTACCTTTGGAAACAAAAAATCAGAAACCTTCTACACGAAGTTGCTGGATATCTGAAAAAGAAGAACAGCAATACATCAGATAAAAGAGATAAACAACTCAATGAAAGATCAATTTTTTTGAATATGGCTCAAAATTTCTACCTATATTCATGTTCTAATTCTACCCAATTGGTCGAACTTTCTCCTCATAAATCATTTTGAACAATCCAAGGATCAATCAAAGCATTCTCATCATTTTTACATTTTGTTGCGGTTGCTTGCTCTTCATAGATCTGCTGCTCACAACGCATGCAAATTCCTGTGTTTATGGATCAAAATAGATAGAAATCTAGGCATTCCGGCATACTCTCAGAATGGGAAGCATGCATGATCCGAGAATGCAAGAGCTCCAAGCATCCGAGAACTGCCATATGCATGCATGATCCGACGTCCAAAGATCCGAGAATGAAAAGCGTGGAAACATGGGAAGGAGGCAAAATTCTAATCCTTCGAGTTTGTTTCTTCAATTTGTCTTTTCCTATTTTCGAAGGAGAAAGGACACAAAACTTAGGGCAAGCGGGCAGGGCGGGCAGGGCAGGGCAATAACCCATATCCATTCACGATATGCCACCTAGCAATTTATTAACGGTTTCTGGCATGCTCTTTTCTTTGATTGGCTGGGCAATTTCCTAGGTGGCATCATCTCAAAGACCTTTTATAACCCCTCTAGGTGAAAGAGACGTCAAGACAATGTTAAAGCTCTTGGTGTCCTTGAGAATAAGCATAGATATTAGAAAATTATAGCACTCGGGTTTTTTCCTTTGTGACCACCAAAGGTTTTTTTTCCATTTGATGTGAGATCTCATATCTTGCTTTCCAGGATGCAGCAAGCATATAGCCAAGGGACATATTGCAGTGCACATTAACAGAACTCACATCTAGGAAGTGTGCAAAAGCAAAGCATGCATGGTGCTATAGCTAGTATAGCAGTTGCAACAAGATGCATCAATTATGCTGACAAAAGTCAACATTAGCATATCAATAAACCTATTTTATTAGGGCTAACTAATAGTTGCATCCTCTTTCTATTGAACTCTTATCAAGGCTAAATAATAGTTGCTCCTTTTTCAATTGAACGCAGTCCACTTTAGCAAATGTTCATCCTTTCTCTGATACGATCATAACGTACAAAGAAGGGAGTGGAGATCTAGGATCAGATGCCATAGCTAGGAACCTGTTAAGATCCAAAGGGGATAGAGTAAGAGACCCTAGGTCAAAGAATCCTTCCATTACCTGTACCATTTTCTCTGCGTGATGTTGGTCATTGGAAGTGAATCTTGCATGTTCAATTAGAGTTGCAATAGTTCCAAGCTTCAAAGAATGTACTCAGGGTCGCGAAGCCAATTCCCCACATTTTTTTATTTTCTCAGCTGTGGGTGAAAAAATTTAAAGATCCAACGACCTATAATAAGTTTTAGTGACATGTTAAGCCATATGAACATGCTATAATTGCAGCAAATCTTGTATCTTAAAAAAGGAAAGTTGCTATCAATATAAAATGTCTATTTGGTAGGCTTTTTCCTTACATTAGGGTAAAAGCATGTTAGGGTGTACCACTTTTGGAACTTGCAAAAGTACATACACTAGGTACTTCAGAACTGGGTACTTTCTCATTTTTCTTTTTATTAAAATTAATACAAAATTCCAAAATAAAAGTCAAGGATGTGTTAATATACAAAGTTAAGATAAAGATAATGCTATCGGAGACCAAAATATATATAAACGTTCTAAAACATACCTTTTACTGCAATATTAGATAGGTACCCAGTACCCAGTCCTGGCTACTTTTTTAGGTACTTTTTTGGTCACTAAATAATACTTTCTAAGGGACACCCTAACATGCTTTTACCCATTAGCTAGTGGCACTTTTGTATCAAGCTTAGCCCTTTTTGTATCACGATGTCTATGCATTTCTATTTCATGATGCCACAACATTGACATTTTCTTGATGCAATCATTGAAGTAAATGCCACAATGTGTAACAGAGCATTGATGAAAAACTATCAATATGTTTGACACTGCAAGTTGTTATACATTCTATAAAAGGTGACAAAAAGATTTTGCAAATATTGACACAAATATGCAACAAAGTGGATATAAAACTTTAGAACCGATGACATTATAGTTGACAAAAATATTGGTATATTGACGCAACTCATATTACAACATCTAATATAAAAGTACCAAGGTTTGACACAAACCTTTCAAAAAGTGATGTTACAATTGACATAACTGTGTTGACGCAAGTTTTGACGCAATCAAATAAATTTGTTTCACTTTTGAGGTTCTGACACAAATCTGACAAACCTTAAAAGGTATGACGCAGGGTTTGACGCAAACGCCTTGTCCTCTTGTAGTATGGGGAAATTATCTATGAGTCGCACCATTTGGTCTTCTTTCTTAGACACAATATTTTCTATATCTTATTTGGTGAAAGGCTAAAGTCGCAGGTGGGGTATTAGCTTAGGTCAGTTTATATTAAAAAGCGGCTAAAAATATGGCCTTTTATAAAAGGCAACATGGGAGCTACTTTTATCTTTCACCTTTTTCCTTGGATGTACCTTTTATGGTACCTATGTATTATAACACATATCATTCAATACATGTGTCTTCCGTTGTGGTGCATACCTCTCTCTCTTGTGCTTTCTTGATAAACTAGCAAGTTTAACAACAGGAGCTTCTAATTCTGCTGGTGCAGATGCAGGTGCAAGTGCTGTTAGAACATGCAACCACTGACATGTCTCCAATTGCCCAGATCCCAGGATGATCTAGCCGTTGTACTTGATCTTAAGTTAATTAGTTATTACATTTGCATTCTTGCTATTATAAGCTCCTGAGATCTCGGAGCATGCTGTATTTATTCTATTATCAATGAGAAGTTCGTGTGTTCTTGTTGTCATCTATTTCTGATCGTCCTTACTTTGACATGGTATCAGAGCTTCTTTCCTTCTGAAAGATTTTGCTTTTCTATCAATCAGAAGGTCCTTGGGATATTATTGCGACGGCAGCTTCAAACTCTACTCTGATGAATCTCAAACCTCAAGCTTTTGAAGGGAATGGCTATGAGGGTTGGAAACATATGATTACGCTCTACCTCAAGGCTGAGATGCTTTGGGAGGTAGTGGAAGGTAGTAATCTGTAGCCCATTGTCACTAAAGAAGCAGAAGCGCAGCAGCAAAAGGATTTTTTGCTGTGGAAACAAAAAGATAACAAAGCTTTAGCATGCATCGCTATATGCATATCTAAAAATATGCTCCAGTTGATCCGAGAAGAGCTAGGAGCAGGGAGCAAGCATTTGTGGGATTTTTTAGCAAACCGCTATGGAAAGAAAACTGATTTGGAGGTGTTGCAATTGCATACCGAACTTGAGAATTCACAATTCCAGGATAATCAAGATCTGTGTCTTCACATCATCAAGCTACAAGAAAAATCTGATTTCTTGGCTAATACAGGACAGGAACATGCATTGTAAAGGCTTTACAAATCTCTTCCCCGCTCTTGGGAATACATTGTTGAAATCATGTTGACCAGCAAAAAGTCTGCTACATGTTAGGAAATTGTTGATGATCTTTTGGAACTTTCTTTGCTGCATAAAGAACGAGGAGTTCATGACAGCCTGAGCAAGCATGCTACGCCCGGATAAAGAGGAAGACTGTGGATTCTAAACTTGGGCATACATCCCAGCTCCAATTTGCTCGTGATGGCACTCAACTGTAAGGGGTTTGGGCATCATGCCCACAAGTGCCCCAACAAGCCCCAATTTCGTGGATCTGACAAATCTGAGCGTGGGAAAACTGCCCACAATGTGGAGGCTTCTCCTATCAAAAAAGAGAGTTGCATAATTGAGGAGGCTTGTTTGCTTGAAATATCACTTGTTCTGCCATATGATGTGCAAGAAGATCTGTTCTCTGTAGAAGAAGCCTACTTTGGAGAAGTTTATCCTCAGGGTAAAAGCATGTTAGGGTGTCCCTTAAAAAGTATTATTTAGTGACCAAAAAGGTACCTAAAAAGGTAGCCAGGACTGGGTACTAGGTACCTGCATAATATCTCAATATAAGGTATGTTTTAGAACTTTTTATATACATATTGGTCTCCAATAGCATTATCTTTACCTTAACTTTGAATATTACCATGTCCTTGACTTTTATTTTGGATTTTTGTATTAGTTTTAATGAAAAGAAAAATGAGAAAGTACCCAGTTCTGAAGTACCTAGTGTATGTACTTTTGCAGGTTCCAAAAGTGGTACACCCTAACATGCTTTTACCCCTCAACTAGTTGACGGTGCTTTTTTTCCAGATGAATCTTGCCTAATGGAAGAGGCATGTCTCACACAACCTCCTTTTCTTGACTCTGCAGTCGTAACCATTGATTCTGCTTGTACCTCAATCATCATTCAAAATTCTTACCTTCTTGCAGAACAAGAATCCAATGTTGGTTCTCTCAATTCAGATTCAAGGCTGAAGCTCCTATCATTGCTAAACGAATTTCCCAATTTTCTTTACTCAATGGGGGTGTCTCTCCCATTCATGATGCCTTGGTAGTTCCGACCCTTCGGAAAAATCTTCTGTTAGTTGCCAAGGCTGTTGATGCATATATGGTGGTTGTTTTTACTAATGAGCAAGTTTTTCTTTTCCCAAGGATGTGCAGATTATTGGAGACCCCATTGCTCTTGGTATCTGAAATAGAAATTTGTATGAAATGGAGCTTGATGTTCCTGCCCAAGCACTCCTTGTTGCTCACAAGGATATCCTCCCTCTTTGGCATCAACGCTTAGCTGACATCAATGTGAGAAATCTCAAGTATTTACAGCATAATCAATTGGCCTCGTGCATTGAATGTCTTCCTGCTGGTGATCTATCCATCTATCATGCCTGCATGCTCGGTACTTGTAGAGCTTTCACTGCCATAGGGACTCGAGCAGACAACATCCTTGATTTGATCCAATCAGATTTGTGTGGACCCATGGAAGTTTCCAGCAGAAAGGCAATGCATATTATATCACGTTCATTGATGATTTCAGCCGAAGGGTTACTGCCTATTTCCTTAAGCGCAAGAGTCAAGATGTTGATGCTTTTTTACTCTTTAAAGCGTCTATTGAAAATCAAACTAGGCGACGAATTTGCTGTTTGCAAACAAATGGGGGAGGCGAATATCTCAGTAATCTACATATGTGCAGATGCAGGCATTCAGAGGCAGTATACAACCAGACATACACCCCCAGCAAAATGGCGTGGTGGAGCACAAAAATGGCATCATTTATGTAGCAACTAAGTGTTTATTAGTTCATGCTCAACTTTCTCGTCATTTTTGGGCGGAGACTGTCTCTACAACAATCCATCTCCAGAACCAACTCCTAACAGTGATAGTTCCCGGCAAAACTCCCCATGTAGCCTGGTATAGTACAAAACCTAATTTATCTCATGTTCTTACTTTTGATTGCCATGCTTATGTTCAAGTGCCCAAAGCCCTTCGTTCCAAATTTGCCGACAAAAGCATCTGTTGTCGTTTTGTTAATTATTCCTCGCATTATACAGCTTATTAGTGTTGGGACCATGTTGCAAATCAGATTCACATCAGTACTGATGTTTGTTTTGATGAGACCAAATTCTCTGATCCTGACCCCAATCTCAATACTGATTTTATTGATCTTTATAACCTTGTACCAGATCCTATGTCTTCTACCTTCTTGGACCATGAAGCTGATCGCTTACTCAGAGCCCATGCATTGCCACCCAATCCTAATATCCAGCATGATACCCTTCCAAATTCGAATCCCATTGCTCCACTTGAAGCTTGTGAACCTGCACCTAGCATTGAACCCATTCTCCCTCCTTGAAGACGATCCCAACACCTTCGCACTCCCTCACAGAAGCTCCTTGACCAGGCTGAAACTAGTATAGCAGAATGGGTCTTCCTTGCTACATCCTCTGCTCCTCCTAATATCCACCTCGCCCTTCATGGACCTAAGGGGGCCCATTGGAAAGCAGCGGCTCAAGATCAACTTTCCTCCATGCATATAAATTCTTCCTCTGCCTCTCAGTAGATCTGCCATTAATTGCCGCTAGATACTCACTGAGAAACTTCAAGCTGATGGGTCACTTGACCGTTACAAAGCAAGATTAGTAACCCCCTAGATTTACACAAGTCCCTGGCCTTGATTTCCATGATACATACTCTCCTCTAGTTCATATGAACAGTCTTCGGACTATACTTGTTGCATCCCAACACAATTGGGAGATCCTCCAACTTGATGTGCAAACTGCTTTCTTGCATGGTGATCTTAAGGAAAATCTTTTCATGCGTCAACCACCCAAGTTTGAAGATCCAATTCATTCAGAGTACGTTTGCCAATTCATAAAGCCATCTATGGCTTGAAGCAAACTTCCCGTGCATGGTTTAAAAAATTTGACCAGGCTCTTCAAGAGATGCAATTTCAGCCTTCACCTACTGATCTGAATGTCTAACTTCGAGTTCAAGATGACTGTTTGGTTATCATTGTACTATATGTGGATGATTTACTTCTTATTGATAACAATATGTGGATGATTTACTTCTTATTGATAACAACCGTGATCATCTTACTGGTGTTTATAAACACCTCAATGCTCTGTTTACTATAGAAATTTTAAGTGAAGCCTCTTTCTTCCCTGGCATCCACATTATTTGTCATCGCTCCACTCGTAGTCTGTATGTTGACCAGTGTAGGTACATTCAGGAAGTCTTGGATCGTTTGACATGCTTTCTGCTCATCCAGTTCTATTCCTATGAAGCCCAATCTGAAATTATTTGAAGATGTACTTACTGAGTCTCCTGTGCCATATTTACCTTACAGATCACTCATTGGCTGTCTGATGTATATCATGATTGGCACCCAACCTGACATCTGCTACTCCATGATCACTCTTAGTCAATTTAATGACAAGTTCACGTCTATTCATTGGCAGCTTGTTATACGAATCCTTCGGTATTTATTGGTACACCAGATCATGGCATCACCTATTCTGCATCAAGCTTTCCTCAGTTAACATTGATGGTTGATGCAAGTCATGGCACAAATGTTCATTTTTGTTCTACCACAGGTTGTTCTTTCCTCTATTATGGTGGTCTTTTAGGTTGGGTATCTAAGAAATAAGCCACTGTGGCTAGATCATCTGCAGAAGCTGAATACTTGGCATTATCTCATGGTGTTCGCGATCTCATTTCCTACCACCATTTGCTGTAGTTTGTTCATTCTGCTCCTATCTTGCCTATTCAAGTTTGGATTGACAACCAAAGTGCCATTAATATGGCTCAGATTCCAGCTCATCGCTCTAGGACATATCATATACCAATCCACTATCATTATGTGTGCCAACAAATTGAGGAGAATTTCTTTCACCTGGATTACCTATCTACTAAAGAAATGTTGGATGATACATTTACAAAAGCTCTCCCTCGAGAAAGTGTTTTCCATCATCAGGAAACACTTGGCATTACTCAGTTCAGTGTCAAGGTTGCAGGGGGAGTGTTAGAACATGCAATCACTGACATGTCTCCATCCGCCCAGATTCCAGAATGATGAGGCATCTAGAATCTAGCCGTTGTACTTGATCTTCAGTTAGTTAGTTATTACATTTATATTCTTGCTATTATAAGCTCCTGAGATCTCAGAGCATGCTGTATTTATTCTATTATCAATGAGAAGTTCGTGTGTTCTTATTGTCATCTATTTCTGATCGTCCTTACTTTCACAAGTGCAGGTGCAAGTGGAGGTGGAGCTGCTTGGTGGTTGAGGTTTTTTGTAGAAGGGATGGTTGCTTCAACATGTTCTATAGTCGCTCTCTTGCGTGGCGGCATTCTGTAAAAAATTCATAGTGGGGTGTTAAATGTTAGATAAATGCATGCAGAACTAGCAGACTAAACATAAAGAAAAATCACAGTATTGAAAATATGAGGTTAGGGTCCAATAGAGGACTGGCTATCTCAACGGTATGAGTCACATATCCATGAGGTATAGAAATAGGAATAAGAATGCAGTCAAATTCCAAATTATTTCAATATGAAGTTGTTGTGTTCACACAATATGATGGCAAGGAAGGTAGAAATTAGTAGGATCTCTGCAAATAAACTCTTGAACTGGTATGTCTGTAAACGAGCTCCTTAAACTACAAATTTTCCTTCAGTGTACAAATGGTGAATAGTTCATGTAAGGCATCAAAACATAACAAATGCTACAAATATCTCAGAAGAAAAACTAATATGATTTTAACACTAAGCTAAAGGCGTTGTCTCTATCCAGCCTGCTATTTGGCCTAAAAATCATCGACAGGATGGTAAAGATGAATTAGGATCAATGTATGTTCAACCTACTATCTGTTTGAAAATATCGTCAGTAAAATGGCAAAGACTGATTAGAATCAATACTGCAGCTTCACAAAATGTCCACAAGAAAATTTCACAAGGCCCCCAAAAATGAACAAGTATAAAAAATTAGCATGAAAACCAGTATGTATGTGATTTTTTTATACAACAATCAAAGATATAAAAAAAAACCATGTGTCCTTCCTGGTTTTGCAAAACCAATAGTGGTTCATGTCACATTTTTTGTATTAATTCAAAAATTTACACTAGTTTCTATAAATCATCAATAGTTTGTAATATAGTTTTTTAATGCACATCGATTTAACAAAATCATTGCTAGTTCATATCGTGTTTAATTACATGAATTCTACTATCATACAATAATTTTTTGAAATCATCAATAGTTTAAAAGATATGTTTTAAGCATATGTTGATTTTGAAAAACCAATAGTGGCTCAGATCATATTTTTTGTACTAATTTAAAAATTTACACTAGTTTTTAGAAATCATTATTAGTTTGTAAGATTGATTTTAAGTGTAGATTGATTTAGCAAAATCATTGATAGTTCATATCATGTTTAATTACATGAATTTTAGAATCATATAATAGTTTTTTTGAAATCATCAATGTGTTTTAAGCATATATTGATTTTGCAAAACCAATAGTGGTGCGTATCATATTTTTTGTACCAATTCCTAGTTTCTAGATATCATAATTAGTTTGTGAGATTGTTTTTAAGTGTACATTTTTTAGTAAAAATCTTGCTAGTTCATATCGTGTTTACTTACATATTTTCTACAATCGTACAATAGTTTTTTGAAATCATCAATAATTTAGAAGATGTGTTTGAAGCACATATTGATTTTGCAAAATTATTGCTAGTTTGTACTATATTTAAATTATGAATTCTAGAGTTTATGATGGTCTTTGAAAATCATTATTACTTTATGGAGTGATTTCTCTATATACATTTCTAATATCATAATTTCGGATGTTCTTACATGCTAGTTGTCACAAATTTTGTATTCTATCGTGCTCTTCTTATTAGTTAGAGAACCATATTATGTTTTGCAAAGATGCTAAGGTTTTTTTATGTGGTTATTCGCTATGCTTGTTAATCTTCTTTATTAAAATGAGAGGGTGTTGGTTTTCGTGTCGAACGCCGCATGTGCAGATGCATGCGACATTCCCTCTCGCCCCTGCGGGAATACTTTAGTCGTGTGTGTCGTCTACGTTTCTCTTTATTGCGCAGTTTCTCTCCATGGAATTTGAAATCGAACCTTGAGCTCTCCCAACTCCATCGTCCCTTCACTCTTGAAATGGACTGAGTTTTCTTCCATTAGAAATTCTATTAGCTCTATAGAAGAGGGACGGTATGTAGAACATACTGTTATTTCTACGCCAATTCTAAGGGGTAATGTCGCATCAGAGATCAAATCAAGTTTTTGCTGGGGGCAATCAGGCCAAGCATCAAGGTTTTTGGTCAAGGTGATCCATCTTTGGATAGAAAGATATAGGAGGTATCTCGATGTCTTTAAATTTGAGTAGGTAAATTATCCAACCACACGAATCATTTGATTTAGTTTTTTATTTTTATTTTTTTTTAACTTGCACTTTCCTCCAGAATTTTGTCCCACTTCTTTTTCTTTGCTAGTATCAAAGTGTCAAACCATCTCTGCAAAATGTGGGCAAGGAACCAACCTCAATTTTCAAAAGTAGTAAGGATGTTTTGCCTATTGTGTATTAGCAAGGAGGCCTTCAATAATACTTGATTTTTTTTTTTTACTTCAAATAGGATGTCTGATATGGTGCATTATCTTTCCTCAGTGCAAAAGCCTTTTTATTCGCCTTTTTCATGCATAATCTCACTCACTACAATATATATGAGAGGTTTTTACCTTTAGTTAATTCGTTTAGCATGTGATGAAAGAAATGCAAGTCCCAATTGTACATGCCTATAGACCTTCCACTATTATAAATCTTTAATGTTTTCCACATAATGCTATAAATCTTAGTGTTTTTCACATAACTAACAGAGATTTGCATAGCTAATGGAGAGGGAGGAAGGATAACTTTTTCCATACGTTAGATTATTGTGTAAGATAGCCCATCTGCCTCACTTTGGATATATACAATGCAAGATATGTGAAGATAGTCCATGTGCCTCATCTTGGGCTCTTAGGATGCAGGATCTTTTCAGTCATTTTCAATCATACTCAAAACGTGTGCCCGACGATCATACTTCATTTGACTGATCAAAGACAGTCAAGCCTTGGACATCTTTTTCACATCTGAAGCATCCAATGAAGGCAATAATTCCTGCAGCGTGCAATCATCATGCTTCAGTTTTTCTTTGCGTCAGATTCATTTTGAGGCCCTGACATATTGCCTATTTGCAGCGCTGATTTACTCTTATGTCAACCACAAAGTTTAGCTGAAGGCATGATTTATAGCCAGCATGGAATATTGAGGGGTAAACACAAGAGGCATTGACTGTGAATAGTGTCTAGGATGCTTAGGACGTGGGAATAGTGTTTAGGATTCTTATGATGTCTGGAGCATTGACCCAGTGGATAATAGAAGTGAAGCACATGTCCGTTGCTATGCCAAAAAATGTCTGGAGCATTGACCCAGTGGATTATAGGAGTGAAGCACATGGCCGTTGCTGCGACAGAATATGTCACTAGCTAAGTTTGCAGCTTATGATGATTAAAAAAAAAATCTAGAAGTTGCTTGCAAAACCTTGCTCATTCTGTCTTTTTTGGCATAACTGAGATTATATATCCTTAAACTGTAACGTTATCTTGCAGGTTGTCAAAATGCCATTTGCCAAGCAAGGAATGATGCAAACGAGCAGGCAAAAGGTTTCTCTGTATTTGTTTGGTTTTGGTCAGATATGTTTGTTATGCCTAGACATATAAGTATTGTAATTCTAATATGGTAGAATAGTAGGACTAAGCACAGTCTTTGCAAAAATCTCCTTAGCATTTGCTACTCATAGTCCAAATCTGTTATTACTTAGGAAAGGAGACTTTTGTATTATACAACGTTGTCTAGGTCATATATTGCAGGTGTGTATGTAATTATCCATGTGAAAATTTTACAAATTTATATTATGCAACATGTTTCCTCATCATGCTGTTTTTGTTCATCCAAATTATGATAGGAAAGCAACCCTTGATCATTAGGTTGCATTCCATCTTCCAATATAGAATATTGATCAGATCAGTTGCATTTTCATATTGTTCTCCAAGTTGACCTCTCAAAAGATTGTCCAGCTATTGCAGGTAGTTTTTTCTGTCAGAAACCAATGTAAGAACTAAAACATCATTTTTAAATCCGTGCGGTATCATTTTTTTAACCGTTGGCATATCCGTGCCGTGGATGTCCTTTTTTTTCCTTTGGGGAGGACGTTTCTTGGGGCATGAGCTACCATTTGAATGGTGGAGTAACAAACGGAGCTGTTTTGGTGCCCCAATACTTAAACCCTACTAAATCTGTAGGGTTTAGGTTTTGATAGGCCTCCCTACCTTTGAAATGGTCGAGAGCTTACGTGCAGGTTTCCCTTGAGGGTTTCAAGAGATACCCCAAGAGGGAGAACAAAAAACCTTAGAGCCAGCACAGGTTCCAAATTTGCCCCGTTGCGATGGCTCATAAAAAGCCGGATATCGTGTGACCTTGCATGATTGAACCTTGCAATTGTGGCTCAAGGGCTTCCCTAGAAAAACCTTAAAGTTCATTTCTCATGGTTAAAAATCTTGGGTAAGTGACCACCCAAAGTTGCCTTGAGACAAATTGTTTCCCACGGTCGAAACCATTGCATTTTTTAAAGCCCATACTTCTTGGCTTATTTTAACCTCCCCGGACCATGGTCGATGACGTCTAAATACCTTATATACGGGGGAATACGGCGAAAGTACAAAGAAAAATAGTCTTGATTACATGCCTTCAATAACATTAACTTTTAATCCCTTTAACTATTGGGGGCAGGGGGCGAAATTCGAATCCAAATCACCCCCCTTCCTTTCCTCCTTTTTGTTTGACTATGGCGTCAATAGAGACCTAGGTTTGAAGCTTTAGTTTTTTCCTAACAAATGTGAAGTTGGTAGGCCTATGTATAGTTTGAATGAATGGAAAATTGCAAGATGTAATAGATACTTCCTTTTGAAATATGTAGAATATGCCTGAACCGAATGCAAACAACATGAAAAGGAAGATGAGAATTACAATTAATCGTCGAAGCACAAGTTATGAAATATGAATGTCATATCAAACTCAAAGAACAAGCAATAAATGTCAGATCAAACAAATTAAGAAAGGAAAGGACTGCCACCTCATAGCATCTAAGGTTCCGAGAAACTTGTGCAACACTGAGGGTGCTTTCCCATGGACGGCCGGACTTGGATGAGGTCAGGCCCTGGTCCAAAAGTATTCGTCGGGATTATTTTCTAAATGAGGTTCTTAACCTCAGCCACTCCAGTTCTCAGCTCATGGGAACATCTGAAAAGCAGACCAGACCTTCAGAAAACCTGGAGGTTTTCTGCCCATGGGAAAGCACCCTGAGTCATCTCACATTTATTTATTTTTTTTTTTTTATTTTTTTTTTTTTGAAGGAAAGATAAATTTATATTCAGATAGGAAGAATTACATCAGAAAGATCCCGCGAGGATCAAATAATCTTGAAGTACAGAGGATCCCTTATGGATCAAATATAATATCTCAAACTTGGTACTCATAATTTTTTCTCAACCTCTTCATCCAGCCCTAGCTAGTACTATGAGATCGTAATCAACATCTTCGGCTAGAGGAATACTAGGGAGACAAATATAAATTTTCCTCAAGCTACAAATATACCTTGAATGTTCTATGAACCACCTCTTGCAAGAATAGAGATGAATGGAAAAAGGCATGAAGAAATCATGAGCAATCTCCATTGCCCAGAGAAGCTAACACGACCCAAATAACCCATTCTCGGCAGATTGATCAACACCGAATGTACCAGAAAGATGCTTTGCATTGTTAGGAATGTAACCATCGGATATCTTTGCATTGCCGGGATGTGAATCGGTCACCATGTACTAGACCCAAAAAGCCCAGACTACTAGACTCCTCCCTAAAGTCAGGCTCAAGATATATAAGCTTCATCCCGCTTCGAAATTCCCTAGCTCTAAGATCTCAAATAGTCCAATCCTAGCTCCGGCAATCTAAACCCGGTTCTTATCTCATCAAAAAATCTGAAGGGTCAGGCTAATCTTTTTTCTTCTTCTTTTCCAAGAATCAACTCTACACCTTTCCGCTTAGTAGGAAAAGAGCAAGAGGAAGGAAAGGCTTCTAGCATAATGCACTGGATTAAGAATCAAAACCGCTAATTAACTGGAAATTTGAAACATCTTCTCTCAAAGCCCTGCATCTTTTTTACTCTACCTTATAGGCAATCTGCGCCATTTCGGTGTGCATCCATAAAGAAAGAATGATTTATGGAAAATCACGGTGCTTACCGAACCATAAACATCGAGAGTAGATCCACGTTAGTGGATAATTAGAGAGGGCTGGAGAGGCCGCCATGAAGAGGCTTCAAGAAACCGGAAAAACGCAGCCACATTGAAGCAGAATCTGAAAACACTAGATCACCAAAAACCCTTACGCTAGCAGCAGATCCTGAATTTGAGGAAGAAGTAAACCACCGCAGTGCCGAAAGCAAGGATTAGGGGCGGCCCCTTTCCCTGCCACCGCCCTAGCCGTGAAGGCGCCAAGAAGCGTTAACGGCCATCCTCTCCCCGATCCATCTCACATTTATTGATTTAATTCAATCTATTGTTTGAGCTCATCAAGTACCTAGTGGACTACCGGACCTTCTGATTTATTTTGAGCAATGTATCTCTATGATTACTTTGTTAAAATGTCACAATTTAATTTCTGTATGTATGAAAATAATTACTGTATGAAAATGCAAACCCTAAATCCGTTGGTTAGGGTTCCGCTCCGCCCAGGCGCACTAAGCCAGCGGTTAACCTATTCGATGCTATACAACTATGGAATCCTTGTCGTGGATGATCTGCACCAAATTTTGTGCTTCTGACGGCCGGATCCATGGTAAGAATCGTCCAAATCTTTCCTTGCAGTTCCATCTAGATAGTATTATAACCTAAGCAGTTTTTAGAATTACTGGGCTATGCAGTTGCGAGTCTTTTTAAGCAAGCCGAAACAGACACTTCGACAACACTGGTTACCAATAGGAATAGGAGGTTAAGTTCAAACAGTTCCACCAGCTTTTATTGTCTAAGTGAAACTGACAACTCATGTTACATGAAAAATGTCCTATCAGTAGCCACTAGGTACGTAATTGCAATTCTCATTTAAAATATTCATTAGCTGCTTTTCATGTATTTTATGTAGTTTCACTAACGGCAGGTTTCTAATTTTATCTCTTCTCGGTAATCCATCTGAAGGACCAGTATTTGGAACACTCACAAGGTATGTGCGGTAAACATGGAAAATTTTGAATTTGTGTGAATGTTTGCAGAAGCTAGGCAAGAGTAGAAAATGATTAGATGCTTCTTCATATAATGAGATTGCTGATATAATTGCAGAGTTCTAGATACTGTAGCAGCTTACACACACGAGCATATACCCAAAATGAGTCTCTGTAGCTATTTAATGTAAGTATCATTCAAGGATGCTTAACAAGCATATGCACTGGCCAGCTTCATATGATTATATATTTAATCTTGGTCTTTTGCAGGTCCTTGAGGAGATATTGGTTCATATGCTTGGATCTTGTACAGAAACAATAAAAGCGTTCTCCATTCTCAAAGCCTCTACCAGCGAATCTTCTGCCCCGCATTGAACATCTATGGGATGGAATCTTGACCTCTCTCTAGAGGGCGACTCCGCCAATCAAGTTTGATTCTTCCTGCTTGGAGACTCAAACACGCTGTTTAGCTCTAGCTTTACAGCATTTTAATACTTCTCGGAAGCAACATATGGCAGATTGTCATATCTTAAGTATCCTACATGTCTGATTTTGTTTTTTTCTTCAGCCTAAAGTTTAAAGTTTCATTGCCAAAATTTTGGGCAGTCATGGATCATAGGAAGTCACTGTGCAAAGATAGAAAATTATCGCCTCATGCCATCTCAATGATGCAAGATTCCGACAACTTGCAAAGCAAAATTTATATCTCAAGCTCATCCACCTTCACCGGTCAGAATCTCTGCTTGTGTCTCTCAAAAATTGAAGTTCGGCATTGTGATTTCTCCAAAGCCCGCGAGATGCAAGATGCAAAGGTAAATCAGCAGATCTAGACACAGATTCATTAACAAACAGTGGTTTAGGCAAAGAATCAGAGCATTTAGGGCTTGCCGAGGAAGACGTCAAATCAAAAAATAAAATATTGTTGGTTGCAGTGGTCATGCGTATGCTATAATTCTACCATAACTTTTCCAAAAGAGTCAACCCGCGCCACCAAAAAGGACTGGAATGTGAAGGTCATGGAACATGGAACACTGTGCAAAGATGGAAAATTATTACCTTATGCCATTTCAACGGGACAAAATTCTAACAGTGACAAAGCAGAATATGTAACTCAAGCTGATCTGCCCTATCTGTCTTATTCACCCATTGGAATTTCTGCAGTTGTCCTTCAAACGTTGGAGCTTGGTATTGCCATTTCTCCAAATTCTGGGGCAGAGGCAGTTGAAAAATTTGTTGGAGCAGATCAGATCCCAGACAAAACAAATGGTCTTCTAATGTAACAGCTAGAGGTTTTAGAGGTTGCTAAGGAAGATGCCAAATCAAGAAGTGAAAATAACGTTGGTGGTATTGATGATGCATCTGCTAAAACGTTGGTTCTCCTAGCAGCTTTGCCAAAGAGTCAAACACTGCCACTAAAGATGGTACGAGTCTGAGATGTGACAGTTTCTCCAAATCATTGGAGTCACAGAAGAGGAACAATGCAGTGATTTTAAAGGAAGAACACAAGATAATACATCTTTGCATAATAATGTAGAGCACCATTCACCTGATAAGGACCTTGTGTTTCTGATAAGGACCTTGTGTTTCTGGTCTTCTCTCTCGCCTAATTAAAAACAATGATCTTGTGTTTCTGGTCTTCTCTCTCGCCTAATTAAAAACAATGATCAATTTCAAAGTAAGATTGTCTTATATAATGAAACATTACGTACATCTTACTTTCTAATCAAACATGTTTTGAAGCATTTTATTGTGCTAATATATTAAGGTCAAATATCATGCTTCAATATCATATCAATCGATTTCTTACAGGAAGCACTATTAAATATTATATATTAAAAATTAGGTATACGTATATCATTTTGAAATCGTATTGGTTAACTATTTTAAATCATAGAAAAAAAATCATACTAACAAAGTTAAACCATGTCAATTTGCCACGTTATATGCTGACCATATTTGAATAATTTACCAAGTCAATATACCAAGGGAGATAGATGCGATTAAATACCATTCCATTAAACTTGATACTAAGTATTAGTTCGTATCATATATTTTAAGTTGCTATAAAAACTACGTTGTGTATTAGTGATTAATCACTGTAAAGTATGATGATAAGTAACCACTGGAAAGCATCATGATAATTATGCACTTAAAATTACCATGTCAATATACTGAAGAAGATAGATATGACCAAATATCAGTCTACCAAACTTGACATATTAAACAATAGTATATATCATATAATTTAAGTTATTACAGAGACCAATTAAAATTGCCATGTTTCAATGCCATGTCACAAAACAATATTGGCTTATCACTTTAGAAAAATATGTTGATGAACCATATTAGATAACTAGACATGGTTTGTAAACTTTTGAACCCACTAACATGTACTGATTTATGGATTCGGTTTTCACCAATAAACCATAAAAAGAAAATCATATTGGTTCATTTTTGGGGGCCTTGTGTTTCCAAAGGTCGCAAAGCTCTTAAACTAAAAAATAAGATATGGGAGTGTCACAAAACTGAATAGAATGTATTGAAGAGATTGGTTGGAATAGCCCCAACCGTGGCTATAAATAGTTAACCAAGAATGTATCTCTTGGTTACAGACATGTCTTCTACCAAGAGGGTGACTATTAGGATGTCCATGTCATCGATATGGATCTTACCAAATCAACCTCTCTGTGTTTTCTAGAAACTAAGGAGCATGAATTATATGCACTACCTGACATAGAAGGATTTACATTGCTAGCATCAGTAAAGAACAAAAGATTTACAGATATGGATATTGGAAATGGCGGTGTGGCATGCTATGTCCGAGATGAGTATACAGATGTAGTGATGGCTGCCAAGAAAGATATAAATAATCAGTATATTTGGATGCGGATAAAGCAACAAAACAGTATGATATACATGGCAGCATGCTACTTCGCACCAAGGCATAAACAGGCATATGTAAATGGAGCTACGGCTGAAGACATATTCTTTGAATTAGAACAAGATGTTATGGGATATCAGATGCAGGGGACTGTCATATTAGTAGGCGATTTCAATGGGAGAACAGGAAGCACACAAGCAACCATACACACATGGGAAGAGGATCCCATATGGTTTAAATCGATGGAGAGTTCAGAAATTGCTAAGCTAGGCTGGAATAGACTATCCGATGATCCAATAATCACAAAATCCGGTCGCCAACTGTTAAATCTTTGCACAAATGCCAAACTCCTGGTATGTAATGGAATAGATCGCTTTCCTAACTCTAAAGCTTGTACATGCAGATCAAAGAGTGTGGTTGATTATCTGCTCATATCACAAAATGCGCTGGAATTAATAGCAGACTTCGAAGTTGGTGGAGAAAACCTGGAATCAGATCATGCATCACTGACATTCTCCTTGGGTATGTGTAAACTGCCAGCCCATGTGAAAAATGCTGCTCCACAACCTCTTTCTATGATCAGGCCAGCTATGACAGAGGCATATAGAACATATGTAGAAGAGCAAATCGAACAAAGCATTTGGGATGATAATGTTACAGGTATGCACAATCAGTTGATCCAGATAATTGCAGATGCTATACATCATTGTATGCCAGATCGGGTAAAAAAGGGACTTCCCTGTAAATCATGGTATGATGGTGAATGCCAGGCAGCCAAAAAACAATGGAAAAACAGCCATGGAGAAAGCAAGAAAATTATGAGAAATAAATACCAAAAAATTGTTCGGCAAAAGAAAAGACATTTTATCTTGTCTAAGCAGGAACTTTTGGTTCAACAATGTTATGCAGACCCGAAAACATATTGGAAAAATATGAAGAAGCACAAACATAAAGATCTTCCTATCTCGCGGTGAGCTTTGGAGACAAGTGAAACAAATTTATACTATGATGCTAATAACCAAGGAACGCTAAAAAGTTTAAATCTGATTTGGTCTTCACCAAGAGGACATAGCGGAAGGCATAAGCAAACTTGCAAATGGCAAAGCAAAGGATCAGAACATGATGAGCGCAGAGCATCTCAAATGGGCCGGGAAGAGTATGTATGCAGTAATAACGCGCATGTTCAACATAGCGATGCAGCAGGGATTCCCTCAGGATTGGCAACTTAACAGAATTGTCCCCATACACAAGAGTGGATCTATGCTGGACGACAATAATTATCGTACTCTCATGGTAAGTAATCTATTTTCCAAGCTTTTTGCTAGCATAGTAGAGAAGAAAATCAGTGTATGGGCTGAACATAATGATAAGAGAGCTAAGACCCAGGCAGGATTCCGTGCAAATATGACTACATTAGATCACCTGCTCACACTAAAATGCATATTTGATACAGTAAAAGGCACCAAAAAACCAGTGTATGTTGCTTTTATTGACTTCCGTAAAGCGTTTGATAAAGTTCCACGGAACAAGTTGTGGGAAAGAATGGAATATTTACAGATACCCAAACAGCTGACACATGCAGTGCAGATATTATATGAAAGAGTATTGGTGCAGCTATCTATGCCTTTCAAATTAGACATATCAGATATGACGGAAAGCAACATTGGCGTGAAACAGGGATGCCCTCTGTCTCCTACGATTTTTGGTCTTTTTATAGACAGTCTTGAAGATTGGCTGAAAGACAATTGTGATGGAGGTACAGAGATGTATGGGTATGTCATCCAATTGCTTCTGTATGCGGATGATGTTGTGCTTTTTGCACGCTCACAGATACACATGCAACAGCTACTGGATCATCTGGTCACTTTCTGTGATAGGACAGGGATGCAAGTCAATTTGGAAAAAACGAAGATCATGACGGTTGGAGCTCTCAGGCAAGTATCTAGTTTTAAATATAAGGAAGATCTAGTGGAGACATGCGAGGCATACAAATACCTGGGGCTTGTTATAAGCAGAAATCATAAATGGAATGCATGCATAACACAAAGGGTGGAAAGCGGGCTAAAAGCGCTTTACTCAATGCAAAGCACATGCAGGAAGTCCCATATTTGGGCGTGGGCTCTTAAGAGCAAGCTATATGAGGGTATTTGGTACAAAGTACAATACTTTATGGAGCTGAAATTTGGGGCCGGGGATTATCACAATGCTTATGGGAAGACGTAGAGCAAGTACACAAGAAATTCTTAAGATCGGAGCTAGGAGTAAAGGCACAAACACCCCTACCCGATGATGCCGGGCCGAAAGTGTGGCCTTATGCCGCTTTGAAGGAGAGGCTCGCTCAAGTGCATTAAATACTTGAATAGGGTCAAGAAAATGAATAGCACACATTCCCCATCATGCCATGTTGAGCACGGAAAATAAGGGATGGCTTGCTCGATGTTCTTAAATGGTTTGCTAAATGGGACATTACATGGGAAGATATACCCCACAATGATCACTTGAGGGCATGGGTTCATGCAAAGGTTAATAGGAGACTTTGGATAAATCCAAAAACGAAGATGTTACTATACAGGATGCATATGAATACCTCACTAGAGACTGCTGCATACTTAAGGGAGAATATATCCATGAAAAAAAGGCACACCATCAGCAGAATACGGTTGAGTTCGCACCATCTTGGAGTGGAAGTTGGACGTTGGGGAACTATTCCAAGACATCTAAGGTGCTGCAAGGTATGCGGTAAAGATGACATCGAAGATGAAGAACATGTCATACTTAGATGCCCAGCATATAGCATGATCCGAGATAGACATTGCACACATGCACCTGACCTGGATACTTTCTTTAAATTGGATGGAAACAAAATTGGATCTTTCTTAATTGAGACACTACAACTAAGAGAGAGATGTACAAAAGATGTGAATACATTGTTAGAAGAAGAGGAAACTTGGAGTGAGAGCTTTTATGATGTAAATTAAATTTTCTCGTCTTATAGGCCTGAGAGGCCTCCCAAAAGGCGTAATACAATTCACTTCACTTCACTTCAACAGCTTATCTCCCCCTTACTGTGTAGCATCAGTGCACCATCTAGACAGCCTTGTACTCCCTTGTACATGCATGTCTCTCAAACTGGAGAGCCTCTTGCTGTAAATCTGAAGCAATAAATTTCATGTCCTGAACATATACCTACATGTCTTACTAGCCTACTATATGCATGACTTCAGGATGCAAGATTACATAACTCTACATTTCTCCCCCTTAATCTTGTATCCGAAGATCAAGATTACATTGGGCCCATGTCTTTAATCCTATCTATATGCTTTAAACTAGTGTGCTTCCTACACTATTACAGCATATATTTATCTTAATGTGATCCAGGCAAATAATCCAATCCGTAAGGGACTCGAATCTTTGAATAAGCCTTCAAAATTTTTCTAGCTCGTACATAGGTGGAGTTTATCTCTTTATCTGCATTCCCATTGCTTTTGAGCTCTTCTTGAGGCAATAAATTTAGATTTAGAAGTCTGGCTTCATAAATTTGGTGTGGCATAAACCACCGCTTGCCAGATTCCATGGATTCAAGTTGGAGATATTTCCTCTTTACAGAAATATGATGTATCAATTTTATAGAAGAACTAATAATAGGAACATTCACACACGATGAAATTTCTTCATCTTCTTTACTGATTATGTTCTTATGCTTCAAAAAATCACGTCGTTCTTCAATTTTGATAGCCATAGGTTTCTCTTTTTCTCCAAACAAATCCTCTTGTTGCTTCTTCATATATTCTTGACAGGAACTCAGTGTTATAAGAACATCTATGGCCAAGGATAGATTCAATCTCAGATTAAAAAATCCATCTTCTTAACTGCACTCCCTTTAGCGCTAGGTGCATCCATTCACATCTCCAGCCTTGTTGCATGTTCCCAGCATGGATCCCTGACTGGACAAAGACCCGGTTTTCCAAAATCTTATAGATTTCTTGCGTAACCAATTTTTTTGACCTCCTGAGCGCAGCAACCAAATCGATTCTTGGTTTGCTCATCTTCACCAACTGCTATTGTCTGCAACGAATTTGCCTCTTCCACTTCCTTTCATGATTCTTCCCATTCTTTCCAATGCCAGGATCCTCCATACTTTTGCTACTCTTCCATCCTTTGGCTACCCTATTGGGCAACTGGATTTTCCTTCTCCACATGTCCCTAGATCAAGGTTCCTGCTCTGATACCATGTCACAAAACTGAATAGAATATATTGGAAGAGATTGGTTGGAATAGCCCAAACCATGGCTACAAATAGTTAACCACGAGGTATGCCTCTTGGTTACAGACACGCCTTCTAACAAGAGATCTATTGGGATGTCCATATCATCAATCCAGACCTTACCAGATCAACCTATCCTCAATAGGGAGGAACAAATTAATCCCAAAAAACAAGGTCAGGAAATTCCAAGAGTCCAAGGGCTTGGAAAGAAGGGTTTGCATCCATGAGGAACGACATGCTTGGAATAAAAACTAGGAAAACCTATGGCCAAGCCAAAGCTCTGCGAAAGCTGAAGTGGAGTAGAAGCAAGCAAGCCCTAAAATCCAAGCGATATCATAGCCACAAATTATGATCAAACTGGTTCGGAAAGAAATAGAAAGCATCAACTGAAAACAAACAAGAACAATAAAAACATAAAGAGAATTTCCAACCATGACTCTGATAGGGATTCACAACGTAGGGCCGGATAGGAGCACGACCATGACAAGGATCCACAGGTCGGTCAGCAGCCGGCCATGCCTTGCAAAATTGAGGTTGATCAATAGTCGATCATGGCAGGGATTCAGCAAACAGAACACTCAGACCTTGCAAAGAAAAAATGCCAGGGCCGTCATACAGCTGGCTATATCAGAGTAAACGCAGGCCGATCAAATCCTGCAGCGCAAAATGTTAGGAAAACAAGAAAATAATACTTGACAGATAGAGTGCAATGGAGTGAGCTTGACATCCATCAACAACCTTGATATCCAAACCGAGAGACGAGGGACTAGGTTAAACTTAAGAAAGCAGAGTAGGTAAGGTTATCGGTCTGGTCGAGGCTAATAATAAAAAATAGGTTGTACGTCTGAGGCCATGCATTTTTTGTTATCAGCCGAGGCAAAGACCGATAACCTCCTTATCAGGCTTATATGGGTGGAATTGTACTAATAATTAGTTATCAGTACTCCTCCAGTACTGATAACTAATTATCAGTACTTCTCCAATAGTGATAACAAAAAAACAAGGACTCTCACTTTACACAAGAGAGCCCGATAAGGTACCTGGGACAGAAGAGCGGGAAGAACATGAGCAAGAAATCAGCAGCAACAAGGAAGATTGGGCGATAGCAAAGCAGTAGTTGATGGGAAAAATGAGGGAAAATGATGTGCTTACTGCTTATATAGAGGAAAATCCTAGTGTCCCTAAGCTTTTAGAAATAATTTTAATTTCTTATCTTATAAAATGTAAATTACTATGGAATTTTGCTTGCAGAAGAAAGCTCTCTTTAAAGCAAGATTTCATTAGTTAGAGAAATTTTATTTTCTCGTTTGACAACGAAATAGGTCGCGATCACCTCGGGCAAAGTAGAAAATGGTTGTAAGCAAGCAGAATGAAGCGTTTAAAATTAGAAAATCAGCTCAAAAAAATTATAATCGCCAAAAATCGTTTGCACACTTATGGCCTCGAGGTCGGATGACATTAATTATTAAGTTCGAAAAGCATTATTAATGCTCCCAAAGATCGCCATGGCGAAAGTTTGGACAAGGAAGCAGGCAAAATATACCAAATTCGTTGCTTAGAACTAACTAATATCTATCTAAATAAAAGGCAAATCTTGTCAGAATAAACGCGGTCGCGATCTTTTAGACAAGTAAATTCAGCAAAATTGGTAGATTCATGTATATTCAAAAAAGTGTTAAGTACAATAAATTTTTCATATGATAGACATTCTCACTGAGTTTCTAGCACAGATTCTATATTTAAGCCAAGCTCTGCTGCTATTCTTCTTACGTGTTCATTTCCTGCTGCAATGGTCTGTGATGTATCCATTTCGGTATATCCTGTGGTGTTCGGGATATCCACATCCATAGCAACAGCTATCTCTTGCACATGCTGTGAGATCTGCGAAGTATCCAACAATTCTTCCGCCAATGCCTCTGAGTACTCTGTAGGGCGAACCAACTTCTGTCTCTTTGGTGAAGGATCGCCATCTAGTCTCCCACTTCCAGATGCGCCTCCAGACACTCCAATATGTAGCACAATAACAGGGGGTTACTTTTAGATTTTTATACGTTTTTTCACATGGTTTTTCTATGATTTCGTTGTTGTATTCGTTGAGGTGTACTAAATAGTATTTCTAGACTGCACCCTTTATGGGCCGTTGATTTTCGTTGGTTGGAACAATCCGAGGGTTGTTGTCTTTCTCTGCATGTGTTTGTGCATGAACACTGCGCATGTGTATGCATGTGCATGTGCATGTGCACATGCATGTGCATGTGCATGTATATGCATGTGTATGTGTATTGTGCATGTGCAAGTGCAAGTGCATGTGCATGTGCATGTGTGCATGTGTGCATATGCATGTGTACTTGCCCTCTTGGATTGTTATTGGCGGAGTGGATTTTATTACCACGAGATGGATTTTTTGCTCACACTTACAAAGGTATTTGTTTTTTAATGTTTCTTTAGTTAGCATAATGTTTTCTTTTACAACGTATTGGTTTCCTGATTCTACAATGTAGTGCTGCAAAACCCCCTTTTGTTTCCTTCCTAAGATTTGCCACAGATTCAAAAAGAGTTTAGAGTTTAGGCCCTCTATTTGCTTCCAACTCTTGGATATTCCTGGCTGCCGGATTGTTTATAGCAGCCAGCCTTTAGCTTCAATCAACAAATGGCTTCTTATGCACACAACAGACAGATTATTCCACACCCTTTTCCATGTCACGCAGATCAGTCAAACAGTGGCCACAAGAATGCATTTATATTGTAGGTTTGGAACTTTAATCAAACCATAAGGTGAATCATGCATTATCTTTAAGCTAGAGATGGAGCATCCAAAATCATATGGATTGATAAACAATGGTGTCATTGTGAAAGAGAAATAGTTGTAGCGGTATGGTAACTTTTACTTATGTTCTATTTGTTTTATTGTGATCAAATTCAAAAGCTACAGGGTGATGAAAACCTCAAATGAATTCTAGTTTTTTTTTGTTTGAATTTTAAAGTTTTTGTCACACCGGAGGGGACGTCCCTAAAAGGCCTCAAAGGGGCCAAGAAAAATTTTTTGCAACACAAACCATTAACATCCAACATATAAAAAATAAATCCCCCAACACATAACAACCAACACATAACAACCATTGACATTAACAACCAACACATAACTACCATTGACATTAATTAACACAACCATTGGGTCCAACACATTTAAATTAAAATCCCCCTTAAACCCCCTTTGGTTTGGGTGCATATTCACACGGGGGGTGACGTAGGGCAGCGAGAGCCCTCATAATTGTATTTTGCACGTACGAAATCAACACCATATAGTATTCCACTTGAAATCTTATAGTATTTTGCGAATCTTGTTATACAGTATAGCAAATTTTGTACTTGCATACCCCACAAACGAGGAACTTTACGTACGGTATAGATTAAGGAATAAGGAGTGAATATGCCTATCCAACAGCTCTCGTTGCCCAGAGTCACCCCCCAATATGCACCCAAACCAAAAGGGGGTTTAAGGGGGATTTTAATTTAAATGTGTTGGACCCAATGGTTGTGTTAATTAATGTCAATGGTAGTTATGTGTTGGTTGTTAATGTCAATGGTTGTTATGTGTTGGTTGTTATGTGTTGGGGGATTTAATTTTTATATGTTGGATGTTAATATATTCGAAATTATGAAGTGGTTTTTCGACAGGACCTGTTATTACTGGCAGGATCTTCTCAAAATTTTTGTTCAGAGCCTCCAGCTTCTTGAATTGTGGATCGAGCTCAGCAGTTGCTTTTTCTGTTTGTTCTAACAGTGCTTTGGTTTTTTGTAACCTCTCTTCGAAGCTTTTCTAGTCCAGAGCATCCAGTATTTGATCCATCTTGCTAAGATCTGTCTCCTGAGTGATTTTGATGTCTGGCATATCTAAACTGCTTGGCTTATCCGGCACTGCATTTTCTTCTTCCTCTTCATTTGCAGGCCGTGTCATCTTCTCTAAAGTCTCGAAGAAAGATCGAAGGAAACGGCATACCTTATCGTCATATTCGAATGTTTCCCTTGCATCAGAGCAACTCTAGAAGCTGTGCCGGCCGAAAAAAATCAAGGACACAACCGTCCATTGGAACCAGCTCCTTTACCATTGCATAAACATAGGAAGTCTTTACCTGGCTCTTATGGACGAAGTCACCATCCATTGCTGCCCAAGAGAACTTGGGTTTACCTGTAAAATACTCCAAATATTTTTTTCTTTGTTTTCATATCTACCTCCTCGTCACGAGTTATTGGATATTTGGGGAAGGGGTGCTCTTGGGTGCACCGGTCACCGAGTCGCCTTTAACTCAAGCCGACCCATGAGGGGCAGCACACACGGGCCTCACTTCTGTTTATCGTGACATGGGTCATGTAATACTGAAACTCTTTGATATTTTTTTTGCTCAGCCAGCCTTGTTCCTCATAAGCCCCAAGGGAAACGTGAGAACTTCCGTGAATCTGACTTTGGCTGTACATGCAGTTCGACAAATGGGCAGATCTAAGGAACATGACGATATGATAAACTTTGGCTTTTGTCATGCCTGCAATCCTGCTAAATAGATCTGTGTATTTCTTAACTTCCCACAACGTCGTGAAACTACGTATATCAATAAAAATCATAGTTGCATTCTCACATACCGGTGCAGAAACAGGAATACCTGACTTGGTGACATGGTGTACGGTGTTCCTCTTCTCCTTCTGTTCCCTTGCCTCTTCTGCTTGATGATTGCGATAATGGCTTCCAAAAAAGCACTGGGGAGATTGCCTTGCACTGAGTCTTTATTGTAATTGGCTTTAACGTAATCAAAATCAGTGTCAGTTATATCCAGCAACCGTTGTTCAGAAAGTTCTGGAAAAGATATAGCTAATTCCTAAAAACTCCTGTATTGCTTTTCTGAAATACAGTTGACGTAGGACAACACTTCATGATGCATCAGTGATAGTGTTCTGATGTCCAGCGCCCTCTGTCAGCAATCAAACCGCCCTGTATAACCTGACTGCACTTTTAAGAAAACCTTGTCTTCGAGAATTTCATCCATGAGTTGGCTGATCTCGTCATTACTCATTCCTCGAAGGCATCTTAGGAATGTTTTGTTGAAGAACTCTTTTGATGGCTTATCTGGTAGTTCCCCCCTGATCATCAGCCAGCTTACGTGCTGCCCACTTGTTAACAATAGTAAGAAGCTTACTCCATGATTCCTCCTGCATGAAGAGGAATTGCTTTTTGTCCTTGAGTTCTCTAACCTTCAAAGTTGTTGTAGCTACATCAACAAAATCCTGCAAACAACAGCTGGTCAGGATCGCGATGGCGATCTTCAATAGCTAAAAATAAGATTTTACCTTCCACACCGACGAGACTGCTGTGCCTGTTGGGCCTTGTGGAGGGCATCCATAAGCCTTATGTTGATTCCTTAACTGCTGGAGCGCTTTTCAATTAGTGGCTCCTTATATACTGTATCTGCTATGATGTCGTTGCACTATATGGACAATTGAATATACTCTTTAAAGCATAATTTCATTATATATGGACTTTCCCTAAGTCCATATGACTCCCAAATGAACCCGAATTTTTAGAAAATAGGGTTTTATTTGTTAGAATGATACAAAATTTTGGGAATCATGCAGGTAGGTGAGATGGCAGGCCTTGTATCTATTAAGCCAAAGAAGTGCCATCCAAGTTTGTGTCCCGCCCAAGCGCCGTCACTATAGGTGGTCTTGCTACTGAAGTCGGCTTTCGCAAATCTGCATAGTGTAGATTCATAGTCGGGACATTCAGGGTCCGAACCAGGCGCAGCGATGGATTCACAATGAGCAAAATGCAGTCCCATATCTGCGAGCCAATATTAGCTCATGCGAACCAGCTTCAGGTTGAGGTGCAAAACGAGATAAACCAGAATGGAACAGAAGAAATCAGACACCAACTCAGGAAGTTCCTCCGTGGGGAAGAGTTGGTAAAGGAAGGCAATGAGGAGGATCACCTCAGCAGGGTGGAGCTGGAAGGCTGCCTGATTTCATTGAAACACCATATTTACAGGACAGAGGCTCTGAAGAGGCTGCTGAAAATGGAGGATGTTTGGCTGCACAACAGGTTCAGGTCGTTATTTAAGAAGCTTTACAAGAAGGAAAAAAGGGAGCATATGGCTTTGGTAACCAAGCTCATCCTCAGCACTTCCCATTCGGTCCAAGAATTGGATGACTGGCTGGATCTGTATAGCCGAAGTTACATTACAGAGTTTGATCTGGGGGATCTAATTGCGGTAGAACTGGGCATTGAATGAAACCTCCATGTATAATATTATCTATTATCTATTCTGTTTGTGTTGAAGTAACTTTTTCGAGGCATGATGTTTAGTTGATTTTATTATCTATGTACTCCATTTATGTACTCCATTCCTATATGAATAGAATGGTTCTTGTCTACATTGATAAAAGCGCATAACGTACAATTTCAGAAAAGTAATATCCTGTGTACAAATTGGGCAACCACCCACTTTGCCCCTGAAATGCCCTGAAGATAGTTCCCTCGAGGCCTCCAGAGGAAATTGGGCGCCCGCCCACTTTGCTATGGAATAGTCTGAACAAAGCTTTCTCGAGGCCACCAGGCGAAAATGGGCACCCGCCCACTTTGTCCTGGAGATGGTCTGACCAAAGTTACCTCGAGCCCACCAGAAGTAATTGGGCGCCCGCCCACTTTGCTCTTGGAATGATCTGAACAAAGCTACAAGGAGGCTTCTCAGCTTAATTGGGCGACCGCCCACTTTGCCTTGGGAATGCTCTGTTCAAAATTCCATTGAGAGCTCCCGAGAAAATTGGGCGGACGCCCAGTTGCAGGCAAATGGAAAATGAGAAAAACTAGATCAGATACGACGCTAGAAGATAACAACTGAATGATGCACAACACAGTTATATCATATAAACTTATGAAATACATGACTCATAGATTGTAATTATTGGTGATTTTATCAATCTCATAAGTGTCGCGCTCCGGAACCCAAACAATATGGATAGTAACATGGTACTCGCCGGGGGAGTCTTTCGGTCGATCAATAGCTATACCATGCAGCCAGGGATCAAGGGTGATCCCTTTGAAGATGCTGCATGAAGATCGTCGAAAGTCATAAGGCAAGTGAGGGTGTCGAGATGCTTTGGAGGAGGAGGTAATTGCGACCTCTGAAGAACTCTAGCAGGATGGCGAGACATAGCAAAGGAATGTGCTATGCACTCAAATGCGGCTATACTTATAGCCATGGAATTATTGATGACCACTGTAGCAACATTATTGGGTGTATGTACGAGTAGTACGTATATCCAATAATTTTTGTGTACAATACTGTCAATAATTTTGGTGGGTATAAATATATATCAAACCAATTTTGTCCATCAAAGTTGGCCTCCGTCTAGCCATGTGGTCTCATTCTGGTCCTGAACGTGATTCAATTACCTGCAAGATGAATCACGAAAACTTCAAGCGAAAGGCCTTGGCTTGAGAAATACCCATGGAAGACTGGATGATCACTGTCGCTCTCAATCCTCGCCATTATCCTAATCCCTTCGATGTTATCATCCATCTGATATGGAATAGAGAGCATCAAATGTTCATGATAGAAAAGATCATTGGGGTGGCTGGTGACAATGACTCAGAAGAGTCCCCATAAATCAATACTTGTCATCTTGTTGTAATCAGATTGTGTTAGTATCCAACGCAATCACACATGCTTTTGTAATACACAGTTCTCTGAGATAAACTAATAGTCCAACTTGTCTTGTATATGACTCCTGTGATATCCATTCCTGGTGCTAAAATTGGGCGCCCGCCCAGTTTTCGTTGGAATGTATAGTTCTGTCGAATATACGCTTTATTCCAACTTGTCTTCAAAAATCCGAAGTGAATGGCTCCGCTTCAAAATGGGCGGCCGCCCAATTTCTCGTACGTGTACATGATACTTGTACACGCTCAATAATGGCGCTACACACCAATAATTCACATCAATAATTTTACTTCATTATAAAAGCAGCTCCATTCGGTGGTAGAGGTCATTCATCTCCCATGGCTTTCTTGCCTCCTTATCCGGAGCACATCCAGACCATCAAGTGCTCCATGAGCTACAATGATCTTGATGAATGTATGAGAAAGGGTGTCAAGCTTGATCCCTATCTGGAATCCAAAGCTCGTGGTCCTGAGATTCGTTGCCTCGAGCTCACTCGTGTTGTGATCCACCTTATTTGGCTTCCAGATCTGGAGATCTATGAGCTGAATGCCATCACCTCAGCAGGTGTTGATGATGAGTGAAACTGTGATGACTTGTGTACCTGTTAAGGATATAATGATATAAGCATTTCTGAAATATGTAAGGATGTATACGCATAGTGAATATTATTTGATGTATCGAACCTGAGTAATTTGTAACGTTGTGCTCTTCGACCTCCACTTTTTCTGCACTTCCACTTCACCTCACGTTCAACTGCGGACACTGATAGCTACTAAATTGGGCGCCCGCCCAATTTCCGCCAGAGGACAATGAAGGTCTCAAGTTCACAGCAAGTAGATTGGGTGTTAAATAAATTTAATTATAGGTTCTATCTTCTACGGTAACCATAATTGGGCGTCCGCCCAATTTGGGTAGCAAAGGAAACTAGAAAACTTTAAGACAAGGAACTGAAGGAAAAATTATCATTCATTAGAAAAAAAATAATTACAATGTTTTCCAATCTGTTCATGGTTGTAATCACAAGTCCCTCATGCGTCTGGAGGCACCTCTTCTGAATGCTCCTCTCTGAGTTCTTCAGACTGGGGCGGAGGTTGTTGTGCTGCCTCCTTGATTTTTTCCATCCTCAGCACGAAATCTTCAGACCCCAGTTCCTCATTCTCCTCATCTGCAGCCTGATTGTCTAATGTGTTCTGGACCTCTTCCTCTCCATCTTGATTGTCCAATGTGTTGGGGACCTTTTCAGCCCCTTCCTGAGTTTCCATGACGATCACAGACTCAGGATCCCTAGCAACCTGTTTTTCGAACCTTGTGGTCCCCTCAATCATGTCCTGAGTATTCACCAGTGCGGTCCCTGCCAATGCGTTGATGGTATCTTTTCTTCTCCTAAAAACTTGCAAATCCTGAGAGCCAAGGGCCGCTGCTTTTTTGAGCTCTTCTTGAATCGAGCTCTTGTCCTATCTCAAAATGGATTGCACTTCATTTATGGTTGTAGAGGAGAACGGACAAGGTGTCTCAGGAACAGGAAGCTGAGGCTAAGGAATATTTTTGGAAGTGGAGGCCTTCTTCTTTCCTTCTTTGATCTTTTGTAATGCTCGAGCTCTTGATTTTTTCTCGTCTAACATGACGTCGAGTTGCTCGAATATCTACAAGCTTAGTTTCCAGCTTCTCTTCTGTCTCAAACGACAATGATTTATAGCCCTTACACAATGCAGCCCGGCTAAAAGCACCACCAGAAAAGAAGTCGAGAATAGTGCAACCTTCTAATATCAACTTCTGTATTAGATGTGCACGTCCTACAATCCAACTGATTCTGGACGAGAACTCCTCCCCCACCTGCTGCACCCTTATCGCACCAGGGACGATATAGCCAATAAGCTGCAGGGAAAACAAATGTTAGAAACATTCACAGTCTACAACGAAATTCGGCGGGCGCCCAATTTGAAATGCATACCTGCTGCACACTCATGATCAGGCAAATTCTTTTCGATGTCCTGTTTTTCTCGCAAATGCTTGGAAAATTTAGCATATTGCTTAGGATGGTCGGAATTGGCAAAGCAAATATTTAATTCATCTAGAGATGGCAGAGCCGCAGCATCTCTGGCAACATACATTAGCAAGACAAGACTTTGCAACTCTCGCACTTTAGAGGTAGAAGCACTTTTGGCAGGGGGGTCCTGGTAGGAACCAACCCAAACACGGCTGCCACTGTCTATTGTCTTCATGGCGGATAGGCACTCATTGAGGCGGTTCGGCGTAATAAATATAGCTATCCAGTAAAGCTGTTGGTCCGTCATCGTGCTAAGCTGGTCAAGGAATTTTTGATAATCTTCCATTGCCCATTTCTTTGTATATCTGAAGTCGCAACCAACGAAGCGGGCAGAAGTGTTCACCACGTCTACGCACAAACCTAATGGACTCACGTGGAAACACTTGAACGGTTTGCCCCCCTCCTCAACTTGCCCAAGAAGATATTCGTCTACTTTGCCGTAGAGGGACTCCGAAAAGCTTTCCTTCTCGATCTCTTTGCGGCCTTCTGCCCATCCACTAATACTGCTGGCGAACATAAGCATTAAATTCTCTGTGAATATGGGGTGAGCTTGCCTCAAGGCAGCCATGTCTTGAAATGGTAGTTTTTTCACTTCCTTCAGGTATCTGACAAGCGCCCGCTCCATTGTTCCAATCTTCTTCAGCTCAAGGGCCCTGACTTTCATGGTACGTCTTCCATAATCTTTGCTTCCTTTGAGGAATGTGGAGCCATTCTTGATCTCCTTCATCAGCCTTTGCAGATCTAGAGGATGCATGGACTTCAATGGGCGACAGGAATTGTTGGTGAAAAGTCTCAGTCTATCTTTCACTTCAATTTTTTCTCCCTTCTCATCCTTCAAATGATCTTCGTAAAATAACTGGGCGACTTCACTGCACATGGACCACGTTTCGTCATCCAGATAAACAAAGTAGTCGTAGTCCCGCATAATTGTCTTTTTCAATGTCTACAGCGCCACAGTCACCCAATCCTACAGTACACAGAATGCATTAGATAAGGCCCATACACATTAGCCAAATTCGGCGGGCGCTCAATTTGCCAAATTCGGCGGGCGCCCAATTTTGTAACTCTTTGAGGCAAACTGGGCGCCCGCCCAATTTGGCACTCATTCAGGCAAATTGGGCACCCGCCCAATTTGAGTTCAGTGTCTCAATGTCTCAAATTGGGCGGGTGCCCAATTTGGCACTACAAGATAGCACGAAGTATCAAAAAAAATGGTTGAGAGCACTCACAGAATAATCTCCACCCAGGGACTGGCCGTGTTTTCCCTTCTGAGGCTTCCCGTAGAATGCCCACTGGTTTTGAACTGCTGAATTTCTTCAAAGAATACTTCTTCGTGTATAGTCTTCTTTCAGGAGGCCATGCCAAAGCTTGTGTGACAAGCAGTTGAGCAACCGTCATCGTATGGTTGCCATTGACAATCCAAAATTCTGCATTTTGCAGGGCCGTGCCTTCTTCCACTTAATTGCTCGTCTTGTCTGTGGATCAAATGGTATGACATCAGCACAGGGAGGGTGCATCTGATGGCTGATAAATGATTCATACAGAGTATCCAAGTGCTCTGGACTTATGACCCTACATGTCATATTTGCAGGGGCTTTGTGCATCTTGAACATATCGATTTCAATCTCGAAGCCCACCCCCAGAGGGTAAATTCTCTCCCTGTGCTTGATGTTGACAATGGCACTCTAGGACAACTCATGTCTGCTCTCCTATGTGACGTCGCCACTAGATGGAGTGACTTTTACGATCTGCCGGCTAGTCTCCCGTTCTTCAGTTGAAGAAGCAGACAAAGACTCCCTCTCCGAAGCATGTGGGCTCCCAAGTGAGATGTCCCGCTTGTGTCTCTTGGAGGACGGACCAGCTACAAGTTGTCCTCTGCGCTTACCGGCTTCCTCTTCAGACGATTGTTTCTCTTCTGCACTGACCTCAGGCGACCTTCATGTCCTCGACATTCCACCCAATAAAAGTTTAGGGGCAGCTTTACTGGGAATAGCCGTGGCAGGTGTCCTAGCCTTCTTTGCAATTGTCGGCGTCTCCACGGGCGCTTGTGCTATCTCGCTCTTCTTTGGAACTCCATATCTAGACCTAAGCCACTTAGTATCGTAGATTTTGGGTTGGTTTTTGCCTTGATACTCCATATACAATGCTTTAGACCTATTCTGTTTGTGTTCAAATATCCACTGCCGGACAGCGTAGAAGCCATCCATGATATCAGTTCTTGATTTGATGCCCGAGCGCTCTAAACTTTCATATGAGTCTAGCACCCATCCTCTATGAGCGCAAGATTGTGGGCTTTCAGTTATGCTTGCCTGCATCATACAGGGCTCGTAGCCAGAAAGGGGAAGCTTATAACGGACGAAAGCCCGATCTATGGTGTGTTCGACATCGATCTGGAATTCATCATTGTTATCAGGTGAGACCTCCATGTCGATGAGGATACCCGCTGAGTGCATTTTCCGTGTCCCTTTCTCGCCAAAATAAAGCAAAAGGTCCTTGAGGTGGTTCGTCTGGGACCCAGGGTGAATGTTCCCTATCTCCATGCACCAGGTCCATGCTGCAGCAACCGTCAAAACTTCATGGGGCACTGCAGTGATGCCAGCAAACAGTTCTTTGTCTTCTTCCGTTCTTGCTTCGGCTATAGCTTCTGCAAATCTCGGTGCGGGCCCACAAACTTGAGCAGTCTGCTTTGTTTGCGCCATAATTCCTACACAATGGAAAGAAGTGTTAGAACACGGCCCCAGCAAAATTTCCCAGTGCATTCTAGCATCCCCCTATGTTTTTTGCATTGCTTTCTCGTCTTCCTCGGCCATGGTTTAAAACTATTAAAACCCTTATTCTAGTTGTGTATCTCTTCCTTAATGAAATGGATGGATGCAAAAGGAGTTGTGGGGCAAATTTGACACAATGCCACTTCAAGGAATCAACATGGAGTAGTGAGCGTTGGTATATTGGGAAGGATCGAAGGCCACCATACCCCTTCCTTGGCCGAACTCAGATGCAAACACAATAAATTAAGCCGGGGCTCATTTTGTTCTGAAAAGTGAAGATGCTCGTGAGTCGTCCTAGCAAAATGACGTCCCCAGAATTTGACAATGGCCCATGAGGTGGGAAAGGAGGCACAACCCCGACAAGATATACCCCTTATTTGAAATGGATTGTGACATATGGCACTCTTGTGCACTCCATTATTGCGGAAAAAGGATTCATATCATTCAGCGGCCTTGATGATGGAAAGAGGTGACCGGTGGGGGTTTTAAGTTTGTGGGAGTAGCCACAACCGGGTCCTCAAAGTGAACATGGGTTGCCGGGGATGTTTTGATATGGCCAAACGGGGACTTCGTGAGAGATGGAACAATGACCCTTAAGTGTTGGCGGAATGAAGGTCTCGAGAGATATTGGGCGCAGACACCACAACAGAAAGATATAGTGTCCGCAGGGTTCAGTTCTTATAGCATTAGAAGCACCCAAATTATGAGAAACGACATACACTTTTCAGATAGCCCGGGAAGGTTGTAAGGCCACCAAAACTTGTTCGTCTCACCATTGGGAATGCTATCCTCGATGATAGGGGAGGACCTTGTGGATGCAAAAATAGGTGTTAAGCCAAGTTCTCACCAATCAAGTTGTTAACATGCTAAAAGGAATTCCTTGCCATGAAATCTAGTGATAGGGTTACTTTTTGTTTATGACATGTTCGGCAACAACATGAAAGGCCTATAAGAGTGGCACGACTAGTGTTAAAAGGGAATCTAGGGTTTGCAGAGGGTGGTACCTTGGTCTCCGGGATCTCAAAGTATTAATATCCGAGAGTTGGAAGGCCCAATTCCTTTAAGGCCCATGGAATTTTAATTTTAATCATGCGGCACCATGAAGGGAATATATGTTTAAAAAGTTGGGGCTGACATTTTCCTTTGAAATGAGGGGCTTACATTTAACTTTGAAAATAGGGGAAAAAAATTACATTCAAAGAACGGAGGAATTTGGGTTTTAAATGTTTATCAAACCTTCATGATTTTCTAGCAAGAGGTTCTTGGCTAGGTTGTTATCTTCGACCGAAACCATCTTCAAATGGATAATCAAGAAGGAGAACTCCAAAGGTTTATTCTCGGTGACTTGGTGGGAGCCAATCTCGATGTCTAATTGCCATGAAGTCTGAAAGGATAATTATGCCAATTGGTCGGACAAGAGATGGAGGCCAACGACCGCAAGTGACTTCATAGAACTAGAGACTATCGAATCATGCCTTGGGACATAAAACAAGAAAAACATTACCTAATGGTAATTAAGAAGAACGGGTGGTAATTGGAGGCATATGCAAGACTTCCGAGGATGTCAATTAGTGTATGAAAAAAGAGTCATTCATACAAGTGTATTAAAAATGGTCCATAAATTCGTGTATTGTCCATAATTAATGAAATTATGCTTTTTATTGGATAGGTTTCCATTTAAAACCCGACTTCTCCGTTTTGTATAAGCTTTGGCAAATTCAAGCCGTTGCTTGTTTTTCCCATCATAGAGCATAGAATTTGTCAAGGAAAAAATACTATGATTTCAAAACGAAATAATATAGAATTTTTGTTCAAGAGTCTCCCCAGACGGAGACCAAGTGATCAATTTCCCCATTAATGTCCCATCAATCAATAGGCATTGTAAATTGGGCGGCACTTAATGAGAGGAAAAAATGCAATGAACCTTACCTTGACACCGGGTCAAATGGCATAACATCGGCAAAGCGCGGAGAACCTTTGTTGGGCATCTCTTGAAACTCCCCGATTGAATGTTTACATAACATGGTCAATTGTAGATCGAACCCTATGAGTTAGATTAGCAGGGTTGTCTCACAATAAAAAATGCCGATCTTTTGAAACCAATTCACTCCCATAGGATAAAATCTTTTAAATTCCTCTAGCTTGACCTTCCGTGCCCTGCTCCCCCTTTAACTTCTTTTTCTTCATCCGGATTGAATTTTAATTCATATGGCATAATTGATAAGGGATGGCCAAGTTAACAAGGAAGTATACAGCTATAGGATTGGTAGAGGAGGTGGGAGTAGATGAGGTAAATCCAAGCCTTGTCTCTTCGTTTAAATTTCAAGTTTAATTTTGAAGGTACTTATCTTCTTGGGAAGAGGTCCCCTATGTGTATGGGAATCCCTTACTCAGTGGCATAAGCATATTTTGTAACGTAACAAAACTTTTGTGTGGTTGACAACTTCCTGAAATGAACGGATTTGTAGGAGTTGTGCTCCGTACGGAGATGACCTTAAGGATTCTTTTGGAGTCGATGGCTGTGTGGAGGAAGGGATCAAGGCCTTTCTTGGCAACCTTGCCCGCAACGGCATGCGGTCCATCCCGAAAGGCATCTTGTTGTCCTTTTTAGCCTTCAATGCAATGGATGGAGGTTTTTATCGCCTATAAAGGCCCTTCCTACACATCTTTGAAGCCAACAAGTATATCACTATTGCACTTTATCCACAAGATAAGGCTCAAAGAATCATAAGATAGCAAGTTCTAGCCATATCCTTTGGCACTAGTAGGTACCCCCTTCCCACTAGCAGGCTTATTCGCTTTGCTTACGGTCATGATAGATGGATCATAGTTTTGCCAACGCAAAACATATTCCACAAACCGTAGGATGTTGTTTGTGTATCCTTCACGCCGTGCATATGATTGCATCCTGAACGTTATTTTTGGTGCCTTCGCACATAGTAATTATTATGCCCATCTGTTCAAAGTCTTCTGGCCCCTTTCTGTTCCTCAAGAACAGACATAAGTCCTTTCGTCGATCTCCTGCAACATGTGGTTTGGTTTGATCTATTTCCATGCACCACTTTCGACTTCTATCGGAGTTACAAAAATGGGGTTCGGCGTTGGGCATTCGAATGCCTCGAGGACCTGATGCTAGCAAAATGAAAGTGATGAGAAGTCGACTTTGAAAATAACTCGTTGGAACATGCCGAAAATCTTTGCCAAGCTTCTAAAAACATTGCTAACAGCCAGAGGTCACAAGGAACGCGGATCACATCCTTATGAGCGACCAAAGATATGATAAAAAGAAAAAGTGCTCAATAGGATCGCGCCCGCGATAGTTTTGAGCAATCCAACCAGACTATACTATACATACTGGTGAAAGGAATCGCGATCGCGATTCTCACGGGCATTAAGACTGTGAAAATATAGAAATATTGCTCGTGAAGATCGCGGTCGCGATCCTTTCGAGCATATACAATGCTAAAAACAGGACAAGTAATGCTAGAACGATAGCAGTGGTCTTGAAAAGCGCGGAAAATACCTTCTTTTAGGGCGGCTGATCGAGACATGGCGGTGGTCGAAGGCGCTCGAAATTTTTTTATGGCGCTCTTGAAAAGGTTCGCGAAGTGGCCGTAATCTGGAATTTTCCTTAATTTATGGAATGGGGGTCATTAATAGCCCGCCATAATGACTGCCATAAAATTGATTTTCGACGGTCGCAGTAATTTTCGCGGGCGAATTAAATAAAGCTGGTGAAATAAATTCTGGCAGCGGTTCAAGAATATTCTTAAAAAGGCCGTATTTCAAACTTTTATTCTGTATACGAACGTCCACGCACCGAGTTCAAAATTCTATACCATGTGACAGGGGAGGGAGATCTGACTAGTTGAGGCATGCCATTTTAAATGAGATAGTGACACTCACAATACGGCATCGGACATTTTGCAGGAAAACATAATACTCATGGCACGCGAGTTTAATTAGGAATATCAGAGTAACAATACGGAACTGAAATGCCCTGCCGAAACTACCTGCATTTGAAATTCAAAAACATTTGACCCAGCTACACAGGCACATTAGCCATTCATTTGAATTGGACTCGAGGAGGAGGCTGTTGAGGCGCTGAATATTTCTTCGAAGCCGATCGTTTTAAATTGCTGGGATTTGAGGCGCTCAACCGCACAGGGAAGGCGATCTAGAATATTTATAAAGATTTTACTTGAGTTTCGACTGCTGCGACATCTGCGAAAGTTTTCGACAATGTGAAGAGTGTAAACAGGCAAGTCATACTACTAAAACATCTATATAACTTCTTTATATCATTTTAACATCATTATATCTAATGAACAAGTTAGAGAGCAGTAGTAGTTACACGTTTTTATACTAAATACTTCTTGAGTGAGTCTGAAATGAATTTCAGAACATAAACATCAACCTGGTGTACCAATCAAATCATCAATTGCTTCCAAAAACCATAATTCTACAGAAATTGCTTCACATGTCTTTATTCACACGTCGTAGCAAACTAACTAATTTAATGTCCGTTGTGTGGACAAATCTGTAGGTCCTTAATTAGATCGCGACAGCGATCTTCATCAGCTAAAAACAGGCATATCTCAGCATTCTAGCAAACGTGCTTTGGCATTCGAGCAATCGTGTCTCAGCATTGGACCCTACTTGTAAAAGCCCGGGAGTCCTCAGCTAGATCGCGGGCGCGATCTTCAACAGCTCTGGTTTTTCTTGCTATTCAACATCCTCCCTCATAAAAGCATTTAGTACTACGCATTATCGCCACCGCAATTTCTAGTAGCAATGTCGGCCCTGTCAGTTCAAGATGACTGAGGCAAGATCTATATTATCCAACGGTGTCAAAGTTGGCGAGGGCAAAGTACATGACTTCAACAAACATCACAACTTGCCCTTGCGGGGGGACACCATGGTAGTGTCTATGGATAAGATTTTGGATGGCAACATACCCTTGCCATATCCAGAAGTGGAGATTTCAAAACTCGGAGATTCTCTCGGGAGTTTCATTGTATGGCCTGTTAATTCTATAGCGTCCCTCGCATCAGAAGGTGACATATTGACTCCGCCAGCGCAATTAAAAAAAATTAACTGGCAGGTAGTCGAAGACGAGGAAAGTTCCGTCAAGCAAACCTGTTCTAATAGAGGCATTTCAAGAGATGAGTTGGTGAAGAGGAACTGCATGCTGATGCATGACTGCTACTACATGCCATATGCACACGGGATGATCATTTTCACTTATCCTAACCAGGTAGTTGGCGACATAAGGTTAGGGGAAGACTTCCTGGCTGCCACCGTGATGAAGATATGCCCCATGCCAGAGAAGTCGTCTATGAGATGCCAAGCTTGTGCTGAAATGCCGCAACTGCACGATCTGGTGAGGTGGTCCAATGCCTTCGTGCTAGTTGACAATATCCCAGTATCGACTTTCATAAAGGCTGTGAAAGAACAGAATATCGAAGCAGAACCATATGCAATGCAAGCGGAAGTTCCTAAGACTCGAAAGAGGTCTTATAGAATGGTAAATCGAACACCACGAACACCTGCTACCCCATGCAAGGTTGATAAGAAAATCACTGCGGCCTCTATTCTAGACTTCAAGTCCACGATTTGCTGCATTCGCAGATGCTGTGCCCTTTTCTCCATCTGTGAGATCAAATGCATGCGAAGTTTCTTTTGGAACATAAGTGCATCGGGCAGGACCACCTTTGCTTATAACATGCTTGACCTTTGCTCAGAAAATGGGCAAGTCCGGAAGGTGATGCTGAATAACAAGCAAGTATGCTTGAAAGCATGGCACAAAGCTTGCAGCATTCCAATGTCAACTTTCTATAAGTGGCGTAAACTTTTCCTTGCTGGTCATAGGGTTTGAACATGGTAATACGGGCTCAAAGAAACCAAGGTCGCACACTCTAGCATGAAATGCCCTACTGTCTATGTACATAGATGAGAATGCAAAGACGATGCCCCATAGGTCAAAAATCTCTAATGAAGGTGTGAGAGCGAATGTGAAGAGGCTCCCTTCTGTCCTAACAAAGAAGAACATTCTCCACGAGGTGGATGCCAGTGTAGTGGAGATGACATGCAAGCACATCTCCCAATCATCATTCTTAGGGGGATGGAAGTTACATCACCCAGAGGTTGCAATTGCGAAGAGGATAGCTTTCTCCAAGTGCAATAGCTGTATTGTAATAAAAGAGAAAATGGCTAAGACAAGAGATCCAATAGAGAGAAGAGAATTGCAGATCGAAAGGAAGGCACACATGACAACACAGATTTCTTGTAGGAGCCTGTATTGGTCGTGGAGAGCTTTATCACATCGTGCTCCTGAGCAAGCTCTGACAATCATTCATGACAAGATGGATCAGAACAAGACAATGGTACCTAGATTTGAGAAGTTAGCCAAATGAGTGTGTAGAGGAGAACACTTGAAAGTAAGTGTGACAGGTGCATTGATGCATGGCCATGGTATTGGGGCTCTGGGCCATTTTTCACTAGATTTGTGGAAGGATGATTTTAATTTTCATATTGGGTCCTTGAACCACACGCTTAAAACCCTGGAGGATGCTTCGAGAGACAACTGGGGCCATTTAAGAGAAGTTGAGCGCCCTGATTGTGCATGGGGAGCAGCAGTCCTCAACACTATGGCATTTAGGACTAAAAAGGTCAGTAGCACTGGACAAGAATTTATGGCCCCTCCTAGTGCTCCAGTTCACCCCAAACATCTATCTAGAAGGCTATATTTACAACTGGACAATTGCTTTGGCCAGAACAAGAACAGATATCTCTTTTCCTACCTTTCTTATCTTGTATGGCTGGGGGTTTTTTATCAGATACAGCTTGGATTTATGATGGTCGGCCATACCCATGATGACATTGATGCATTGTTCGGGAATTACTCAACATTATTGCGCAGGTCAGATGCACTCACCATTCCTGAACTCATGCAGTTATTTCGAGAGTGTAGTACCAAAGCACCGACGCCGTACCTAGTCACTGAAGTTTCTGATTGGAAGTCATTTGTGAAAGGATAGATTCCAGACAAGAAGGATTGCTTGGTTGGGCACCTGGAGCCCCTGCTCTTCAAATTTGTCATGAAAGATGGATGGCCACTTATATATTACAAGATGAGGCCAGGGCATCGAGAATGGCTCCCTGAGAATGGAATAAGAATGTGGAAGGCAGATGCAGATGGTATGCCAATAACACCTAAGGCTGTGAAGCCATATGATAGCCTCAAAGATATGGGTGCCTTACGCTCGTCCATTGCAAAGTACATGATGCATTGGGCAAACATATCTCATGGTGGTGTAAACTCATGGTCTAATGCCTACATGAATGAGGTTATTGACTACTGGTCGACTCTGATGCATGCACTTGGACAGGTCCCACCTGGAACCCAGGAAATTAAAGACTTCTGGCCTCTCACTACACAGTCCGTGCTAATGGAGCCTGAGTCAGTAATGCTCGACGAGTACATAACACGTCCGCACTATGTCGGCCCTGCAAAGGATAAACCACAAAACCCAGTTGAAACATTCGATCCCTACCAAGATGTCAAGAAGGGTATGCTCTTGCTCATTAGACCAGGAGACTCATCTTCGTGATGGATGGCCTTTTGCTGAAGAGGAGCCTCAGGCAAAGACCCAACTCTTCCCCACACTTAAGAGGTGTTGTTCGTGTCTTGGTGGAAGCCGATAGCAAGAAAAGGTACCTCTTATGAACAACAGTATAGGGACTGCTGGCATAAAAGGTGGAGGCCAAATCTGAACGACAGGCCGCGTTATCAACATCTCAAAACCATAGATTATGGTTGGTCAGTCAAGGACAAGCCTCAGATGGTAGTGATACCTGCGAGTGTAGCGGCTCAATTACAAAGTTACTTGCCAAAGAGGCCTCAGAGGACGAAGATGAAACTTGAGTCTTCAAGGTACATTAAAATAGTTATTTTTTATTACTCTCTGCATTTTTCAGATTAATACAAGTGCTCTTATGCATTACTATATCTTATATGTAGCAAAATAACAGGGGGTTCCAGGGGGATTTGATATAGATATAATTCTTGAAACCATAGACCATATCCCTAAAACAATTCAATGGGTTATTATAAAAAAAAACATAGATTTAAGATAAAAAATAGTCACATTAGCTATGGTTAGATTGGTTAAAGTAGTCTTATTAGGAAAGTTATTTTGGTAGAGGTTCAAATCAAGATTTCATATTCTAAAAGCTTGTGAAAAACATAGAATTTCTTGATATACCATCAAAAACCTTAGGCAAACTCAGATTCGACATCTTAAAATCATAGGCGTCCCCAATCATAATTGAGCATCTGTCGAACGAGAGGTGTTCGTGAGGCTCCAACATCTGATGCGGGGCCGTCGGATTGACAGATCCGGCGACCGTAAACAAAAGGTGCACCTCGCTTAGAATATGTAGCAAAAAAATCCAGGGACATCACTACATTTGGATAGGTTTAATTTATTTAGACGGTTTTATATGGAATAATGTATAAATTGTATGATACCAAGACATATTTGATGTATAAAATACCAAGAAAAAAATTCTGGCATCGGAAGATTTTTCCAGGCGACGCTGAAAACATTTTACAGACGCTGAAAGGTTTTTTCACGCGAAAACCGTACAGTATCGAAACGGACCATGTTTTCGTCTATGGATAGTTTCGCGAAACAAAAGGTTTTTCGCGCGGAAAAAAAAAATCCGTGCATAAATTTGAAATTTGAATTTCGGTGGTACGCGAAATCTTATAAACCTCTTAAACCTGTGATAAAGTGGGCACAAAATTTTTTTTTTTTTTTGAATTTGTTTTGGCGTATGAAACCCATGTGACGCTGGAGATATCGGTTTTTCTCGTCTGATAGTTTGGCTGCATTACTATAAGGTCCCCTCCCCCCAGACGTTAGTTTTACTTTTTTGCGACGCTGAAACCTCTACCGACTAAACAAGGTATCGGCGACGCGAAAAATACGCCGCCGACTAAAAAAAATACGCTTTTTTTCCAAAAAAATACGCATTTTTTAACTTTATACGTCAGGAATTTAGATTTCATACGTACAGAACCTATCCCTGCTACATTATATATTGCTGAAATTCTGATTCACTCATCCTCAACACCTGCTAAGGTGATCCCTGATATCTCATAGCTATTGCGCTCAGGAAGCCAAATAAGATGGATCATAACACGAGTTGGCCTGGGGCAACGAATCTTTGCACCATTAGCTTTGGATTGCAGGTAGGGATCTAGAAGAATATCCCTTATTTGGCAACCGACAAGATCATTGTAGCTCATTGAGCACTTGATCGCCTCGATGTGGTGCACAAGAGTAGGCGAATAATCCATTGGAGATGAATGATCTCTACTAACGAATGGAGCTGCTTTTATAGTCAAGTAAAATTATTGATGTGAATTATTGATGTGCATTGTGCCACCATTATTGAGCACGTACAAGTATCATGTACACTTATAAGTACAACGCATAATTTGTATGGACATATGTATCATGCGTAATCATATATCTTGGACTTGAGTAGGTAAAAGTCTTTGTGCTTGAGTAAATTAGGTGTGCTTGAAATTAGGGACTGCTTGCAGAAAAAGTGGAGGTCGACGAGCACAACCTTACAAATTACTCAGGTTCGATACATCAAATAATATTCACTATGCTTATACATCCTTACATATTTCAGAAGTGTTTATATCATTATATCCTTAACAGGTGCACAAATCATAACTGATTCACTCATCATCAACACCTGCTGAGGTAATGGCATTCAGCTCATAGATCTCGCGCTCAGGAATCCAAATAAGATGGATCACAACACGAATTAGCCCGAGGCAACGAATCTCAGGACCATTAGCTTTGGATTGCAGATAGGGATCAAGTTTGACACCCTTTCTCACGCAAAAGATCATTGTAGCTCATGGAGCACTTGATGGTTTGGATGTGCTCTGGACGAGGAGGTGTACATTGTAGCGCCATTATTGAGCGTGTACAAGTATCATGTACACGTACAAGTATAATGCATAATTTGTATGGATATATGTATCATGTGACCTCATGTATCTTGGGCTCAAGAAGTAGGTGAAACTATTTGTGCTTGAGCAAATTAGCTGTGCTTGAAATTCTCAAAATTGCGTTATTCTCTCCAATTAATTAAATCATGCTTTTTATGATTTTGCAAGATGCCACCTAACGTGGCCTGATTTGCTCAAGCTGGTTTGAGCAAGATCATGTAAGTTTCTTAGAATTTATATTTCCTTATTTAGAGCAGGATCCGAAAGGACATAGAGCCCATAAGGTAGTAGATTATCAACAGAAATATAAAGAGAGCAGTTTTTATGTATGCTTTTCTGGGCAGTCTAATTAATGGCGGATCTTCTGAATTGTTGGCCTTTTCCCCTTCCTCTTGCTCTTTCTTGCTAGTGTAAAGATCTAGAGATGTTTTCTTTTAAGGAGCCAGAGTACATTCTTGATTTCAATTTTACGGTTTTAAAATAGGACGTCAGTTTATTTGAGATTACCGAGCTAGGGATCTAATTGTTTCCAGGAAGATGCTTCCATATCAAGACCAAATACTATAAACCAAAATTAGAGGTAAGTTTTGGTGGCTAGGATGTGTGTTTAGCTTTGCAGGTTGGCTGACTGGCATATCCCGACAATACAGTTGCATTTAGTAGTAAAACTCTAGAATTTGATCATAGTTTGTAGCATTTTGACTTCTCTGGGCAGTACAAGAAAATTGTTCAGATTAGTCTTCATCTTTTTTCTCTGCATTTCTAGTTTTGCAAGAGGTTTTTTGGAGCATTCAAGATTTGTCTAGAGCTTTTGGAAAATGAGCATTTGGCTCCTATAATATTCTTTTTAATTGAAAAGATGTTAATACTATAGTACTGGTTAGACAGAAGAAGAGGTTGAGAGAGGCTCATGTATAAATTACAGAGATGATTCAGATCCAAGTGGGATCCTTTTTACTTAAATTGCATCTGATCCATTAGAGATCTTTGTATTGCCACGGTTCTATGACGAATAGAACCGACATTTCTTGGATGGGGATACTCCATCATCGCATCATCGTATATATAGCCCATTTTTTGCCTCATTTGCTATCAGAGTTCTCTTGAGCTTTGTTGTTAGGCGCTATTGGCCCTACCTAGCTCCCTTCGATTTCCTATCCACAGCCAGGGTCCAGTTTTGTTGATCGTCGCTTGCCTGACTCCTAGGTCCACGCCTCTCCATCCACGCCTACTCCGTCCAACACCCACAAGAGAGCTATCTCTAGCTAGCAAGATATGGGTCTTCTCTTCCCGACGATTTAATTTGCTTTGCTTTTTTCAGTTCATATTTGCATCGACTGCGTGGGTTGTATCGCATGGATTCGAGGGTGGTTGTTGGTTGGTTAGTGGACTACTGCTCTTTTCCTTCCAATGCATGAATCGGCTTGTGTCTGGATTAGTGTTTTTTGTTTGATAGATCAGTGTTTTGCCATGGACAACTGCTTTCTGCCTTTTCCTAGTTTCCGGAAGTTTGCCATCTATCTGCCCTTAAGATCAGCTTCTTTAGCTTTTGCCACATCGATTAGCAATAGAACACAGCATAGGTCTTCCTGCCAATTTTTGTGGGCTTTAAACCCATGTTCTTTGCCTTCCCTTGCCATGGATTGTCAAGTTTGATCATTCTTCTTTCCTTCTTTGGATTGGTTTCTTCCCCTCTACCCATTCCGATCTGGTTCCATCATCCTAATTTTCTCCATTCTGCTTCCTTTGTTCGGTGGTCCTTGAGGCCTTCGATCCTTCTTTGCCTTTTTTGACGGGTCGAATTCTGAAATTTTGCATTTTTACAGTCCTTTACAAGATCAACCATTCTTCGTTCCTTTCCTTTGGATCGCTTTTATCCCTCTGCCATTTACAATCTGGTTCTTGCCTCTATTTTGCTCCAATCCGCTTCTTTTTCTGTAATTTCTGGATCCAGCCTTTAATTTGTCTCCAATCTGCTTCTTTTTCTTCGTCTTCTTAGGCCCTTCGATCCTTCACCTCTGTTTCTTACTCCTTGGTTTATGATTGCTTGGCTTCTGTTTGTTTATTTGCTCCAATACCATGTGGTTTTCTATCCCTTGTTCGGCTGTTGATACCTATTCTCGGACTTTCCCTTGGCCACTAGATGCATCAACTGCATCCATAGTTAGCAGATAATGCATTATCCCCAAATTTGTAACGCGTTAGGCATTAGCAAAATAACTAACAAAAACTAACCTGTTATTTTTTGGTCAGAATATGACAGATGTCAATTTTGAAAAAAAAAAACCATTCTGTTTATTTTTTGGAGACGAATCAAGATATGCAAAGATCTAACCTAAAAGAGCTATTATCTGCCGCCAAATTTCGTCTGATACATTTTGCTCTCGGTTTGTGCCAGAGCTACAAGGAGGCCACGAGATTTATCGGTTCTGTAGTCACCTCCTTTTGATCCAAATCGGTTCTGGAGCCACATCCTTCTGGTGTATGCTGGAGCCACATCCAGGCTGATACTTTTTTGGAGCCACATCAAGCCAGAGTTAAGATCGATTCTTGGATCCCTTCTCCGGTGTTCTATACTTTTTGTTTCAGTTCAGACAGAATAGCTCGGGCTTATGAAACGAATTAGAGGTCAAACGAATTAGAGGCAAGGTAATCAAGCATAATTTTATTGAAGATGTATCAGAAATGGGTTGGGGATCGAATTTTATTGAAGATGTATCAGAGATGGATTTCTGAATCGAATTTTAAAAGATATTTCAGAAATGGGTTGCAGAAAGATGTTGATCAAATTTTAAAAGCATATCAGAAAATATTAGAAAGCATTGAATTTCAGAACATATCAAGGAAATATTCAAATTTCAGATTGTATGAAGGAAATGCTTTCTTTTTTCAGCCAAGTATTGTATTTCAATTGCTTCTGATACTTTTTTGGAGCCATAGCAAACCAAAGGTAAGTTCGATTCATGGATCCTTTCTCCATGTTCTATAGATGTTGATCAAATTTTAAAAGCATATCAGAAAATATCAAAAGGCATTGTATTCCTAAACACAAATTTCAGATTGTATCAAGGAAATGTTTTCTTTTTCCAGCCAAGTATTGTATTTCAATTGCTAATCTTGAATTTCCTATCAACTTTTAGAATGTTGAAGGGACTAGAATGGCAACATGTCATAATTATTAAGGAATCAAATTTTTCTGGACAAGCATGAGTGAAATGCAAGTATTGTGGCCATTCATGGACTGGTGGAGCTGATATGATTCGTGCTCATATTATTGGTAAGAAAGGAGTTGGTGTAGAAAAGTGTCCAAGAGCACCTAGCCATGTCTTTAATGATATTGAAAAGAAGGAAGAGGCAAGGGCCGTAAAAAAGGCCAAGGAGATTGATCCCCAATTCAATCCAGATGATGCTAGGATTTGCATACAAGAACTCCTGCAAGAATCCTTAGCCTTAGGGGGTATTGCTTCTATAGAAAGTGCCGGTAAGATAACTTTTCCCTTTCATAATTAATGTTTGTTAATTATTCTTTTTGTAATTGTCTTTCTCTTCCTATAGGTGGACTCTCTTTATCTTCAGTTTATGATAACAATATTTCACGCAAGAGCGCCAAGAGGATAATGTTGGGAGTGGATCCTCCATCCAAAAACTTTTTAGGCACACACAGATGAAGCACAACGCAGGTTGTTCTATGGCTGTGGAATTGCTTACAATATTGCACAAAGTAAACTCTTCAAGAAGTACTGTACTGCGGTGGCTAAAGCTGGTCCAGGATACAAACCATTAAGCTTCGGTGATTTGAAGGAAAAACACTTACAAGCAGAATACAATTCTGTGGAACAAAGATTGCAGCCTGTGAAGAATACATGGAAGAGGTATGGAGTTTCAATTTATTCAGATGGGTGGTCTGATGTAAGGAAGAGACCCATTATTAATTTTGTGGCCTCGAATTGTTTTGATTCCATGTTTTTGAAATCTATTGATGCAAGCGGCAAGAAAAAAGATGCTATCTTTTTGTTTGATGAGTTCAAAAAGGTTAATATTGACATAGTTAGGAAAGAGAACATTGTGCAGGTTATTGATAATAGTTCAAATTGTGTAAGAGCCGGTGAGATGCTAGAATTGGAGTTTCCATCTATCTTTTATACACGTTGTGCATACCATTGCTTAGATCTTCGCTTTGAAGATATAGGCCGATTGGATTGGGTTCTTCCTGTGGTGAATGGTGCAAAGAAGATTGTGACATTTCTCATGTGCAAGGAGAGCGACATTTCTTTATGGCATAAGTTCCGCAAGAGATCCTTGTTGAAACTAGTAGCTACTAGATTCTCATACTTGTTCATAGTTTTGGAGAAATTGGCAAGTGAGGAAATTGAGAAAGCATTAGTGAGCATGATCATGAACGACGAGTGGAGTGTTTGGAAGCACTCAAAAAGACCCAATGGTAAGGAAGTTTATGCATTGATTAGAAGCATTGATTTCTTTATCCAAGTCAAGGAGATTGTTTATGTGCTCACCCCTTTGTTGAAAGTTTTGAGACTAGCGGATAGGGAAAGCTCAACTATGGGTTTGATCTATGAGTGCATGCGTCACTTGATTGAGGTTCTCAATGGTATAAAAGATAAGGTGCCTTATTCTAGAATTCAGTCCATCATAAATCGTATACAAGATGAGCACGAGGGATTGCAAGCAAGGTCGACAATGCTTCACTCACCTTTACATAGAGTCGGGTATTTCCTAAACCCTCTCTTTAGAGATGGTCCTGAACATGAAGACATACACAGAAGATAGCAAGGTAATTGGGCACCAATCTGAAATTGATAAAGGCTCCTTGCACTTGGGAATAAGAAAAATGCATCCCAAGTTGATAATTTTGTCTAGACGCCTCCGCTGCTTGAAATCTAGAAAGGCATCGTACACATCAACACGAACCCAATCCCAGAACTCCTGAAAGAACTCCATAAGAATACCGTCAATTCCAGGACACTTTCCTCTCTTCAAAAGAAAGGTAGCATCTGCTAGATCATTCACCATAATCTCTGCTACTAAACAAGCCCTTTGCTTCTCAGATACAATAGGATGTACCTTAGGAAGTAATGCCTCTTGAAAGTCTTGTTGGAAGGAAAGGCACCGAGAAGCAAAGAAAGAAGATTAATGACTATGCAGAAAGAGCTTAAGTTGCTCAGGATCAGAAATAAAAGGCCTATCTTGAACTTGGAGAGACACTATTACAGAAGCTTGTCTTCAAATTTTTGCAGTTTTGAAAAGGAAGCTTGTGCAGCGATCCCCTCTTTGAACCATTGCAGGCCCGCTTTGACTCGAGAGTGATGAATTTATCCGGCTTCCATCCATCTAATGCTAGCAAAAACCTGCTTTTTCTCCTAGGCATTTGACGGTACAAATGATCTACAAGCCACTAACAGCTGGTACAAACCAATCAGAATTCCTCGATTAACAGTGACTTGTTGACAGCCCCAATTCTTAGCAAAGGACTTCACAGCAGCCAAGGCATCAACAATCCTAGCCATTCCTTTCCTTCTCACAACGACAGAGGTCCAAGCTTGTCTCCATTCCATCCATTCTTAAACTCCTCATCCTTCAAGAATAAAATATTCAATTTGAAGTAAGTCTTGGTCTTGCTATGCATCATGTCCTGAAAACAAGAGAAAAAATGTGGATTGTGATCCAAAATAGCATGTTTTTCTATTATGACGTGCATATCTCTACCCTCTCCAAGCCAACCATTGCACCAGGTGTAGCTACGATCACCATCCATCTCTACAAAACCACAATCATGCATAAAGTGATGCCATTGTTCACGTTCAAAGCCTTGGATAATTTCTGATCCTCTCCCACATCGATCAGCTTCCAACTCATCCATGTTGAAGTCACCCACCAACAACCACGCAACATGAGAGCCCAATTAAACTAGCTTGGACCTTAAAGCAGCTTAGAGTGTACCTCTCTGACGAGGTCTATTGTGCGCATACACACTCACTAGTCCCCACTCTTGTCCCTTATCAAACCACTTGATAATGATCCAGCCACCAAATTTGTCTGTGTGAGTAAATGTGACTACAATATCGTGCCTCCATGCTATAAGAACTCCTATTTCTGTCGAGTATGCTGGAGCCACCAGCACGTTATATTGCCTACCAACTATAACCTTTTACACCCTCTCTTTTTTGAACTTATGCTCTTGTAAACAACAAAAAATCTGACTTCAACCTAGCAAGAGCCATGGAAAGTCTGCTCCGTTTGGTTGAGCAAGAAGCAACACCCCGAACATTCCAAGACACTAACTTCATGGTGCAAAAGGGTCTGGTGGCCGCTGTTCCAAATCCAAGAGTCACCATTAGCACACGATCCTTCCACTTGATCAGTCCAGGGCAATCTAGACATTACATGAAGTGTTATAACAATGGTAGCTGCTACTGGAACATCTGGGGAAACATACTTATCAAGAAGAGGTTGTGGTGCAAAAGTGTTTCTCCGACTGGCTTTTCATATGAGGGATGGATCACTCACCAGGAGATGCTTCAAATCGTTCCTGTTTGCAAGCACTCAATGGTGCTCATCAGATAAAGTGGCAAGGGATTCAGGGGAAGGAAGAGGTAAAGGAGCAGGAATGGAAACAGGAGCATGGGCAGGATGGCTAGAATCAAAAGCTATCAAGACTAGAGCAGGAGCAGAGGGAGATGGAGACATCTGCCCAGGGGTTGAAGATATTGCATGGGCAGAGGGAGGTGTCCTTCTAACACAAAAACTAGAGATGGCCGCAGCATTTGGAAACATGTCTGCAAGCTCAGGTCCATTTAGCAAAAACAAATTGTATTTGAAGAATAGTGGACCACTTTTGACAACAACAGATTTTGGAAATGATGCATCACCTGAAAAAGAGATATAAATACGAGGATCATTGATGGTAGAATGAGCAAGATGGAGGCCCAAGCCACTATGAATGGCTATCATGAATTCTGGTACTGGCAACTCAATAGGAAAGTCTTCTAGGGCAAACCAACATGGCATCCGAAGTGTACTAGTTTTGCTCGGCAGAAAGCTAGGAGTGTATGCCTGATATAAAATATAATGTCCCCATAAAGGATCTATCACATGCTCCATCAGCTTATCAACTGCTATGGGGAACACAAACATGATGAGAAAGTGATTGTTTTGCTTGTCAAGGATCTTCAAAGACTCATGCTGGGGTACATCCAACTCTGTAAATGTTGCTTTGACCAAAAGCCCATCCTTCTAAGATCGACAATCTGACCAGTAAAGTGACATACAATAGCATGAGAAACAAGATTTTGAATATACTCTAGGTGCGTATCATGATTAATCTCAACAACAGGGAGTCCTACTTGGGTGAAGACGTTAGAACATTCATGAGTTTATAGAAGAAAGTTGAATGTCCATCTTATCCTCTACAGCCTGTAACTCCTTCAAATATGCAGATACCTCCTTCTTATTATTCTCCATCGTAATATTCACATCAGCAATGACATGAGCAGAGCACACGCCAGATGTCATATCACGCTTTATCCAGTCACTAGATCATCATGACACATGAGCAACTATATCACTAGAGGTCCAAGAAGCAGGAGCGGGAACAGGCAGAAGACCCACGAAAGAGGAAGAAGGAGGAGGCAGAATTCCAACAGAGGTAGCAGGTGGATGGATAGCACGAGGACTAGAATTTACAAGAGGACAAGGACCTATAGTTGCAGTAGACGATGGAGCACCAAGAGGTGGAAATTGTTGCAAATGAATGAATGCAGTAGCAGATGGATGTGCAAAAGCAAGAGGATTAAGACAAGAGTTAGACATCAAAGCAAGAGGAATTACAAAAGCATTAGATTGCACTAAAGGGGCAGATTCCACAGTAGAAATGGCAACAAAAGAATATCAAGTGCCTTGGAAGTAGAATTGACAGAAGAAGTAACATCAGAGGAGATAGTGGCCGAAATGGTAAACCTCAAATCCGGCAATGATTCCAATGTTGAACTATCTGATGCCATACACCCCGAAAAGCTTGCAATCCAAGCTTTCCAACGCATCAAAAATCATCCAAATCCGACACCCTTAGGAGAGAGATATGCACAAAAACGATAGACGACACCTTAATTATCTTGAAATTCAAAGGGCATGGCATCAATTTATGACAGAATAATGTCTGACATTTCATATTCTGACATTCCTAATACATAGCACTTTTGTCCAAATCCAAGAATAGAAGAAGACATATTATAATAAGGTAGGGGGCTCTCTCTCTTGGCACACACCAGTGCCATATTTAAGCTTTATTGCTCGACATTGTTTTAGGGTTTAGTGGCAATGGTCTTATCATAATACGAATTCTACCTCATGGATGGAATGTGTAATCCTATCAACTATGTCACTGCACCATGATTTAGAGTGTGTTTAGTTAGATGGCTAAACATGGCCATTCCAAAAGGTTCAATTTAGGCTTTAGGGTTACAACTTTATCATATTCTGAATTCTAAAAAAATAGAACCTAATATGCAACTCCTAGATGGAGTAGGCAATGCTATCAACCATGTCACCATACCACAAACTTAGGGTTTAAGTTTTAGGGCTAGGAATGTAGGATTTGTGTGTTTAGATTTTAGGGCTAGAAATGTAGGATTGGTGACTGTTTTTACATCTTTTGTAGACAGAGACAATTTCAAAGGTTTTGGTTTAGGGTTTTTGGTATTCTATTATGTTTGCCTATTCCATGTGTCCATGATTAATGCCTGGCCTTCCAAGTCCTATTACATATATTACTCCATTATGTCTATGGACATTATTTGACAAATTATTACATCTATGGACGTGATTACATTTATAACTCTTTATTTCACCTACAAACTCCACACATATACCCATTCCACGTGTCCATGACTAATGCACGGCATCACCGGGCACACGTTTATAGTATCTCATTGTTCTGGCTGCCCTTTCTAATGTAGGAACTCCACTTTAAATGACAATTTTATCCGCATCTTTGCTTCTTCTGGATGTTTAATAGAGGCCAACCAAGTTACATGCGGCATTCCTTGGCACAAGTACCAAAACCATCCCTCTTTAAAAAAGAAGATATGGAAACTAAAAGAGTGGGGACGTCTTTCACAATAGATGCCCTTTGCACTGGCCACATTCAAACTTTGAGAGAATCTTAGAGGAATCTTAGTATTTTCTTCACATCAAATGCCGTCTAGGCTTACTAGGTTTCACAATAGTTTGATTGTGCATTTTGCAATGGCCTGATCATACGTTTCACCAGGCATCTTTCACAATGTTCTGAAGTGACACAAACTACACTTGTGGTGACTTGCCGCTACGATAATTTTTGTAATGTTAATAGATAATATAGGGGCATCATGGAAATTCCGTAGTTTTGAGATTTATAGTTGACAATTATGAAAGATAGAGGAAAATCCATTGCATGTCATGTTAGAATGGAAAAACGGTGAAAAAATGCCAAAAGATGGAAAATCGATAAGTGCATATAAATTGGACGTTGATAAAAACGTTGTCATGACTAATATATTATGCAAACATGCAACAGCAATACTAGTAAGAAAATCCCCATTACACTCCAAGTCACCTTGTCATCAATTGCAAAAGGATTATAACTGGAGAATATGTTATGCAGTGGCAATGGAAGGAATCTATACCTCAAATATTTTTTAGTAGTGCAAAATGTTTAATTGTAATGCTTATTAAAGAGCCAAAAATGCCCTCCAAGCTACATGGCTAAGGCTGGGTTCACATGCACCTTCACGACCCTCACCATCACGTAAAAAGGCTCACTATTTTACGCCCACCATCGCCCACCATTGCCAATTTGCATTGGGCAAAACAGGCCCCCTCTCCAAAGATGGTTGCATGTGAACCGGCCCTAACAGAGATCAACGCCAGAGACATGACCAAACGAAAGTGCCGTCTCGCAACAAACATGACGGCGACACCGACATCTAAACCACCATGGGGCACTATCATTAAATCCAATACCTTGCGAGCAGCACCGTTTATTTTCGTTATTTAACTTAGGGCATAGATTTCAAAGGTCATATTTACAAATGGGTACATGCCACATGAAGGTAGGGTAGATCTACATTTTTATTTTTTTACTCAGATGATGGCCAAAACGTCAAACCCAATTGTTTCTTAATTAACAAAATTATTAAAAGAAGTTCCGTTTTACTTTAATAAACAAATATATTTTCTACACTGGACTTAAGCCGAGCTTGCTTCTCAACTCCGGCAAGGAGGGCAAGCCGCAGGTCCGGCAGTTCGGCTTCGAAAATTGGAGCTAGTTTTTTTCCCTAGTTGCGACTATGGAGGCATTCTATTTCGTCGTTTTTGGAGTCCTTCTTGCCGTTGTGGCCGCTCTAGAACTGAGCAAAACTGGCAAGGACCGCATTGTTGCTACGGCGGCCTTCAATGCCTTCAAGAACAACTATCTCATTGTTTATTCTCTTATGATGGGTACGTATTAGCTCGCATTTTGTCAGATCTCCATTTGCATTCCGTGATTTCTTAATGTATGCAACGAGCCCTTGTTTGCAAGATTTTGCGAAAATTTTTACAAGATCTGCTCGTTTGTTCAAATTATACGAATACTTTTAGTCGCATTATGTAGATCTAGCGTATTTTATGCTCTGAAGATCTGTGATACCATGGATACGGAAGAATTGTCATTCCTAGTTTTAAAAATGCACATCTATTTGCTACATTGGTAAATCGGACGAGGAGATGTCCATGTTTTGCATATAATACGAGATCTTGTGTATATGAGATTTGTCTGTTGAAGTTGGGCCTTCTTCTGCTTGAAGATGTTTGACGGTTGCTTGAATAATTTACAGCTGGAGACTGGTTACAGGGACCATATGTGTATTATCTCTATAGTCACTATGGTTATAGTAAGGGAGACATTGGCCGGCTGTTTATTGCTGGCTTTGGATCTTCCATGCTGTTTGGGACAATTGTTGGATCGCTTGCCGACAAACAGTAAGCAACTTAATCCTTATAATCTCTAATCATAAACACCCTCAGAGGCTGATGCATTTGGTGATTGCTGCAGTGGTCGCAAAAGAGCCAGCATTACGTATTGCATTACATATATACTGAGTTGTTTCACCAAACATTCTTCCCAGTTTAAAGTATTAATGCTGGGCCGTATTCTTGGTGGAATTGCTACATCTCTTCTGTTTTCTGCTTTTGAATCTTGGCTAGTTGCCGAGCATTTTAAGGTCTGTAATAGAAACACCTCAGATTTCTCTATTACCATTCCCTTTATAGGGTTTCACTAAGTTCGTTCGTTTTGCAGAGAGGGTTTGAAGCACACTGGTTGTCAATGACATTTTCAAAGCTATATTTTTTGGGGAATGGGCTAGTGGCTATAATTTCTGGTCTTCTTGCAAACACTCTTGCAGGATCATTAGGTCTTGGTCCTGTTTCACCTTTCGATGCTGCAGCTTGTGTTTTAGCAGTGGGAATGTCCATCATTATATATACCTGGCCAGAAAACTATGGTGACCCATCTGAAGGGAAAACACTCATGTCCCAATTTCAAGCTGCTGCTAGTGCTATTGCTTCAGGTATTATAAAGTACTTCCTTCTTTCTACCCTGGATGTTTGACTAATTTTTTCTGATCTTAATAGATGAAAAGATTGCCTTGCTTGGCGCAATACAGTCCTTATTTGAAGGTTCCATGTACACTTTTGTTTTTCTATGGACTCCTGCACTAAGTCCAGGTGACCAAGACATTCCACATGGTTTTATATTTGCTACATTCATGGTAGCATCTATGTAGGAGTTTCACTTCTCGCTTGATGGCACGCAGTAGCACGGGTAGAATCATATATGCAAATTGTCTTTGCTGTGTCTGCAGGGTCGCTCCTCCTTCCTGTGCTTATTAATGTAAGTATGCTGCTAAGATGCTGGTAAATAGCATTGTTTCTACACAACTAAAATTATAGAACTTCTGCAGGTCTTTTTACCAGTCTCGCAAGAACGTGGGGGACCAATCACTGCTGCTGGTCAGCTTTTACTGTTAGGATTTTGTGTGTTTGAAGCTTGTGTTGGCATATTCTGGCCATCTATCATGAAAATGCGGTCTCAATACATACCAGAGGAGTCAAGAAGCACAATTATGAACTTCTTCCGAATTCCACTGAACATATTCGTCTGTGTGGTTCTATATAATGTAAATATCTGCCCTGGTTCATTCGTTGCATGGTTCGTTTCAAACAGTTGGCTGACAATGCAACTGATGTTGTTACAAATTCAGGTGGAGGCGTTTCCAATCACTGTGATGTTTGGAATGTGCGCAATATTCCTGGTTATTGCTGCTATTCTGCAGAGGCGACTCATGATTGTCTCAGACAAGCATAAAACTAGTAAAGCCCTTGACTGTTTCATTATGCAGATGGTTTTTTTTCCTTAAATTTCTAACTGGTATTATCTTGTCTACAGAGCCTGCTGAAGACTGGTCTGTAACAAAGTCTCATGAGTCAGAGACAGAACTTCTTGCTCCAGCATGAGATATCACAACTAAACAACTTGAGTTGCACTATCTTGACAAGTAGCAGCAAAGAATTTTGAAGTTTCTGAATCACATTTTGACGCGTATAATATCTACTGGACATCAAATTATGTACAGTTCCAATTCTTTTAAGAGTTTACGATAATATCCATCCTTACCAATATTGTAAGGATCTTCTGTTCATGGTTAAATATGTACACATCCAGTGGAGATAAAAATTTTCAATATCATGTGCCAAGACCACAAAAGCCTCTTATCCTAGGTTATATATTATTCAGTGCATTTTGAAATGAAATGGAATTAAAGTAACTGCATGATCTTTGAAAGTAGAAGCATCCAAATGTTGAATAAGAACTATACAAACTATATCATCACCATAGAAGTGATGCGTAATTTAGTACCTTTGTTTGAATTTGAACTTCATCCAATTTGCCCTAACTTTTTAAGGAAAAAACTCCAAAATACACTTATGTTTTACTAAAATTGCCCAAAATGTCCCAAGTTTAGGGGCATTTTCTATTGAAATGATCTTTTACTTTTTGGTACTTTTTGGTGATGATGCAAATTAGAATGTACCCTTCTATGCTTATTCCTGCTGGTTTAGATTATGGTGTAACAGCTTCACTGCAACCTTGTGCATTTACCAGGGTAAGTTTTGGCTTTTTAATGAAACCATTAAGTTGGTTATGCCATTGAACCTGGGATTTTTGCTTGTGCATTCAAGGTAATGCTGATTATTTTAAAGAACTGAATGCTGATGTTGTAGCAGGACGTGTTTCTTTTTGGTGATGGTTTCAGGAACGTTACACAATGATTCAAATGCATGTTTTAGACTTGCAGCTTCAGAACATGATGGACGTGCATTATAAGGTCTGACTTATTACTTAAAATTCTAGATGGATAAGAACGGTTGTGTTGTGATTGATGCTACACTTAGTTTATGCTTTCATTGTTCTTTAATTGCCTACTTCCATGGCATGCGTTATGATGCCACTATGCTTTAAACGGACATATGCATTATGCTTTACATAAGCATATGCTTTATGCTTTGTTCTATAATATGAATATGCAAATGCTTTAGGCTGCCACTGCGCTTTAAAATGCCACGGTACGTTATATTTTCCATTTTTACATTTGAGAATGATGGATGATTTTAGATATGGAGCTTCTGCAAGTTTCTATAATATATTAGCAATAAAACAATGTGTTTCTATGCTGCTATAGCTTTGTGATGTGAAGCAATAAGGGAATGAATTTAATATCTTATATGAAGCAATAAGGATAGTAGTTTGAAATCCGAATTTCTATAGCATGAAAGGAAGGAAGGAAGGAAGGTACTTTTATCGTCCACGGAGACCAATCGGTCTATGGGACCCAATACAAAAACGCAAGAAGCCCGGATTCATCGCGGATTAAAAACCCTCACGAAGGGTTTTCGAGGGAAAACCGTGTAAACAATCACGGCCGCTGACAAACCGCCCTAACATATACAATGCGTAAACACCCAAATATATACGGGCCATGCACCGCACCCGAGGTGCCCAATCGCCGACAGCCAAAGGGGCAAAGGTGACCAGGCAGTCCAACGCCCTCAATGTAAGGGCACCTTGCGGCACGCATCGACGTGTGTTCATCGGCAAATGTAAGGGCAAGTCCCGCCGCATTCTAAGGGAGCGATTCCGCCCGGATGTGATCAACGCTGACAACTCGAAAGTGTGAGACTCATCCTCAATGGCACCCGCTTGACAAAGACTGACAGAGCCCGCCCCGGCGGGCTCCCAATCCACCCGCCTGCCTCGAGCGCGAAGATGGTGGGCACTGTGGCGAATCGGAGGCAATGAGTCGCGCTTTTTCGTGGGGCACCGGGAACGGGGTAGAGCCGCGGACCCCGCTAACACGGGTTGATGTGCTCCTTGTAATGGGCCGCTTTTAACTCTGCTTCTAGAGCGCCGGGTCCCGTGAGCTTGCCAAGGAAACAAGCTGCCTAGGTACTCCCGCAGTCGCCACGATCGTCACTGCGCGCCAGGTCCACCAAGACGCATCGACACGGTGTTCTCGCGACGCTCCATCTAGCTAACCACCGATGTCTTCTTACCCTCCAACAGCCCTAAGCCGAGGACCCATTGCCACAAGTAGAAGCCAAAAGGGAGCCGAGCATCACCCATAGTAACTACTTCAAAATAGACGATGTGTCTATCAGGGGCCGTACCGGCGCAAGAATCCGGGTTTCCCCGCAGTTGTAACCGATAGGGGACTGGTTTAACCCTGTGCCCGCGGCAAAAATGCCTTCGTGACTGCCTAAGTCATTCCAGTCGCCAAAGAGACGACAAGGCCCCAAACCTCGACCCCGCATGTATGACAGTGCCTAACACCGTTCTGAATCAGATGTGACCTGATGGCCCCAATCATAGAGCCTCTGCCGGATCGCTTGTTCCAAGATGGCATAAAGCGCTCCAGCCTGCTGTCACCCCAAGCGGATAGACACCTCCCGCCAGAAGGAGGAGGGGAACTCCACCCCAGGGCACTTGTAGGTGGGCGTGGCGCCCACAGGCTGCCCCGATATGTGAGTGCAGGAGGCATGGGGTGACGGAAGAGGATATGAGAACCACCCCGTCTTGGCCAAATTCACGCCAAGATGTCTCAGAGCTCCGACAAAATGTGTCTAGGGCATCCAAGTGAGACTACATAGCTTCGGGTGTGGGCCAGCAAAAGCCAACATCGCCCGCAAGATAGATGAGCCGGGCGGATGACCCGTGCAAAAAGTCGTGATGTCATCCCCCATGCTCAAGAAGCCGTGGCTCTAATCGATCAATGTAGAGGCAAAAAAAGTGTTGGCGAGAGAGGGCAACCCCGCCGGACCCCCGATACTATGGTGAATGCCGCCCCTGGCCGGTGCATCCCCGCCAAAACAACTCTCATACAACTTTGTATATGGCATTCTCGCACAGCAGCGGGGAGCCCCAGATTGACGCAGTTTAGCCCATGCCTTTTCCGGGAACCGTATCAAAAGCCTTCGCGAAGTCCACAAAGCAGCAATACAAGTCCCGCCGATGATTCCGGTTTGTCTTCAATCGAGTGCCCGCGGTGTAAAGATATGGTCAATCGTTGAGTGGCGGGGGTCTAAAGCTCACTTCGTGTGAGAGCCCGCATTGGCGGCCTCCGCCCGTGGGTCAACTGCCGCCGAGAATGCTAGCCAAGAGTTTGGCAAATAATCGAACCGACCATGATCGCCCCAGAATTGGTGGGACAAAGGTGGGTCGCCCGCCTTGTGAATGGGAACAACCCCGCTTGTGGTCCATTGTGGGGGAGACCTTCATGCAATGCTCGTTGAACAAGGTAGTGAGGACCGGCACAAGCTGCCCCGCCCATTTGAGTAACTCTACCGCGATACCATCGAGAGGTCACCGCCTTCCCATTAGCCACCCGTTCGCGGGCCCTCCTCAACATCCTCCTCCACGAGAACTAATGGGGGGCCATCCCGTGGGGGTATGGGCGCACGCGTCCCCGGCCGGGTCATAGAGCTGCCGCAAGTATCGCTCCCACGCCTGGGTGTGATGTCCCCTGTAGGGTCGGGCTGGCCTTCAAGCACTTTGCGCCAAAGGTTCGAGGATGAGTGTCCAGCAGCCAACATCTCCTCTCGATGCACGGAAAAGTACCGCCTTTGTCTCCTTCCGGATGGGCGCTGATCGCGGTGGTGGCCCCGCAAGGGCACCGGATCCGTATCGTGACGGAGCTGCCGCTTGCATTCTTTACACTCCGCATCAAACCATCGGTTCTGCTGGAATGTTGCTGACCCGAAGCGGCACGCTGGGAGGTCCGCCAGCACCTGGTCCGCCGTGATCCCGTAATAGCGGGTCAACTGGTCCTGCTCACGCCGCTTCTAGTGTGGAGGTCCGCGAGAATTCCCGGGAGGCGCCCATGAGCACCTCTAAGATAGTCCTCCCAAGCCTAGTCTCAACCGAGGGACGGCGAGGGGCTGGCATAGTGGGGGTTTCTGGCGGCTTGCCAAACCAGGTCCAAATAAAGTGGAAGGTGATCTCGAGTCAACCTTCCTCATCCCCGACCGCTCGCGCCCACCCGTAAACGATCGATGAGATGCATATCTTGGCGCAACTACGAAGCAGATAGTCCACCACACCGGGCCTCCCCGATTGTCCTGCCTCGCATGTGCACTTGCGAATCGGCCACCGTGGACAGGCCATTGCAAATTATCAAGTCAAAAATACCACACATAGCAGGAGCAATCGTCTAAAGCGAAAGTGACCCGGCTGCCATCCGATCCCTCGTGGCCAGGCCGCTTCAAGGGGCGAAGCCGCAGGACATCGCCGCCAGGGGGTCAAGTCGCATGGGCTGCTCTACTCGCCCTGCATTGAAATCTCCAAGAAGGACGACCCTACCCAATCGCCGGTGTTGTCAGATGTCATCATATAGATCGACATAAAGGTCCATCCTATCCGCGATCGGGTGGCTGGCGATAGAAGGTGCTCTCGCAAGTGAGGGAAATAACAGCGCCGTAAAAAGAGGGTTGCCACCGGTATTATGCACACGAACCCACAAGTATCGGTTGTGTCCTGTTTGTCTTCCGGAGGGTAACCGAATGTGCCAAGGTTGTCCCAGAGTAGCAAGCCACTCCACCATGACCCTCCGTCCCTGCATGTGCATTGAAGACCAAGAAATGTTGGTAACCCGCAGATCGTAGCTTTGTGCCAAAGATGCTCCCATGTCTCCATGAGAAAGATGAGATCCATATCGGCCGCCACTGAAGTTCGGGACCGCCCCTTCGCCAAGGGAAGCCTCGACAATTCCATGAGACCACCCGGAGGCACAATTCCTATTTGTCGGCGAGGGATGGTATGCAACTTTGAAGTCACGGGGAGGAGGAAAGCAGGCCGAGTGAGGAGAAGTAGATGGAAGAGGCAAAGATGTGGTCGGAGAGGGCACGGGTCGGGAGGAGGAGGAGTAGGAGCAGGAGAAGGGGGCCGGTATGGGAAGCCGGCGGGGCCACATACCGCGGGTTGGGGCTGCGGGTTCCGCGAAAGCAGTTTGTCGCCGGAAAATGTGCATCCCCGGCCGAACCAATCGGGCGCCCCCTGTTGGCGAATGCCCTCGACCCGACAAGCTCCTCGTACCTGGCATTCTCCCGCTGCACGGGTGTGAGGTCCCGGTCCACGTATAGGGATGTCCCCTTCAAAGATCCGGGCTCGGGCGCAATATGGCATCACGCACTGTGCATCCGCAACCGTGAATATGACAATGCGGTCACGCGACGGGGCCCGAGCCCCATGACGGGCCTTTCGAGAAATGTGAATTGCCCCGGAATGTCATCCGATCGAAATGTTCGGACCCGGATGGTGCAGATTCTCCCCTGCTTTTACGGCATGCCTCGAACTACCGGTGTGGGCTCTCCGCTGCGCCACGGAGTTCCTCGGCCCGCTGGGTCAAAGGTGGGGCTGGGACCGGGTCCTGTCTTGGGGGGGGTGGTGGTGGTGGGTCGCCAGCACGCGGGGCTTGGCTGGCCGGGCGTGGGAGGCGTGGCGGGTAGCGGTTCGAGCCAGCTCTCGCCCCGGCAGGAAGGCGGAGCACAGCTCTTCGCAGTGGCCGGGCCGCCTAGCCATCTCCCCGCCGCACCGGCCACTGACTATGAACCTCGGTAGGGAGACCCCGGCTCGTTTATGGATGGTTGCCCGCAACCCCGGAGCTCTGTGCCCCGAGTAGCGAGCGTGTTTCAGGAGCCTCTAGCCAGACGGGCGCCGAGGGCGGGCTTACGTTCGATCTTACTCAAGATCCCGGCGAAGGTTCGCTGTTCGCAAAAGCGTCTGCGCTTCGCGTGCCATGGTGGTGGCTGCCTCCACTCTGCCGGCCGACACACCGCGGACCATCGTCTCTTGCATTGCACGCTCCCTTCCTCGTGGTCATGGTGTCGAGTGATGAACACGAGTCCAGGCGGCCGCATGTCGGCAACCTCCCCGCCTCGGCCTGTTGCCGCCGGTGTGCCAGGCCAAGGCCATCTTCCACATGCGCCGCGGCGGGTCTCCGATTTGTGATGCGGTTCTTCTCGACCACCATTTGCCTTTTGAGCACATGGGATGCCGCAGGACTCCATCTCCATTGTCATGCTAGCCGTGGTGCACCGTGCAGCCTCAATACGAGCTGGCAGTAGCCTCCACTCCCCGCTTTGACATGGCTCCAATTCCGCCGAGGGTGAGTTCCTATGTGGTCTGAGCAATCAATCCCTTCCGACCGGGCTGGCCTCGCTGAGGGGGCCTTAGCCTTAGCCCGAGCCTCCTTCTTCATGGAGGATGACTCTCCCCTGTCCATGATGGCTGATCGGGACCGTTTGCGCGGCGGCCCCTCGCCTTGGGTTTCCCAGGCTGGCCCATCTTCTATGGCCATGACTTTCAAAGTTTGAGGGGTCTCTGGCTGGGGTTCCAAAGTTTGAGGGGTCTCTGGTTGCCTAAAGGGTGCTTAGAATCCAATTTGGGGACTCAGAAAGGCGGGCAGAGCACCTTTTGGGGGTTTGGGGGTTTTACATTGTAATAGATGATGAAATATTTTTCTAAAGTGAACTAACAAAAATATTTTGGTGTTGTATATGGATTTATATGCTGAAATCATAATTTTGAGATCAAAATAACCAGCTAGATTTGGGACTAAGAAATTAGTTCTCATCTATTGGTTATGCTTGAGATCAATTGTGAACGTTATAATGTTTATAATATTAATATTCCAGTTTCCTTTATTGTTAATGTCACCTCAGGGCAAAAGGATACAATTGGTGATCAGTGATAAACTGAGAGACCCAATGTACCTTTTGGCATCGTTACTGGGATTATTGCTAACGTTTGCATGATTGGCTGCAGGTACGGGTTCTCTCCTCTAATTGTCTCCATTTTGCTGTTAGAGTTGGCGTTGACTTGGAATTGGAATAGCTGGATCTGTAACAAGCTGCATTTTGACAGTGATACCGATAAGATATGTATACAAATGTGTTTTATACAAGATGGCAAGTATACTCTCGTCCTTTATACTCTATATTTTGTACTGATTACTACTTGAAAATCAAATGGAAAACTTTATACATTCTTAAGATTGCTATCTGATTTCTTACATCTTGAAATTGACTAGACTGAAAAATACTTATTGTGAAATAATCTTTATACATCTATTTTGCTATATGTGATCATAATTCCAACCAAATAAAGGTTACCTCGTGTTGTGGCTTGGGTTTTACTTGCCCTACCGCCTGAGCGCCCAGGCCCGATCAAGCTCATGTGAGGCTGCAGGGGCAATCATCAAGCAACAAACACGGTTATGCCATAGCCTGGCATCACCAGCATCAACAGCATCAACAGCCGGGTCTGTTCAAGCTCATGCGAGTAGGCTAGTTTCCAGAAGTCGTGGTTCTATCCAAATCCAGATTCGACCATACCAGGGTTACCTTTTGTTTAGTTTGGTGTCGGTTTAAAGCCTGGTTGACGGATGTGTTACACCTGCCCGGTTCTTCTTCAAGCACGGCTCTAGAGGCCGGGGTTTTTGGCCCAGTACAACAAAACTAGGCGGCCCCTTTTGGCTTTGGAATTGACAGTAGCAGCGGATTCTGGCCTCGGCTTCAGGGAAACACGACACAAGCAGATCACGACAGTTCGCCAGAGTCCCTTACTTTGCTTCTGCTTTTGATGCCTGCGCTAACTTGGTGTCTAGTATCCTACAGTTTTGATTTCTTGATCACCTCTGACCCCCTTTGTCACTCACAACCTACCTTGAATCCGGTGGAGCTTCACACCAGGTTTGGAGCTCCCTTCTTTTCTTATAAGCAGTTCTGCTCGCCCATCCTCTTGTCGCTCTGAATGGCTCGTTGTTGACCGGGTTTTTGGCACCCGGTCAACATGAAGAAAAAGAAGTAAAACCATTGAAGAAGGGGGAAAAAGATCGCTAGTTGTTAGAATCCAAGGGCCCATATTAAGTTGTTGAGAAAAAAACAAAATTGGTTAAAAAGAAGAAGAGGACAAAAAAGAAGGGATTAATGAGGTGTAAAAAGAGAGTGTCAAGATGATGACACATGGATGGCCAAGATTTGTTAAAAAAATTATAAATATCTTGAGGAGACTTGCTCTCCTCCTCTTTGGCTCACGGAATCACATGGAGGAAATGAGGAGTGTGAGGCCTCTTTCCCCATGTTGAGGACATGAGTAGCGCTCTCTTGAAGGGCTTCATTTGTATTTCCATCTTCCTTATTTGAAATAGAGTATGGTGCACCATTCTTTCTACATTTGCTTTCAATTTTTACTTGCTCCATTCCATTCACGTTTTGCAATTTTGCCCCCTTCATATCCATATCTTTACTCACCTTTCCTTCTTGATTTCTACCCATTTGCCTTGAAATTCAGTTTGCCCATCTTCTTTCCATATCTTTCCTTTTTCCTTTTGACGTTTGCTGGAGTGTGGGGAAAACCCGGCAAACAGAATGGAGGTCCTACCGAGATCTGGTTTTTGCCTGCACCAGATCTGTTCCCCAAAAAAGCTTGGGCTGGTTTTATAATCCTATGATGGTGTTTGGCTCTTGGAAGTTGGAAGAAGGTGTTCTAATATCAGAGTTTCTTTTCGAAAAAAGAATTGAGCAATTTCGTTTCTTTCTTCTCGTGAAACGGATCCCATTGGTTTCGTTTGCGGCAGAATACTTGAGTGCGATAAAGAAGACAAGAAGCATAGTACCATTCTATTTTGAGATTTCTTGCCCCGGTCACGGGGCCCTTTCTTCTGGTCCAACATTTCAAGCTTTTCGTTTGCCATTTTCTTAAAGCTTTCCTTATGTCTTTGCCTTTTCGTTGAGACCGTTCCATCTCTGCTTTTGAAGAATGAAGACTTCTGCTCATGCCTTGTTTCTGCTGTAATTTTGCTCTTGTTTTCTTTTACGCCATGACCGTAGAAAACTTCTACTCCATTTCTGTCCACGAACCTTACCTTCGCTAGCTCTTAAAAGTTGAAATGCTTGTTCTTGTTCCATCCGGTGCTCGAGATATGTTATTCCATCTCTCGGCTGGCCATAGACTGTGGGAAAAAAAGGGTGGGGAGAAATGAAGGATTTTGCCATAGCGAAGTCAAATATTTGCCATTTCTTCCGGCGAATCTTTGTCGCCTCTGTTCTGAACTCCGTAAGAAAAAGAAGGGACGAAATGGGAAAGAAGGAGAAAAGAAGCAAGAATGTCATAGTTTCCACAAACATTGAGCTTAACCTTCGCTGCGATTTCCTTCTTTTGCTGTTGAGTCCGAAATCTCCTCTGGACTGCATCCAAACAGCCGAAAACCCTGTATGTTGCCCGATCTGTGTCATCGCCATAGCCTGCGAGCTCCAAAAACTTCGTGGCCCTATTTTTACCCTAGAATAATTCTTATTCTATCTTCCAAACACCGCTTTTTTTTTGAAATTCGACCATTGTCTTTAATTTCTGGGCCGTTATATCGATATCCTTAGCCCTTATAGCTCATCCATATATCCTGATGCACATTTTTGTTTGGGCGCAACTCTGTTACTCTCCTCCAATATTTTTATGACCATTGCCCTATTGATTTTAAGCCCTTCCTAAGGTCCATATTTTGCACATCTTATAATGTTTCTATGCCCTATCAAGAATGAACCATCATTCAATTAAATTGGGATTATGTCTGGTCCAAAATCGCGCCGAATAGGCTTATTATAGGCCATTTTAGCTATATAACCATGTGTTGAATTTGATGAAACTTGTAAAATATGATGGAATTTAACCTAAAAATTTTATGTTTTGACAACATAAAAACCTAAAAAATTGCATATTTTAAACACAATTATCCGCAACCGCGAAATTTGTAGAGTAAAATAACAAGTATATTTGAATAACTAACTGCAAGAAAGTCCTTATTTTCGAAATGAAAATCGCGCCTTTATGCAGATTCAACTCAAATATTTATACAAACAATAAAATTTATGTCCTACAAAATCGTCAAAACAGACGATTTTACAAGCGGAAGAGTCTTTATAATGCTCGATGCGATTTTATCCTGCCCAAAATACTTAAAATGTCCTACAAAATAGTTAAAAAAAACCGGTTTAGAGAGAAAATAATAACAAAAACATCCTACAAAAGCAGTTAAAGAACAACTTTTTATGGAAAAAGTAAATACAAAATCGCTACCGGCGATTTAATAGGACAATCACTCTCAAATGTCATAAAATGTCCAAAATGACAAAAAATAAGGAATAGGCTAACCTCAAATCGGCGCCACGGCATTTTCACTTTTTTTTTTTTTTTTTATTTTTTTTATTTTTTTTTTTTTTTTTCAGTCGGTGACTCCCTCAAATCGCCGCGGTAGCGATTTCAACTATGTGGCTCTTCACAAAACCCTGCAACATCACGAAATTGAGAAAATTTTAATCCTGCAACATCATTTAAATTGAGCAAATTTCTGCTTTGATCTTGAAATTAGCAATATAACACTTCAAAGTAGGTCGGATTTGATTAGATCATGCCCAACCCCAAAGCCCCTTCAATAATTGTATTTTAAGCATTTTGGGCTGATTCAACATCGTAATTTGTATTGCAGCAAGCAACTGTGAATCAAGTCAAAATTACAAGGGCTTCTCTCCAGCAATCTGGACTATTACCATCCTGCCGAGTCTACCTAGCAATAACAGAGTAATATCTAGAAGAGATAACAGATGAGATATACCTAGCAATTATCGAAGAGATAACAGAGTATTGTATTGTTGCGTCTGGGCCGTGCTCCGTGCTTCATCCACCGGTGTTCCATCCGCGGCTCCAAGCGCTCCACATTACGTTCGATGTGGAAAAGCTCGATGGAAAACCATGTGAAAAAAGCTCGATGTGGAAAGCTTTGTGGAAAAACCTACCGATATGATAAAAGAGGCGTGGACCTCTTTGTTGAGAAACGAAGAAACACAAAATAAAAAACGGAAGGCGGAGCAACTAAAAGCGAGGAGGGAGTAAAAGAAAAGGGACGGGGGAATTTAGAGGAGGGAAAAAATAAGGAGAGGAGCAAAAGAATAGGAGACTAAAAAAAAGGGGGGAAAAACGGACAGGCGGGAATCTGAAAATTGAAAATTGAAAGCGAAAACAAAAAGGCGGATGGAGAGAAAAAACAAAAAAAATGGCGGACGGGGAATAAAAAACAAAAAAAACGCGGACGGAAAAAAGTACCAAAATTAAGACATATTCTCAATTTTTTTGAATGATGGTTAATGGGTTACCCACACGTGGAGTCAGGGCCAAAGAGTAGCCCCACCGGGCGATGTGGGTGTGTCCCCGGAAGGAGCGTCCTTGTTATTTACATTAATTGTTATTGAATTGTATGTGCTACATCTAAGGGCCGAGGGGACCGGCCACATTTTTTTTGTTTGGGCGAGATGTTGACCGGGTTTTTGGCACCCGGTCAACATGAAGAAAAAGAAGTAAAACCATTGAAGAAGGGGGAAAAGATCAAAGATTCATTTGTGCTAGTTGTTAGAATCCAAGGGCCCATATTAAGTTGTTGAAAAAAACAAAATTGGTTAAAAAGAAGAAGAGGACAAAAAGAAGGGATTAATGAGTGTAAAAAGAGAGTGTCAAGATGATGACACATGGATGGCCAAGATTTGTTAAAAAAATTATAAATATCTTGAGGAGACTTGCTCTCCTCCTCTTTGGCTCACGGAATCACATGGAGGAAATGAGGAGTGTGAGGCCTCTTTCCCCATGTTGAGGACATGAGTAGCGCTCTCTTGAAGGGCTTCATTTGTATTTCCATCTTCCTTATTTGAAATAAAGTGTGGTGCACCATTCTTTCTACATTTGCTTTCAATTTTTACTTGCTCCATTCCATTCACGTTTTGCAATTTTGCCCCCTTCATATCCATATCTTTACTCACCTTTCCTTCTTGATTTCTACCCATTTGCCTTGAAATTCAGTTTGCCCATCTTCTTTCCATATCTTTCCTTTTTCCTTTTGACGTTTGCTGGAGTGTGGGGAAAACCCGGCAAACACTCGTCAGATCAAGCGCATGGCCATGGAGACCCGTAAAGAAAAGAACCTCGTTAGGCTGCCAGAGCCGGTCTTGAATAGGCCCTATGACCCCGCGATTGTGCTATATCTTCAGGCAGCCCCATCATTTGGGCCTCAGCGCCCTATACTGGCAGACCCAGACACACCCCCAGACATGCAATCCGCTCCAGATGCATCTTTGGGTGCAGCCTTGACCAGGATTGATGCTCTGATCCATTGTTTGCCTCCAGATTTGTTGGTCGGGATCCGCACGATTGCCTCCAGATTTGTTGGTCGGGATCTGCACGATCCAATCGACAGTCACACTCACAGGAACATCGGCTCAGTTGCCCTTGGGAAGCTGGGTCCAGCTTCTAGAGATGCTGATACAGTCGGCAAGAGCTGATTCAGTGCAGCACGGCAGTGCTACACCCGTACCTCCCACAGGGTTAGCGTCTGAGCATGTGGATGCTACGTCCCAGGCCGATGATACCACACTATCATCCGAGGGTTGTTTGCCCACTGCACAGGTCCCGCTTTCGAAGCCTGACCAGGCCACAGCGCACCCGTTAGCCCTGAACCTACGCATTGTGGGTTTGGAGGAAGCAAGCGACACTCCTGGGGCAGCTGAGGTGACCCGTTTCTTTGCAGAGGTGATGCACGTAAAGGCAGATGGCATTCTCTCGGCTCGTCAAGTTGGAGCAGCAAGGTTAGTTTCGGGGATGCTTTATCCAGGCTGCACATCCTCCGCCATGGCAATCACTTGCAAGGGACCTCCTTCTCCGTCCAGGAAGACCTTACCCCAGTACAGCTCTGCCGACGGAAGGATGAATTATGTCAAGTCCGCGAGGCTCGTTTGCACCGAAAGTGGGCTGTGTATAGAGGCTAGAGGCGGCCAGGCTGTCATTCGGGATCACTGGCCACTTGATCCATAGGCAGTGTCTGTGTAGCTGATTTGACTCCGAGATCTGCTTGGGCTTATGCCCTTTTGTTTTGTTTTATTCTAACATTGTGATTTGCTACGGGGCATAGTCCCCCGAGTTCTCTGTACTGGGGCTAGTCCCCACGTTTGATTTTGGCTTCGGCCTTCTTGGTTTGGTCACGGGGCTTGGTCCTCGAGTTTCAGTCTGGGCTTTTGCCCTCTCTTTTGTATTGGGTCCCATAACCCGATTGGGTTCTGCGGACGTTAAAAATTTCTTCCTTCATTCCTTCCTTCCTTCCTTCCTTCCTTCCTTGATGGATATGTATGTGGGAAACGTTTACATCTTGAACGGAACTATATTTTTGTATTTATATGCATATATGGTGTAAGTCTAGATGTAAATATGTGAATAAGAAGAAAATGTGACTTCCATTAGTTAGAGTCTTCTAACTAACACAGCTCCACTCTATTTGGTTGATTCTCTGGTTCATCTTTCTAACTTCACATAGATGGGGTGATGGATTTGAGAATGATTTCAATATCTATGATATTGAAGTTCATATGAGATCTTTTATTTGGGACTAACAATATTCTGTCTCTCATTTCTGATGTACAGAAATAGACTATCTAGATACTGCATCTCTTGGATGCAGGTTATGTGGTGGTTGGAGAACCCCATAATTATGATGTTCCGGCTTGATGGATGTTTCGGAAAGGCCACAAATATACTGTAAGCTTTTATACATCTATAGCTTCAAAAATTGCCTTTGGTCCATTATGCCAAGGCATGTACTTAAGGACTATTGTGCCTTTAGTACATTTAAACTTTAAATGCTGCCTATGGTCTATTGTGCCAAGGTTTAGAGATTCTGGGTCTATTGAACAGAATACTCTATGTTTCAAGATACTCTATATTTTTAAATTGCCTTTGGCCCATTGTGCTAAGGCATGTAATTAGGGCCTATTGTGTCTGTAGTACAACTCAAATTTAAATACAACCTATGGTCCATTGCACCAAGGCTTAGAGATTCTGGGTCTAATGAACAAAATACTCTATGTTTCAAGATTCTAGACAAAGTAAGTTACTTTCTTCTGGTGTAAGGAAGTAGGACCCCTCTTTTTATAGGGGGGTCCTACTTTCCTTATAAAAAGAGGTGTCCTACACCCCGAGGGAGGGATTGTGGTGTTTGGATCCCTCTTAGTAGGAAACTAACAGGACTCAGCACACTTCGGTATTCTCTGGTCAGAATTAAATGTATGCACAATATGATTGCTTCATCCATTCCCAATGTTACAAGTACTTTACAATAAATCTGAAATACACAGAATATACATACCACTGGAAAATTGGGATGACCATATAATACACATTTGAAGAAATGAATCCAAATTTTCCTACAAAATATGAATCGCTTCCTAGATACTTGTGTACAAGATGGATTAAGCATCAGAGTTCTGAAAGAATGGCTGGAATATAGTGGGACAATTCTGCGGTCAATGACTGGAACCCATTTACTAATTGTGAGTGGAAGTCTTGGTCCTCCTCTCCTATCAGTCTGGAATGGACACGAATTGCTCGTTTGCATACAGCCATAAATTCGAGCAAGGCTACTATAAGTTTACCTATTAAAAAGAATGCTGGCATTGAAATCTTTACAATAGATAGAAAACCACATTAGCAAATTCAGTTACCTGGACTGCAACACTTCCTTGAAGAATTCTTTGAAGGCTTTGCAGACGTGGAGGAGGATATTCTCTTAGATTCTTCTAATCTCTTTTATATATTGCAAAATAATTCTAATGGAAGATACCAATGGTAGACATGCATAAATAACTATGACAAAAATGCTATATGGTTATGGGTACAACGTAAGATATGCTGGCTTTGCATGCTGATCTTATTATAATACATGACTTAGTAATATTTTGTCATTGGCGCTAGGACAAGAAACATCGTTCACATGGATTAAATATAGGCCATAGGGCTGGAGAGCTCTCATGTAGCCCAAATTACGGTCTGCGAAAAATCAAGTGGCTTTGCAAAGACAACCGGTAGATGATAGGAGCGAAAACAACTCAAGTTTTTATGCTCTAGTTGATCTAAAACTGTCATGTTACATGTGGCAGTATAAAAAACAGATTTCATTACTTCCATAGTTTTCTTTATGCGGCTATTGATTCTTAAAAAACTGTATGATTGTGCAAGATTTCCACTGGCTGATTTATTGAGACTTGCTTATGACCTAACTTACCTGGTTGTTGCATTAATCTAAATTTTAAAAAATGATAGATGCTATAGAACTAGGTATCAGGGTAACCATATGTGATATCTTTCTAAACATATCAAGCTATAGAACATATGTGATATCATTCTGAGCTTGAAATAGAAGGACTCTATTCTTGAGATCTACTGGACTAAATTGTCTTATGCACGAAATGTGGATGAGTTTGCTCTTGCAGTTTGCATTGCATAATACAGGGCAGTATATACTTGCCATGAATATCGTGTGCTGGGCCTACTATGAGATATAGGCTTTAGTATAATGCTTGTTATGTTATGATAAGAAATTGATTACACTATTCTCTATATTTTAACAATGACTAATGCTCTAAAACTTCATATCCTGGCTGAAATAATATTTTTGAGATCGTCATAGCCAGCTAGATTTGGAACTAAGAAATTAGTTCTCGTCTAATGGCTATGAGTGAGATCAAATGGGAATTCTATAATGCTAAAAACATTAATATTCCAATGTTCTTTCTTGTTAAATGTCACCTCAGAGCAAAAAGATACAATTGGTGATCAGTGATAAACTGAGAAACCCAATGTGCCTTCAACAAAAAAAAAGAAAAAAAAAAAAGAAACCCAATGTACCTTTTGGCCCTTCCACATTTACCATTATCATGCTAATTGTGTATTGGTTGGCTGCAGGTACGGGTTCTCTCCTCCAATTGTCTCTATTTTGTTTCTAGGGTGGTCGTTAACTTGAAAGAGATGGGAATATTTGGAATTAAAATTGCTGGAGTTAAGAGTTATAAAAAGATTGAAGACGTGAAGGAATATGATTTATGGCAAGAACTTGGTGAGATCTTTCTATTGGTAAATTGATATTGTAAACCGATTATATTTTTCATGATAAATAAATGAAAGGATGATTACTATTTCAAGTAAAAGTTTAAGTACATATTATACATATTACAATAAGATCCAAATTTAAGCTATATTGTGAAATGTTGACTATATTAAGGGATAATAGAAGTAGGAGTACCTGATGTGGCCTAGCAAAAAACACCAGGGTGGATATTGGGAGACATGTCCTTACTTTGAACGAGGATTTTAAATGTTTTTTAACATTAACTGACCGTAGTCTTTGTAAGAACATATTCGAAGAAGAAGAAGAAGAAGAAGAAGAAGAGCCGTACGACCCCATCAAGGGCTTCCAATAGTTAACATCCTTCGCGACCATACGTTTGAGCATTTACAACTTACGCTTCGTCGAACTTGGTCGTATTGGGACTGCACTAAGCAGGAAGCTTTTGACGATGGTAATGATCATCCTTGGCAGATATATTATGCGCTAACCCACCTCAAATGCCACACGAGTATGGACCAGAGATTCCTGCTCCACAGAATCCGCAACCGCCACCACCCGCGATTCGGCCATCACTAGCATTTGGAAGAACCGGAAATTGGCACAATTTTCAGGGAAAAGTAGGTCCAGAGTTGATGCGGAATCATGGTTGGATGAAATGCAGGAATTCGGTAAGTCATACGGAATGACTGAGAAAGATATTGGCAAAGTTACCACCACCAATCTTACAGGGTCAGTGCACATCTGGTGGAAAGGATATGCCCGCTCCCATGGGCTCACGAGGGGAAGGTGCCGCTATAAGGTCTTTGCCAAAGCTTTCAACTCACATTATATGCCCAGGGCCCATCGTTGCGAACAGATCCAAACCTTCTACCGCCTGGAATAGAAAAATATGATCGTTCAGTCTTATACGGATGAGTTCATGAGGTTACGCTTATACGTCCCAGGGATAAATGAGTGTAGGGCAGTTAAAGGGTATATAGAGGGCTTATCCCCTACCTTAAAGAAAATAGTTCGGGCAATAGACCCTAAGACCGTTGTAGAAGCAGAGGCTAAAGCACTTAGCCTAGAAGAAGACACCCCGAAATACCAGCCGCCACGACCCTCTTCATTCACTCAGAGCAAGGGGTATACACCATACAGGGGGCGCTCACCTAGTCCAGGGCCTCCCGCCTCTACTAGATATCAGAAGACTGAGAAGAAAGTTTCCTTTACTGTGCCAGAGAAGTCTACCAATACTGGGGAGCTTTCAGAGATATCCTCCAAGCTATCCCTAAAGAGGCCCGTGAACAGCTACGTAAGGATAGGGCTTGCTATCATTCATTTACGCCAGTGCAACCTTGGTAATGCAAGAATGGGGTAGAAGCATGAAAGGGTGATTGAATTTTTTTGTATATTGATGTAAAAATTTGAACTGGGTTAAAGTGTTTGTAATGTACATTTTGAATTTTACATGGAGTTGCCTATCATTAATAAAGTGAGGTTGGACGTACAATATTCTCCATAATTATACCAAATCCTCCCAAATCTTGTACTAGCTTCTCTATCAATAAAATCTAAATATCTTGCCTGCTAAAAAAAAAAAAAAAAAAACTTTACGCACATTTTGAACTTTCCTCAATCGATCAAACATGGTCTCGGATTCTACCTCAACGAAAACTTGGCCCGAATCGATTATAGCTGCTCCTAAATCGAATGCATTTCAAGAAACAAATGTATCTTGAAGAAATTGAAATCCCTTTCCTTCAAGCAAGTAATACAAATCCCTTCAAGCGATAATACAAATCGGTTAATAATCTGATTTTTTTGTGCGGGATGTTGTATCCCCTTTCTAGAATGGATCGATGTCTTAAAGCACCAGTTGAAGAAGAAACTATGGAAGAAGGATTGGACTCTCATGCAAGCTGCCGAGGTCAGCATCGGGTTCAGATTTCAATCCTCCGTTGATGAAGTTTTGGAAAGCAAATTACAACAATTAGGCAAAGAAAATCAAAACAGAGGGTTTGTAGGGGTGGATATGCATTGACAAAGCCAATTAGAAGAAAGGTGAATGCTTCCGTAAATCTCATAATGAATGAGGTATCTAATTTGACTCCAAAAACAGCAAAGTATATTTGCAAGAAGATTATTGCAGGGAAAAAGATTGCAATTCCTATTTGAGCCAAGTCATTGGAAGGCCTCAAGAGGCTATCGTGAAAATAGATCTGGTAAAGAATTTAAAGGATGGCCTCCAAGACGTCAAAAATGCAAATAGCAATGACAGACTTGCTGCAAAGCATTCTGTACTATCTGTGGTGGTTGGAGAGGAAGGAGAATTACAGAAGACTTCACTAGCAGCTAAATTGCTGAAAATACATCCTAGAAATATGAAACTAGCAGTGGAGAGAAGGAAAACAATGTCAAACCATCATTCATTTACTTTCGGTTTATGTCAGGAAATTGGGCATTTTAGAGAGCGTCCCTTTTACCCGTGTGGCTTTTCCCGTCCGTGAAAATGGCTCCCGCTTAAAAACAATTCAAAATTTTTTCCCTCTCTCCCGAATCTCTCCCGAAGACGTTTTTTTTTTTTCCCATTTTCTTCTTCTGCGCCATTTTTTTTTCGCTGATCTTCCCTTCTTCCGCGTTTTCACTCCACCGCCTCTTCTCTTCTCCTTCCTTTCTTCCGGTGATGACAACGACGCCTCCTTCCTTTCTTTCGGTGATGACATAGCACCTCCAACTCCAGTTATGGCAACCCGGTGATGCTCCAACTCCGGTGACAGCAACGATGTTCCAACTTCGGTGATGCTCCAACTCCGGTGATGCTCCTAATATCATTTTCTTTCTTCTCAAAGTTTTTTTAATCTGATAGGCTGGTGTTTAATCGTTGGTGCTTATCTGCTTGCAGTTCGGTAAAAGTCTCGAGTCTTTTTAAAAATCCAAGCAGGGACATGCAATGGGCTACAAGCAGAACAAATTACAAAACCAAGGAAGCACTCTTCTCTCAAAATGGCCGCTACTATGGCATATGGGCTCATGGCAATCTTAATTGCCTCAACGTATAATCTAGTCTTGGCTATGCACGAAGATCCACTGAGGGATTTTTGTGTTGGAAACCGCATCGTGTCGGAAAAACGGTAGTGCATTGATTTAGGCATGCATTGATTGTCTGAGTTCCTTTTTGGTGATATGCTGAATTAAAACTATGAATGCAGTTTATAAAAGACCGCTCTGTTATGAATTTGTGAACCGGATAGAGCGGTTTTTGTTGTGGGCATATGGTCTTCATCGAGTAAGGATCGCTTTGTTAATGTTAGATTACTTTTGATTGGATAAAGTTAAAGCAATCATTCAATTGTTACGATCCAATTGTTCTCGTATAACTTGAAACCTAGTTTATGAAGCTGTTATTCCCCTTTGGCAGCATCAATTTCATTGCACAAATACTGGTATTAAAGCATTGGACAATAATAATAAAAGCCCTTAGTTCCGAGAAAGAATCCTTGAGCTTCACATGCAAAGTGCTACTCGTAGTTGAATCAAAGCCCATTAGTCGATTCTTCTATATCACCGAATAGAAGCTTGGTAATCCCAAATCGGTATTTTTTAGTTAAGCGGGCATCATATTTTGAGCAGCTTTTGGAATTGATTGATTGCTTGGCCTAATTTTGTGAGTTTATCTGGTTTGGAAAGAGCAGCTCAAAAATCATGAAGGCAGGCTAAATCACGCTTGGCATGATTTTGTGCCCGATACTTTGTTGAATGGTCCTTCCCAAATCACGCTTGGCGTGTATTGCTGCTCCATATCTGCTTAATAACTGCAAAATCATGTGCTTAGTACAGAGAAAAAGCACTGCTATATTTCTCTTCAATGGAATATATGTTGATAAATCTAGTCAAGCATGTTTGATGCTTTAAGGAAAAAAGACTAATATAGTATATTTTATCTGAGAAGTAAATGTCTCAATAATGTATTATTGGGCTTTAATTTTCTAGTTTTTCTATAATAATTTCAATTTGACACAGCTCACAAGGGTTTTAAGTGAGATTTTTTTTTAAGGTAATGACAATGTATTTTAATATCAAAGCAATAATAATTGCCATTATTATATTGCGTGTATGAATGTGCTAGTGTCTGTAAATGCTAATCAAACATCAATTTCTTCCTCGTATTTTAAATAATAATTAAAACACCTATTCATTATGACTCAAACATTGTACTTTTGCATAACAACATGTCAAGCACCACATCATTATATTGAATAAGGGGTTTGCAAAAGTGGCGTGCTTTTGGAACAGACATAATCCCAATTTAAATGAATGATGGTTGTCACTAGGTGGAACAAATCTGTGGGCATTAGCAGGTCGAAATCCAAGAACAAATACGATAGATCAGGCTATGAAGGATATGGTTGCTCAGTTTTGGTTAGATAACTCAAAGGTTTCACCAAAAATTAGAGATATCATGAAGAAGAGGACACAACCAATTCAATATATTGACATTTACAGTAAAACGACAGTAATTTAGTCAGAATTGCATCTTGTTTTCAGAATAAAGATGTTTTATTTTGTAACACTTTGGTGTAAATTTTGTAGATTTCTTTACTTTTTTGTGAGAATAAAGATGTCTTTTATTTTGTAACACCTTGATGTAAAAGTTTGTACGCATTTCTTTACTTTTGAATGTAATGTAGATGCAAATGCCCTAGTTGTTCTACATGGAAATGTCAAATTATTTCATGGCAACACGTACATGTATATTTATTTACATGTATATTCTGGATGTATATTTGTTTACATGTATATTCTGGATGTATTAGATGTAGGCAGTAACTAAGAAGAAATTAGTGTGGAGATGTATTAATTGTCAAAAAATTATGTGACTTCATAGTAAATGAAATAAAATTCATGTCAGAATGTACATGTATGTGTGGGAGTTTAGGGTCTTGAATATGTAAAAGATTTGTATGTAATGTAATGTAATGTAATGTAATGAAGTGACTAATTTTATTTCACTGTAATTTTACAGGCTGAATTATTCCAGAATTTTGTGGATCAGTATCCAGAGGTTCGGATTGGGCTTAGGCAATTTGAATACTTAAAACCTTCTTGCATTAGAAAGCTAAAGGAAAGAAACACATGTTGTTGCGTGAAACATGAGCAATCAGATCTGTACAATTGTTCGTGCAATTGTGGTGTGTGCGCATCTGAAGCTCATGCTGGAATATGTCAAGCCAAGGACAAGACATTTGATAATGTTAGCACATTTTGGAGGGCTATGGTATGTGACTGCGCCAGCAGGAAAAAGTGGCATAAGCTACACAATGTATCAAATCAGATTGTGGAAATTGTGGGAAACAATTAATTGAGTTGTGTCCAAGAGAATACAAGGAGCAGATTGATCAAACGCTTGATTGGCAAGTCTATGGTTATGTTAATGAGCCCTCGAAGAAAGGAACTTCACGAAGACTAAAGCTAATTGACAAGAAAGGCAGCTCCAGTAATATGTTGGATAACATGTTTGATCATATGTCGAAGTTTGTATATCATAACTTTGTGGCACATTGGCAGAGCAAACAATTCAAGGAATCCATGAAGAGTCTTCGTGATGATACCGTATTATCAGTTGTTGATTTCTCGGAGAATTATACTTTGAAGCCATTCAACGAGATTCAAGCACAACATTGGTACAATGAACAAATCAGCATATTGGTCCACATCACGATGTTCAAGGTATAGGGTAAAATGAGGAAATGTGTGCACTTGTTTATTTCAGATGACAAAACACATGATACTCACTTTGTACAAAAAGCATTCAAGATGCACCTCAATTATTGAAAGAAAATGGTGATGGTCATATGAAATACCACTTAGTTTGGTCCGACGGGTATGCACCCAATTCAATTTAGAAGAGCTTTCTATCATGTAACTAGGTATCATCAAGAGCATAAGATCAGAATGCACTGGAATTTCTTTGGCTCAGGACATGGGAAGGGCACACATGACGGAGAAGGAGCCATAGCCAAACTATGGCTCGATGCAGAACAAAGAAAAAAGGATGGGAAAGTGATAAAAAATGCAGAAACTGCATGTGAGGTTCTTGAAGAGAAAATTTTCTGATGTGGAAAGGTATTTTGGAAGGTGTCCGACATTGACCGTTCCCAAAGATTTGATGTGCTCCCCAAATGAAAGGGGTGCAATCTCTTCACGCGTATTATCCATAGATCCAAATGATCCAACAAAGTTAATGTGTAGATCTCTTTCATGTTTTGTAAGGCATGCATCAATTTTGATTGGCCCGCTTGTGAGAATTGATCATTGTGCAGGTGGGAGTTGAGAAAACTAGAGCCTACAAACGGGGACAATGTTGAAGAAGATGGAATGCAAAGCAGGACTTGTGGGCAAATGGCGTGGACAATGTGGATGAGACAAAGGCAGGTTGGAGATTATTTTGCATCATTCACATCCCCGCACAATTATGAAAGGGTCCCTTATTATCTCATCCAAGGTAATGAAGTGAAACATGCCCTCGAAGAAGACACCAAGAATGACTATGGAAATGAATTTTATTGTGGTAATGAAGTTATAGCTGGTAACTACTTTGAATTGATTCCTGGTTTCCATCAAAAGTACAGGCTTATTCAAGGAAAGAAAGTTCTTGTCCATCCCGAGTCAGTAATTGGTGTGAGATTTCCATTGGAGCCAGTCAAACATAAGATTAAAGGTACATCTTATGCATATGAACTGACTAACTATTGGCATGAAATGTTCTTTGGAAAATTTGCCGAGAGATTGTAGAATCTACGTGTCGTTAACTTGTTGTTGAAGTAACTTTTCTATGCACGGAAGGCATGGACTTGCAAACCGAATGTATCGAGAATGTGAACCGATTAAAACACAAACATTAATATATTGTTTATATAGTTCCAAGACTGTTATACTTAGTGTAAGTTGTAAAAACAACAAGTGAGAAGGTCTCAAGATTCAAGATTCAAGACTCAAGATTCATCCGTAAGGTCTGCGGTGTGAGATCGGCAATGGTCCCGTTTCGAAAATTGTGAGAAGAGTGTCCAGGACAGCTGTTTGGAAGTTGATGAAGTCTAACAGAAGCAAGACATGTGCTTCTCGCTTCTGTTGCCATTTATGATAGAGATTGGTAAAGTATGGTTTGAGGCTATTGAACCTCCAAACCTCAGCCCTTTTCAGCACTTTGTTGATTGCTTTTGCATGCACAACTTCCTGTTTAAGTTGAATGAGAATACTCTCTAGTTCTGCTTTAGATAATTGGGATTCCTCATCAGGGAATAAATTACTAATCGCATATTTCTTATTAGCCAGAATGACTTTAGCTAAACTTGCTCGATATTAATTCCAAAACTTTCTGTGGTTTAACTAAACACTACACATTTTTCCTCTCATACTTTCTAGCCTTAAGCTAAACTAACTCAAACATCATCCCAAAAATTTCTTTGGTGTGGCCAACGAAAAATATTAAGCCAAATTACATACTTTTTTTCAATTGTTTCCACTTATTTTAGTCATTTTCTTTGTGAAAACATTCTAAAATAATGCTAATTAGCAAATCTAGGACCCAAATTAATTCATAATGCTAGAAACTAAACCAGTAATCATATATTTCATATAAACTAGAATAATGTTAGCTAAACTAGCCCGAAATTCATTCTAAAAGTTTATATGGTTTGGCTAAACAATACAAAATTTCGTTCTCTTATTTTCTAGCATTTGGCTAAAGAGCTCCAGGGATGGTGCAGTCCCGAAAAAAGTTAAGCTAAAATTATTATTTTTTTTCCAATTTTTTCCATTTACTTTAGCCAAATTTTTTTGAAAAATGTGCTAAAAGATCGCCAAATAGCTAAGTTTAGCTCTTAAATTATTCCATGTTCCTCATCCCCCTTGTCCGCTGCTACTCCCATAGCTCGATCCATGCTTCCAACATTGTTAAGTCTCCTCTGTGCATCTGTGTAGAACATCATAAGCAATTGTTAGATTAGGAACAAAAACATGTTTAAGAATAGGAGTACCTCCGAACTCGTATTTGCCTCTCCGTTTGATTTTGTTCAATTGGTTTCCATTCGGCATTGATCTCCTCAAGAATCAGTCGCCCGGTGAGTTTGCATTTGAATTGGGGATATGGATTGTGATCTAGTCGTTCGATCTCCTCCGCCATCGGAATCAACCGGTCACCACGGGTAAAAAGGAATTTTTATCCCTGTCTATTCCCTTCTCCCCAAGTTTACATTATGGCCGTACCATGCCAATGATTTGTTCCTTAACCAATGATTTGTGCCAATGATTTGTTCAACATTTCTCAAAATCTATCCCATTGTCCTCTTTTTTCCCACCCAATTGGCCAATGGTTGATCTTTGGCATATATCCCACAAGCCTAGCTCAAATGAAAGGGCTATACTCAATGTGGAATATTCCTTTCAATGTAATAAGGAATATTCCTTGTAACTATGGGTGCACTTAAACAAACTAAAGAATATTCCTTTGAAGGTAATAAGGAATATTCTTGATAACTAGGCACTAAGGAATATTCCTTTCAAGGTAATAGGAATATTCCTTGTAACTATGGGTGCACTTAAACAAACTAAAGAATATTCCTTTGAAGGTACAAGGAAGGAATATTCCCGATAACTAAGGGCTAAGGAATATTTCTTTCAATGCAATAAGGAATATTCCTTTCAAGGTAATAAGGAATATTCCTTGTTATCTCTATATTGTTGACTCACGCTTTACCAAACACAATTATATGCATAGGTACACAATATGCCTTAACATAATCCATTCATTTGGCATTTGTTGATTTGGCAATTGTTGATTTGGTAACATGTGGAACATTGAATGCATGTGGGATATTTGAGCTCATTACTAAAAAAAGGTGGACTAGGATTACATCTTGACAAGATTATGACACGGCCTCATGAATCGAAGATTACAAACCCGGTGAGCCATAACTTTTCAACATCTAATCTCTATCCACACTTATCAATGAAGCAAAGAAAACCCTATTTATATATCGCCCGCGATTTTTGTGATATATGCATGTGGGATATTGCTAACTTTGTGTTAGGGTTGTGCTAACTCTATGTGATACCAAGCAATTGGTCTCATAATATGGTTCAACCTATACATTTTACATTTGCAAAAATATTGAGGTGGGTGGATCGGCTCCCGAGGTATGAAATCGTATGCATGGATACATCCCTTTCCTCTTCTGCCTAATTCCCAAAACAAAATCGTATGCATGCAAACATCCCTTTTATTCCCAAAATTCTGCCCTGTAGCTTCATTCCGTCCCCATCGTCTATTCCGCCATCTCCTTCACTTCTTCCTCATTCCGTCCATCTCCTTCACTTCCGCCATGGCCAAGTTCAAGACCACCACTACAAGAGAATGACTGTTAAGCGTCAGAAAAATCGTCAGAGTGTCTAAAAAAAATTGACCTGACGTTTATACTGACGAAAATACTGACGAATAACTCTCTGACGCATTTTCTGACGATTTTGCATCAGAAAAATCGTCACATTAATCGTCAGATTATACGTTAGGAGTTGCGTCAGATGTATCGTCAGGATAATCGTCAGAAACAATTCATCAGAAGTATCGTCATAGGAAACGTCAGTTTTTGCGTCAGAAGTTTTCGTCAGACGTATCGTCAGATATTTCGTCAGACATATCGTCAACATATTCGTCAGAAAAATCGTCAGATATTTCATCAGAAAGTTTGGATTTTTTATTACTACAGTTTTAATCATAACTTTTGATCCATTAGTCAGTTTTGGATGAAATTTGATGTGTTAGAAAGCTCTCTCTATGAATTGTCTAGTGATGTACAGTATGAGGGCTGTTTTTTCATATAGCCTAGAATAATAGGAAGCTCTCCAGCTCAAGATAACAAATTTGTGCCATTGTACAAAACCAAAGATGCGATACATAGGTTGGGCTCACGTTCTATGAAGAAACAAAGCAGGAAAAAACCATGAAGGTAGTTGGTGCTATTGTAACAGGAAAATGTGCTATCATGAACCATTTGGTGCTACGCTTTTATAACATGAGCACAATATGATTTAGACTATGGCTTGGGAAACCGATTAGTCATAACTTTTTTTGACATGTAATAAAATGATTAGGCTTATGGATATTATGTTAAAACATATGCATGCATTTTTCCCACATGCATGTCAGACATGTGGTGGTGTAACATGCAACTTTTGCATGTCACCTTTGCTATGGCTTATTGTTCTCACAAAAGGACTCATGAGCTTTATGGAACGTGAGTCTCATGCCTTACAAGTTCTCTAAGGTATGTTGATCTTTTGCCAAGTCATTTCACATTAAAAATTTAAATTATAGGCTATTTGTTTAGCCTTCCAAATGACAACTATGGCACATAAATTAAAAATATATTAAAAATATATGGTAGATGTTAGACCTTTAAAAATATTTTTTAAGGTGTATTTGTGAAGATCAATTTAGGCATTTTCAAAATCGATTTAGGGCACGACCGGAGCCAAGCGGCTACATCGCCACTTGCATCAACAGGGATCGCCCTTGCACATGTTTTCCTGCCGGTTACAGAGCAGGTAGCAGCATTTGCGTGGTTCCCAAATGGGATGGAGTTTAACTGCCAGTTTGGAGGTTTTTCTACGGCCAAAACTGGAAATGGAACTTGTATCCAACACCTTCTGATAAAACATTGATGTCCAAATCAGGTTGTTGCCGATTTTGTGCTTTTAAACTTAGGTTAACTTTTTGCCTATGTGTATAATGCAAGAATTGGATCCATAGAGCAGATTGATGCCATGTATGGCAAAAACTGGTGTGAATCCATGTTTTTGCATTGAGAAGGGTTTTTTTTATTGCCTAAACTGGCTTTAAAGCTCTGGCCGACATTTTTCAGTTCCGGATTTATGCTCCAGGTTTAGTATTCTGTGCCATAGCCAGAATTAGGTTTATCGGATTTGATGTAACTTGTTGTTTTTTTTCTTGTAATCCATTCTAGGTCTGTTGCTGGCAACAGGGATTGTAGGTGTTTAACACAAGGGGAGCATAAGTCATTGCTGGCATAAGGAGTTCAAAAGGAGAAAATTTGGATTGCAACATGGAAAATGCACTCAATCAGGTTAGAACTTGAATGCCTTAACTATGTTTTCTAAGAAGAGTTTATATAAGATTCTTTATGCTGCCATAGTTTATTAAAATGCCAAGGCATGCGGATTAATCTCTAAATAGAATGATTTAATCTTGAACTAGTTTTGCTAGTAACAAGGTTTAAAATGAAACGCACTTATTTAAGAAGTGCGTTTGGAAGATTCCTTCTGAAAATTTATAAAATTCTAAAATCCCTCTAAAAAGGGCCCTTTTATTACCGTTAGTCCAAAGATTTATAAAACTGCTCGTGAAAACAGACATTTTAAGAAGACTTAATATTAAGGAAAAACACACACAAAAAAAAATCCCATTGTAGAGGGGGAAAGAACTACAATGAAATTCAAAGATTGACTATGGGGCAAATTCGTATGAAGAAATTAGATGCTTTTGTACCTTGTCCCTGAAAGTTTTTATATTAGTTGTTTTAGAAGACAGGAAATTTGTTATTTCACAACCATTTTGGCTGAACATCCTAATGGACCCTAAAACACATTGGGAGGCAGTTGAACAAACTTCTTGAATGACAAACCATTGTTTTTGCATCACATAGTATTACAAATACCAATACATCCACGATGTCTTGTAGTTAAGCTGAAGTTTTAGTTGATGATGCAGTATAAATTTATACCGAGGATACAAAAGTTGAAGTAATGAAGCCATGTGATTACATGCCCTCCTTTTTATTCTCGGAGATGTATTTCTGAACGCACATACCAATCTACAACATGGTGATGCTCAAAAGATAGTCAACCTCCTTAGCAATGTTGAGCATATTGATCTGGACCGTATATAGAGATCCTCATTTGTGGGGTATGCCTGTACAAGTTTTTATATACTGTATATTGAGGTTTGAAAAATACTATAAGATTTGAGGGAATGTACTTAATGGTGTTAATTTTGTACATGTATTGTAAGTTTTTAGGGGCTCTCGCTGCCCTGCGTAACCCCCCGTGTGAATATGCACCCAAACCAAAGGGGGTTTCAGGGGGATTTTCATTTAAAGGTGTTGGATGCAATGGTTTGTATTAATAATGTTACTGTTAGTTATATGTTGGTAGTTAAAAAAAAAAAAAATTGGGCCCTTCGGGCCCTAACAAAATCAGACAAAAAAAACAAGATACATGCATTGAAAAAGCGAGGAGGTCTTTTGCACCACGTGCATCGAAGTTATAAAAAATATTTTAGAATTTGCCAAATCACATACTCAAGTTATAGGGAGTATTTTAAAATATGCCAAATAGTTATACTCAATAGTTAAAGGGACATTGCATCTAGCCTCAATCTTTCGTCCTGCATTTCCCCAAAGCATTTTAAAGCATGGAAGGTGTCACCATGCTGGACATACCCAGAAATGATTGTATTCCACAATCCAACATCCCGCATTGGCAATGTCTGAAAGACTTCATGTGCCTCTTCCAAGCAACCACATTTTGCATACATGTCCACAAGAGCATTTGCTACTGCTGCATCAAACTGGAAACCCTTCTTCATAATTTTCTCATGAATATGCCTTGCTCTATCCATGGCCCCAGTCCTGCTGAATGCTTTCAAAATGGCAAATACTACTGTGTCTGGCATTATCCCTGACTTCTGCATGCTGCATACATGTCCACCAATGTGCTAGCCACAAAAACAACAGCTTGAAACTAAAAACAGCAGCTTGAAACTTGGATCCCATCACATACTCATGAATGTACCTGCCTCTTTCAATGGCCCTAATGCTGGCACATGCTTTTAAGATGCTTGAACTGCAAATGATCTGATTATGCACAAGTCTTCCCTGGCAAAGATATGACGCTGAAGAGCATGCTTTTAGGGCAGAAACGTAAATATGCTGGTCTTTACGTTTGAGGTCTTCAAAGATCAACTGATATGGAGTGCCAAAAGAGTACACATTTGGCTCTCGAATTGAAGGACCGGGAAGTTTTACATAAGCCCCTGTTCCATAAGAACTCACATCCATTCCCTGCTTCATTAAAAGTGCACATACGCCCACACTCCTGGGCGTGGATGAACTGCAAGAGCCACCCATGGTGGCAAGATCATAGCTTCCTGGATAAAAAAGCACCAACATTTAGCAATCTTGAACTAGCTACATTGAAGCTACAAACGTTTGCAAATCTTCTTAAAAAAATTCCACAAAAAAATTCCACACGAGTAGGCGTAGAATCAGACCAAACACACCATCTAAGAGCATTTGCTGAGTCTCCTCATCTTCTACAGCGTTTAGCCCATCAATAAGCTCATATGGCTGAAGAATTGTGCTACCATTAGCAATAAACACATGCGACAAATGTATGGGTTGGTGAGGTTCAATGTTGGGCTCTAAAGAGGGGTCCCAAGAACGAAGTTTGATCATGATCTAGAACCTTGTGAAGAACAAGCTTAGATCCTAGCATAACTTCCTTAATGTAGATTGAGTGGGGACTGGCATGGCACATTTTGAGATGTAATGGGAGGAGGGAGGCAGATGTGTGGCATATGGCGAAATAAAGAATGGAGCGTTTTCCACACTCTTGTTGAAGCTTGAAAGGCTCATACCTTGATAAGGCGGAAACCGCCTAGTTCCGATGCTCCAAGAGCCGAATCCCGAACTTCGCTCTTGCATACTTGTCATCGCGGGTAAGCACAGGCCCGCCACTAGTCATCCGGATCGGGGAAGACATTTTTGCTCTGGAGAAGGAAAAATTTGCGAGAAACAATTCAAGGTCTCAAAAATAGAGAAAAGAGGCGATTAAATAGCCGAAGATAGTTCTCGGGTGGATGAAACCGATGATTTGTGGAAGACCCACAACAAAAATCACCAAAAGAAATAACAGAATAAGACAACTTTGCATCAGGATACAAATGAGGGTCTTTACGTTTGAGGTCTTCTAAGTGTGACAGTTTTCCGAAATTGTAACCTCGTGATCAATTACCCTAAGACTAAATGGAAGGTCTGTAAAAGCCTAAAGGGATGGCATGCTCAACTGCAACAAACATGCTCGTATCGAACATTTGTGTTGGAGCATTGAAGGATTCGCCAGACTATGGAAGTCGAATGAAGAATTGTTGCTTCTGGACGCGGCCAGTTCTTAGCTGATAGCAACGAAAAACCCTAGCCTTATGGTCCTCGATCCATGCATGTAAAAGAAATAATAGTTTCTTAGGAATTAGGAATATAGAAGTAGAGAACCCTAAAATATCAAAATATTGCATGTTTAAGGGGTTAACCATTGAAAAATATGATGAAAATTTATTAGAGCGTATGCGCACTCTAGATATACGCATTAGTATGTCCCATGAAATACGACAAACAATCATATGAAAACCATAGGGAAAAAGGTATAAAAATACAAGGGAAACCCCCTGTTATTATGCTAGATATTCATCACAATTACATCATCTGTAGCAGTGGGCACCATGCACATTTCTCTGCCTTACCCTTTCCTATATATTTTGTAAATAAATAGGTAAACTTCTGAGGGGTTGCTACTCCTCGCTCTCCTCTGGATAAACCATGTGGTTTCCTTCTAGTCAAACACCTGTGTCACCATAATATTTTGGAGTTCTTTGCCTTTAATAGCAATTTTTTAGCTGCCTGGAGTGAAGTTCGCATGTATGTAGAGAAAAAAAGTAGAAATAGCAACATGATTCGACTACTTTATGCTCTAACATTGCATTACAAGCTCAGAAAATTTAGAACCGTTTTAGAACTTTTTAGACTAAAAAACTAAGAACAAAGTGTGTAAAATTATCCCTTATGTGTGTTACTTTAGTAGTTTTCGGTTACCAAACCCTTTGGCGAAAGCAAGAAAGACCCCAAAAGATTTTACCACGATATATACTTTATCTACGGATTTTGCATATATATATTACATATATATATACAAGTCTTATATATATATGCAATTGGTATAAATTTTATCTTGGATTTCTCCATATAGATTTATACCATAAGAGTTTCTCTTTTCTTGTCGGATATATATATGTAATTATGTGTATATATTATATATATATACACATATATGTGTATAAATTGGTTGTCCGAAGGTTTTTCTGGCGGTATAAATTTATCTAGAGAGTTGTCATGGTATAAATTTATACAGAGAGAGCTCTCGTGGTATAGCGAGGGAGCTCTCACGGTATAAATTTATACCGTTGAGAGCTCTCGATGAATCGAGAGCTCTCGCGGTATAAATTTATACCGCTCGAGTCCTCTTGCGGTATAAATTTATACCGCTAAATTTATACCATGCGAACTCTCTGGCATGTCATATCCGCACAGCACTACCTATTGTGGTATAAATCTATACCACCCAGAAATTTAGTTTGAAGACGTTCATCGTGGTATACATAAGTCTATAGCAAGACGGATGAGCAAATAAGAGCAAGTATATAAGACGAAGAGCGAGCGTCTTCGACTCCAACTTGCGCTTCAAAGTGATGAGGCATACTTTCATGTGAAAATGTTTGCTTCAATGAGGCAATGTCAAAATGTGTTGCATTTTTTACAGTTTTGTTCATAGTTTTGTATTGATTTGGAAAACTTTGAATAAAATACCTTTTTGGCACTTTAGTGTGCTTGCTGTTTTTTCCAATGTCTATTTTGTTTAGTTTTTGAAAATATTACTATTTCGCAACCCAAACTAGGGGGGCCAAAAAGGGATGTCAAAAAATTTTGAATGGAAGCTAAGTTCACACCCCCCTCCAAAATGATGCCTAAAATTTTTAAATTGTCACACTTGTCACAAATATACCACAAAAGGGACATTTTTGGGGGGATTTTAGGGAATCTTTCAAAGATTCCTTTTGAAGTGCGTTTTGAGCAAATTAGTGCGTTTCATTTTAAACTTTGTTTAGTGTGACGACTGTTGATACATGCCTGGTTCTCATATGAGCCTATTCAGATGTTAAATGTCTAAATATAAGTATTACTATGCTCTAAAATGTTGATATGTGTTAAGGTGTAAGACATGGAAAGTCTTGCATTAGTTTATGTAAGAGTTTACTTTAGTGCACAAGCATATGTGGCCAGATCTTTTAGCAAGCAAACACATGAATCTGAGCACTCTGGATACACATTGAGTTCGAAATGGTTTTGTCTATCTTGACTGTTTGCCAGATTGTTAGCATTTTGCTTTACTTTGCTTGCTCGAAGTGAAATGGTGATGGAAAGTATTTATGCCATAAAAACCTCATATAATTGAGTTGGATTACATCAGACGATTTTTTGTATTGCCTTGCATAGAAGGCGGCTGTATGGTGAAAGTGAAGTGGTGAATGGATATGTCCTGTATTTAACGATGTACATACTTAGGCTGCTATTTTAACATGTGTAGATTACTTAGATTGCTATATTAACATGTGTAGATTGCCGTTGCTTCTCTCCAAGCAAGAGTAATGATTTTTATCTAAAGATTTATTTATGAGGCAAGTGTAAATATTTTATTTTTTGTTGCAGCAGGTGATTGAAGATATATACCATCAGGCATGCTGGTTGTACATCATTGCATGCCAATTCACAAAAGGCTATCCAATGGTAAGCAATTGTTTGATTTCATTATTTAATCTCTCAATTTTTTATTTACTATGGTTGAAGGCGTATCACATTGGAGTGCATGTCATTCGGACAAGCAAGCACAAGTTTCTTATCCTACACATGCTGAAGACCGAGTTAAAAACCCTTCGGATAAGTCAAGAACCCCTTCAGTCTTTGCTATTCTCCATCATGGGCTATGTGTTTGCACAACAAAAGGGGCTGCAGAGACCTTGAATCTCTTATGGCACTCATCTTATTACCTATCTGCAGGATTATAATCACAAGTCTGCATTCTATTTAAGTTAAAATAATCCCATTTGATAACAACATTTGCTTTCAAAAGGCAAGTCTCTTCTGGAAATTTAAGCACTTTGAAGGTTTATATAAGAAATCTTCACTAACTTGGATTTTTGCTAAATGTTATGTGCGGCTATTGCAATATCGTGGCGGTTCATGCAATAGTACACTTGAGCTGTGATCTTCCAAGAATTGTTGGAGCATTATCAGAGGAGTGCAATGAAATTGGCTATAATTGGCATTACAAGCAGTCAAGGTCAGCTTTCCTAACCAACTTTCAATTCATTGTCTTTCTGTTTGTTCTGAAGCGTTAACTCAAAACTTCGGGTTGCAATTTATGGTAGAAATCTTATGTCTTTGCACATGATAAAACCTTCTGGTTTTAAATACAAAAGTGGAATGTACATATACTGGAACTGTGCAATTGTCTCACCATTACGATGGTAAGCACTCTTGTTAAGTTTATAATCAACATAAACATGTAATTCTCGCTTTTTGAATATGATTATCTAAGCATCCATTCTCAATCACATGGGCAGTAATTTTGAAGAAATACAATAGGACTACATGAGTCTAAAAAACATTCTTCTCTATACATGATATTGCATATAATTATAGATGGATCATTAACTTAAAATGATAAGGTTCTGGTTTCAGTCTAATGGTGAGATGATTGTTTGATTTTTAGGACATCAATGGAGGGAAGGAGAGAAAGCTATTACTTGAAGATTGTAGTTGAAGATGTACTTTGAAGGTCTTGGATTTCTTCCATTTCATGAATGGCTGTAGTTTCATGGAGCCATGGCTCATGAAAGATTGTGTAACTATGATTAGATTTAAATAAAGAAATTTTTATTTTATATATACTGTTATCTCTTCTTCATCTATAATCCACGCATCATTATAAGTTATACAAGAGTATGTAGAAATAATCTAGACAGAAATAAAAATGGTCTTGCATAATGACAAATTATACCAGAAAGAACGAGAATATTGTCAAAAATATACCAGAAGGTAATGAAGCATACGATGAAAAAATTGATGAAAATTCTGACGAATAAATTGACGAAACTTTTGATGAATAACTTGACGTAATTTTGATGCATATTGTGATGAACAATCTGACGAATAACCTGATGTAACTCTGACGCATATTGTGACGAATGATCTGACGCATATTGTGACGAATGATCTGACGAAAATCTTGATGAAAATTTTGACGATTAACCGACGATAAGCGCAGGCCAATTTTCTCGATTTTAAATTCGGCCATGTTTTGGCGTAATCCGGACGATATTTTGACGATTATTTTGGCGTAAAATTTGCTGATTATATATATCGAATATTCATTAGAACTCTGATACGGAAAATCATGTGGTTTCGGCGGAAATTTTTGACGATTTTTTTGACGATAAACTAGCATTCTCTTGTAGTGCACACTCCGCAAGAACACTATCCCGGCCATTGTGCCTGCTCCTCCCCCACCAGCACGGTCCTCCTCTTCCTCCGGAGGATCCGTGTCTTCCTCCGGAGAATCCGTGTCTTCCTCCGGAGGCCACCCGATTCTGATCGGGCTGTATGGTTCACTCCACGGAGGTGGAGAAGCTCATCATGGATCATCAAAGCCAAGCGTTGCGGGTGATCGAAGTGGGTGCATGAGGCTTACCTCGGCGAGGGCGACTCCTCGAAATGAAGATGTATGCCATGGAGGGCGACCTTCATATAGAGCTGAAGATGGCCTGAAGATCAAGCCTTGTTTTTTGTAATCCCTAGTTTCAATTTTTTTGGTAATAGTCCTTGTGACTATTCTTTGTAAAGCTTTTTAATTCAACTTGTTTTGCAATAGTCCTTGTGACTCCATTTTTTGTAAAGCTTTTTCATTAATGATGAACTCCTCTTCTCTACGGTTTTTGTGACTATTTTTTTTGCTTTAACGTTTCTCACGAGTTTCCCTTTGTTCTTTTTAGTTAACCCGAACTATTTCTATCCTTTTTCAGTATAGATATAAGAAACATGTTTGGTACTTAGTTTGCAACTCAAGTTTTGGTGCAACTCAAGTTAATGACGTTTTTGTCATTAATTATAAAATGCAAAGTACAATTCTTGGGAAATAGTATACCAAAATAAACATTAAAGCCAACAAGGAATTTCAAGGTGCAGAATTTTATGATCCCACACTAACAAAATATGGTAACAAGCGACCAATAAGAAAATATGTTCGGTATTTTTCTTTAAATGCATCTTGAAGCATCCGGAAGCATCTACGCCAAAATTTACGGATGTTGGTCCGAAACCTCTTGAACAATACCATGCGCATGAAATGAACACTAAAGCTGTTTGGGGTGTGTATACCACACCAAACCATGCACCATACCATGCCCCACACTATCATATTCACCGTAATCCAGCACATCCCACCACACACCACACCATTCACCACACACCCCACCACACACCACACCATTCACCACACACCATACACTATAGACCATACACCAACTATCATATTCACGAAGCGTAGCACATCCACCACACACCACACCATTCACCCACACCCCACCACACACCACCATTCACCACACACCATACACCATAGACCATACACCAACTATCATATTCACGGAACGAGCACATCCCACCACACACCACCCATTCACCACACCATACACCATACACCAAATGGTGGAGTGTGGGCGGTGGTGGAGTGTGGTGGTGGGGTGTGGTGGTGTGGTGGTGTGGTGGTGGTGGGGTGTGGTGGTGGGGGTGTGGTGGTGTGTGTGTAGTGTGTGTGGTGGTATGATGTGGTGTGGTGGAGTGTGGTGGGGTGTGGTGGTGTGGTGTTGTGATTGTGGGTGTGGTGTTGTGAGGTCTTGGTGTGGTACAAGGTCACAAAATATATCAGTCGAAACAATCAAGTACTTTGTTTTGATTGACCATAAGGGGTACAAGGCTTCTTTAAATCAGAAATCTTTTTTCTTCAAAAAAAAAAAAACTTACATAGTCATAAAGTATACAATCAGTAGTATACTATTCAACATAGTGTCATTTACACATTCCTTATGATAGGAAATGTGAACACAAATGTGAACAAAAGATATATATAAGACTGTTACATAGTTCATCTTGCAAAATCAGATACTCAGACTCATGATCAGCTCAGAAATCAGAGGACTGCTGGCTGATACGTTCTTTCGGATTGGCATCACAATGCATGACCAAAGCATCTATTAGAAATTGTCGTCGTGACAGGGCGTATTCATGAGAGAACCATTTAGATGTAATCTGTGACATCCATAAATAAGGTTAGAAATATTTAAAGGAACATGAGATGCAGTACATACAAGGGAAGGCATACAACTTACTTCCATATCTCTACCAGAGACAAGAGCTTCAACATATTTGTGCATAAATCCCATCACATACAACCCACATGATGTTAAATCGGGCTGCTGTGGCACCTCTACTTGCTGAATCCGATTAACATTATTTCTCTTCATGAAATCGACGCCTCTAGATACTTGACCGATCGATGTGGTTAACATTTTTTGTATCAGCCTACATATCCGAGAAATTTAGCTTGGGGCCAATTAGCGAAGAAAAGCAAAGCAACAACTTAAAAGTATTACATACCCTTTGATTGCTTTCTGGTTCGTCGATAACACCATAAGAGGATTCAAGGCGTGAATTCAGTGCGGGGTAGGATCTTGGAATCGAGATGGTGCGGCGTAAAACGACCAAGACAAAATGTTCATTCTCAGGATAGGTGCAAGGATATGATGGCATTTAGCTACCACAATCCCCTTCATCCCACGATTTCACTATTTCAATGACATTCGGTGATCCTCAAATTTGATTCACCCTTTCTTTTCTTTCTTTGGTAGCTTCTCTAAACCTTATATAGTTGTATGGGGGGATAAAAAAGATTTTGCTCTTCCACTCGAAAGGCAATGTCTCATACAAGCACCTGGATTAGATTAAGATTAACATTAGAGACAAGGAATAGCAACAAATACAGCTCGGTTACAACCAGGTTATTACCTGCCATAAAGATCCACTAAGCGGCTACTCATTTTAGAGTTAGTTGCACATAAAATTGCTATGTTAGATGCAACCACTTTCATTTTAGCCGGCGGACAGTTCTTGTGACGTTCCCCTAAAATATACGGTATGTATACGTATATTTTGGGCCACGTCACCATACAAATCCAGTATCACTTAGATTTGTATGACAATTACATAAGTTCAAGTCACATTAAAATGTAACTTGATTAACCTTAGGAAAGGATATATCCACGTGGCACTACCTGATTGGGGTAACTGGCCACGTGTTCGCATCCCATTGGACAAGGTGTCAACCCTAACCCTAATTTGCCTATAAATACCTAACCCTAAACCAGAACACATTTTTGCTCCTCCCACTCTTGAGGCTATTGTCATGGGAGTTCGAGAATCAAGATCGGAAAGCTGCAGACATAGCGGTTTAGCGACCCAAGCAGCGTGGACGTGTTGGATTCAGTAGCAATAATCTCAAACATCGAAGAATCGATGGATACCCCAGGATCAGGAGGAAATGCATCAGGAGCAGATATTTTGAAGCAGTTTCAGCTATAGAGATGTAGTAGAGTCATGTATTCTAGTAGAGCCTTCCTAGAACCACTATTTCAACTGATGAACCGAATCAACGAACCCTAACTCTGTAGTTAGATTCATGTGATTAGGTTAGATCTTATTCTTATTGTTCATATGTTATGGATATGATATGGTTGATCTCTTGTTATGCTCCTCATGTATTGGGAAGGGGGGGTAGAGACCTAGCAGTCTTATGTATGATGCTTCTAGATAGACCCATAATACCTATTATATGCGGCCTGTGCATAGAGCCCACCGGACTAAGGGAGTTATGGAATGACTGAGCACCACATAACGGGATCAGTGACAAGATGGAGGAATAGTCCCTGCTGAGCGCGGCTACTGGGGACTTGGGGCGCACTAGGCCTATGGTCGGTCACTTCGCGTGGGCCAGGCATGGGTTCGTCACCTCCTGGATCAATGGTGCCGCCCTGATCCTGAAGAGCTGCAGGTGCCAGCCTGGTTCTTTGCTTTTGGGGGGTTAAAGACGTGAACGGACGTGTGTCGCCACGATCCTCTAGTCGCCCATCGAATCACTGATTTCCGGGAAGGGGAGATGTAACCCGACCTTGCCTCATCGGACCAGGGAGATGAAACCTGGAGTAGTCTCTTAGGGTGAATCCAAGAGATTGCGTATCCGGGGGCTACAGTCATACTATAGCTCGTTTTAGCCCATCTGCAAAGTATGCACAGGAGGGGCGGATGGAGTGGTCAACCCTTAGCCATTGTCTTATAGCCAGCCCCGCCATTGTTTATACTTCCGTCTGTATCTATCTTGAGACCTAGCCGTCAGTATACTTTTCCCCACGAGTCAGAGCTTGGGTAGAAGCTTTATTGTTTTATGGTGTATTGATCCTTCTGACGATTCTATGGATGGATAGATTGAGCTACCCTTCGAGGTAGACTTATTATTATTGTTGTTGGTTGCTAGTACTGACATTTAGTTATATGCTTCCGCTGTTATTAGGAGTCCATAGGGGACGGATTTACGAGACACCTCCGTGTCCCTTACCGTTCTAGCCATCCCTAGAACGGGATAGATGGAGGGCCCATCCAGTAGACGACACTGGTTGGGGGATTTTCCGTGGAGTGTACGGTGGTTACCGTATATTGTGCGGGGAGCGTCACAATGGTATCAGAGCCATGTTCTTGGTTGACCAAGAACTAGCACTGACCATATCCCTGTTTTAGTAGACTAATTGACCTAGAAAAAGGTAGGAAATGAAAAATTCCAACCTTGGACTTCGTAAAGTGGGGAGAAATTTTTTTCCCCAATAGGAGGGTCCTAGAGTCAAATTAAATTCTAATAGAGATGTAGTCGAATGAACATTCTAGTAAGATTGGGGAGAAAATTATGCATCTACATCAAATTCCACCTAAAAAGGGTCAAAGAATTTTTAAATTCTGAGATCCCAGTGAAAAATGGCGAAGGTTCATAATTTTCCAACCAAGAAAATGCGAAAAATTAAATTTAGGGAGGGATATTAATGAAAGGGGGCTCAATAAATTCCACCATAATGAAAAAAGGAATATTCCCCCATGATCCCCCACTAACTACTTTTTAAACTCAGATTAAGAAAAAGAACCCTAAAAAAACCTCTTAAGTTCCTTTTTCTTAGTAAGCAGTTCTATAGCCAATCAACGTCCGTTTTCTGAGATAAAAAACATGGCCAGAACCAAATCCACTGCCAGAGTTTGTGGCCCCTATGCAGAACAAATTCACTTAGCCGCTCAAGCAGCAGCTGCCCACCCACCCCCTCGAGAAGAGGAAGTAGTTGAAGAAGAGGAGAACGAAACAAGTGAGGAAGAAGAGGAAGAATCAAGTGAAGAACAGGAGGTCGAAGAAGAACGGGCCGAAGAAGAAGCAATCACTAGACCCACAACAGGTGGGAAGCAGCTGCCAAAAGGTATGAGACCCATAAGCAAGAAAGGCAAGGAAAAAGTATCCGAATGGGCCTCAGAAAGAAGGGAAAGAAAGAGAAAAGAAAGGGAGGAGGAATTGAGAAGGCAAGAGAGGAGGACGAAGAGGAGGCAGGATAGGCCTAGGGGGACAATTAATATCCAAGAACCCCCTAGGGATGAAGAACCAATAGAGGAACAAGAGGAGGACGTTGAAGAAGAAGAGGAGGAAGACCCCGTGGTCGAAAGATCAGGAGATGAGGCCGAACCCTCCGACCCTAATGCCCCACCACCATACCCAACATGGCCCAAGGCACAAAAGAGCAAAAAGAAACAAAAGCCGGGCGAAAGGGCGTTCAAATTAAGTCATGACGCCCAATTTGAAAGAAAGAAGGCGGCATATAAAATTTACTTTCGCCGATGGTACCTATACAATGAATGGTACTGCAAACAGAATTTTCCAAGGACGGTGAAGGGGGGCAGACCCAAGAAAAATCAGCCGAAGCCACCCCCACCACACCCCAGAGAGCCCAAGAGGAAACACCACGGCCCAAACTCGAAGCGCTCCCGTGCGTTTAGGGAGATTCGGCACTTTCAACAGTGCACAAATCTCCTTATACGCAAGGCACCCTTCGAGCGGTTGCTAAGGGAGGTGTTGCAGGAATTCAAGACAGATTATCGGGTTACACCTTTCATGGTTCGTGCTTTGCAAGAAGCTTTTGAGGCAGAGCTAGTTCAATTATTTGAAGAAGGTAACCTCTGTGCTATTCATGCCAAGAGGGTTACCGTAATGCCTAAAGATATTCATTTGGCAAGAAGAATTAGAGGGGCAAAGTTTTAAATAGCATATAATTGTCTAAAAATTTTGTAAATTTTGACTCCAGGGTGTTATATAGAGGTTGTACTACTTTTTAAAATTAATAAATATCGGAGTTAATAAAGTCAACGGCGCCAAAAAGTCAAAATTCGGTCACACCGCGCCAAACCGCCTTCTGAGGGGCTCAGAAACCCCTTTCGCGCGGTGTAACCGAAACAGGATAAATTCAGAGTCAAATAAGTTAATTTTTTTATAAATAAACATGCTAGGTTGGCTAAAAATAGGAAAGAAACACAAGTTAGTATGTTTTATTATAAAAATCGTCATTATGGAAATAAAGTTGACCCAAATTCGGTCACACCGCGCCAAACCGCCTTCTAAGGGGCTTAGAAACCCCTTTCGCGCGGTGTAACCGAAATAGCCCGAGTTGATCAAAAAGATGCCCAAATTAACTGAAATAAAATAAATTAGTATGTTTTCTGCCTTATTCTAACTATGTTAGCATTTCATATCTCTTAGATTGGTAAGTTCTAGCTCATGAAACTTAGATTTTTCTAAACAATTATGATTGGCACGAAAAACTAGAAACCCTAACCTCTATAAAAGGAGGGTCATTTTCTATTTTTTTTCCTCTCAAAGATAGCTCCTACCCCTTTAGGCGATTTTTCAGGCCTTTTGCTATTTTATCAAACCGTCTTTTACATCTACCTTGCTCTAATGGCGCCCACCAACTTCATCGAATGGTATAATAGCTCCGACCACAAGGGAGAAGTACCCATACAGCAGGCCTTTGAGGTGTTCAATCATACATTTGATCTGTATGCAACACTAACAAGAACACCATTCTACACAGAGATAATGATCCAGTATGATCAACAGATATTGTCATGGGAAGTTGACATTCCACCCAGAGCAGGAAAGTGGGTTTCATTGGAAGTACTCTCCAGAGTATTGGGCAATACATCAAAAATCAAGAAACAAATATGGGAAAGAACAAGCAACATGCCAGATTATATGAGATGTACAGCTCAAAAGCATAGGCATGTTTTAGCGCAAGCAACACTTGCAATTTTTATGCAATTTAACGCCATCAATCAGGTAGGGGAACCTTCAGTTCAGCCCCTAGACCTTGCACCCTTGAATACAAGGGTAAATCAAGATGACATCCTCGAACTCGACACGACCGAGTACGTGACCCAAGGCACATCACATGGAATACTCAAACTGCAGGAAGATTATGAAGAAACTAGTGAGCTAGATGAAGAAGAGGAAGCGAGATACGCCGAAAAATGGGAAAGGCAAATCACTATGAACGAGGAACGGGTGCTAAAATCAAACCCGCCACCAATAGGTATCACTGCCTTGTCTCCAATCATTGTCGAAGGAGAAGAATATCTCCTTGCAAATGACATATTGCATCTACCTTATTCATTGGAACAAGGCATGAGGATTGATGAACTCCTAGGTATAATCTCAGAAGGACAGCAGCATGACCTCATTGACTATTCTTATCAGAAGATTCCTCGTGAAGTAGCAGAGTATCACTCTTATACGGGTGAAACAATGTCCGATATTGAGGCCTATCAATACATAAGGGACTACTATAAGCAAAATGAACCCGTTATATCAGAAGAAGAATTCCAAGCAATTCAAAGCACCTTGTATAAACCAGGCAGGGGACCTAGCGCGAGTCAACCCAAGAGATCATCAAGTGTCAGGGAGAGAAACACCATCAATCTTGAAAACGCGGCGACAATGATGAGAGACCATGATGATCTCTTAGCACTTGATATAGTGGGATCAGCAGCAGCAAGAAAAGGAACAGGCAAAGGAAAGGCACCAAAGGGGCATCAAAAAGGCAAGGCCTTGAGATACTATCTCCCAGCCCTGTGTCAAGGCCAAATATTAGTTTTTCACAAAGAATTTAGCCCCAGAGGGGAAGAAGCAGTAGCATTGCTCATGGCACTCACAGGTTTCGGGCAACATGCCAAAATAAGAGAAAATATCGATCATATCATTTTCATTAAAAGATCGGTAGCTCTCTATAGTCTAGACTTCGCCCGGGGCCACATGCGAGATGGACCACTGACAGTTGTAGCAGCTACGGCACCGGAACTCCCAGCACCACAGATGCAGCAAGCCCTAGAAGGAGGATCGGCACGAAATATCCTGAGAAATGCGGGCAAAGGCCTTAGACTCAAGCACATCAAGGATTTCTTCAAATCCAAGACATGATCCAGCTCCAAGGAATAGATTAGCAATTTCATGTTTAGCTTTTCTTAAAATTATGCCAAGTATTTACTTTTTAAAGATAATATTATAATTTTATGTACTCGTGTTTTGAATAGAAAAGTTATCTTATGAGTATATAAATCATCTTCTATTTTAAAAATCTTTATGGTTTATTTGAAGTAAGATAACAATATCATAACACCAAGGAATATTGCATAAACAATGTATATGATAAAATCTTGCAGCTGGAACATTCGGCTTACCACCTCAGGAACAAGAATTTCAAAACCGACAACGAAACTGGTTGCCAAGGAACTTATTTGGCCATGACAATGATGAAGCAGTCGAGGATGACATGTCATCCGAAGCTATAAACCGACGATTAGTGCGCATGAGAAATCAAATGACACGAATAGTCAACTGGGCAACACCATTGATGCAAAACCAGGAGTGTCCACCCCTACCACAACAAGTCCCAGGAGTTGATCAACAAGTTCACCAAGGGCAGAATCCACCACCGGAGGCTCCAAAGGAGAAAAAGAGAAAGAAAAGACATAGGAGAAGTGTAACTCCTTCAAGCTCAAGTGCAGACAACACCACATCAGTGCGACTAGTGACAATAGACTTTCGACCGAAGTCCGGTAGTTCTAATGATAGGAACAGACATCGAAGAGGAGGAACGGTACGTCGAGCGGAGGATTACCAGAAGAAAATAGATATTGCTATGAGCAATGTCTGGAAAACAAGGAAACTGGGGCAGTTCTCTGGAAAGGACAGATCCGGCATGGAAGCAGAAGCATGGCTTGATGAGATGGAAGAATTTGGCAACTCCTATGGGATGAAGGATAAGGACATAGGAAAGGTAGCAACGTAAACAAATTTGAATGGTCCAGCCGAATATGGTGGAAGGGATATGCAAAATCTAATAGACTGAAAAGAAACAATTGTAAGTTCAAAACTTTCAGTAAAGCATTTCGCAAGCACTATGTACCTCGATCACATACAAGCAGGCAGATTCAACAATTTTATAGGTTGGATCAAAGAAACTTAACCGTAGCCAAATATACAGAAGAGTTCATGAGGCTACGATTAAATGTGCCAACAATAACAGAAAGGCAAGCCGTAGATGGTTACATTGAAGGACTAAACCCCAACATCAAGAGACTTGTGCGGGCCATAAACCCAAAAACGGTTAGGGGAAAGCCGAGGATAAAGCCTTAAGTTTGGAAGAAACTCCACAAACACACGGGCCAAAAAAAGCAACTATTCAAAGGACAAGTCAATAGCTCCATACACTCCAAGGCAGCAGGGAAATCAACCTGCTAACCAACAGTTTCAAGGGAAGAATGAAAGGAAAGGACCATATAGAAATCAGGCAGCTCAAGGGTCTTCATCTGGCAGGTCAATCAAAAGCTTCCTAGACAGTATTCCAAGAGAAAAGGGGGATGAATGCATCAAGAAACAACTCTGTTTCAAATGTTTCCAACTGGGCCACAGAACACATACATGTCCTTTCGTCATGCAGGCAACCTTAGCAGAGCTAGATGGATGGGAATCACCTACTGAACAAGATGAAGATGATGATCAGGAGGAAGCCCAAGATTACATAGATGGTGAGTGTAAGATTTGTGCAGCTATTGAGACTGATAATGTTGCAAGTCAGTCCACGGTCATCTCAACTGATGCTATAATAGATGATAAACCATATGTAATTCTAATAGACACAGGTAGTTCACACAATTTTGCATCTCCTAGACTGGCAGCATTATTGAAGTCAAAGACCCTGAAATCTAAACCCAGACCAGTCAGCATGGCAAATGGGGCAATTCGACATACAAAGGGAAGAAGAGTTAATTTCGACGTCGGATTGACCGGAATTAAGTTCACCATGGGAGCTGAGGTAATGGATATTGGCAAATATGACTTGATAGTTGGAATGGAATTCCTCAAACCAGCTAAGGCAATCATTGACTGCGACAATAAAGAAATAGCAATCACCGCACCAGATGGCAAACGAATAGTGGTCAGAGGTAAGGAAATTCCTTCAGTAATGCAGTGTATAACTTTAAGCCAGTTGAATAAATGCAATTTAAAGAAGGAGATCGAATATATCCTTAGGCTAGAAGCAATTCAACCTGATAGTGAGAAAATAACACAGGAGGAAAGCATAGAAAAATTGCCTAAGCCTATTGCTAAAATCATAAGAGAATTCTATGATGTTTTTTCGGATGATATCCGAGAGCTACCACCCTATAGAGGTGTGGAATGTGAGGTTACTCTAGCACCAGATGCTAAGCCTACTAGCAAGGCTCCCTACAGGATGAGCACACCGGAACTGGGAGAGCTCAAGAAACAGTTGAAGGAGTTGTTGGAAATTGGTTTTATAAGACCAAGTGTATCACCCTTTGGGGCACCTATTCTCTTCGTGAAGAAGAAAGATGGAAGTCTAAGAATGTGTATAGATTACCGACAACTAAATAAACAAACGGTAAAGAATAAATACGCATTACCAAGGGCAGATGATCTAATGGATCAACTTCAAGGGGCAAAGATATTCTCCAAAATAGACTTAAGGTCAGGGTACCACCAAATAAGAATAAAAAAAGAAGATGTTCATAAAACAGCTTTCAGAACACGCTATGGTCATTATGAATTTACAGTTATGCCCTTTGGCCTATCAAATGCACCAGCAACGTTCATGAGGTTGATGAATGAAATTTTCAGAGAGTTCTTGGATGATTTTGTAATAGTATTCTTCGACGACATCCTCATTTATAGTAAGTCAATCGAAGAACATGATCACCACCTGAGAAAAGCATTACAGAAGCTAAGAAGGCATAAGCTATTTGCCAAATTTTCCAAGTGTCACTTTGCCACCCCCAAAGTTGATTACTTGGGGCATATTGTATCAGCAGAAGGCATTGCAACAGATCCAGCAAAAATAGAAGCCATCATAGATTGGCCAGCACCAAGAAACGTCCCTGAAGTAAGAAGTTTCCTGGGTCTTGCAGGATACTACAGAAAATTTGTAAAGGACTTTGCTAAGTGGGCAACTCCTTTGACAGACCTCACAAAGAAACAGAAGGTAAAGAACTGGATGGACAATTGGATGCAAGAAGTACAAGTTTCTTTTGATAAGCTCAAAGAAGCCTTGACAATAGCTCCAGTTCTAACCTTACCTGACCCAGAAAAAGATAAACTTGTAGCAACTGATGCAAGCATGATTGCCACAGGCGGGGTACTTATGCAGGAAGGAAGGGTAGTTGCATATGATTCAAAGAAGATGAATGAAGCAGAACAACGATATCCGACTCATGATCAAGAACTATTGGCAGTAGTGAGGGCACTACGCATTTGGAGACATTACTTGTTAGGAAAGAAGTTCCAATTAGACACAGATCATCAGAGTTTGCAATACATATTCACACAACCACTTCTAAATTTGAGACAAAGAAGGTGGATGGAGTTTTTAGAAGAATATGACTTTGATATAGTCTATAAGCCCGGCAAATTGAATGTAGTTGCTGATGCTCTCTCTCGCAGACCAATAGTCACAAGAACACACTGCAATGCCATATCAACTTTGTCAAGTGAATTCGGCAGGAAAATTGAGGAGGCAATACCCTCTAGTGTGGAGTTCCAACAGGTTTGGGCAAGCCTTTGCAAGGATGCAAGGACAAACAAGGAAAGGGAACTTTTTAAGAATTATAAGAAGGAAGGCAAGCTTCTTTATCATAAGGACAAATTGTGTGTCCCAGAAGCATCAGGAGTGAGAAAATTGATTCTCAATGATACTCACAATGGCCCAATCGCAGGTCATGCAGGCTTTATGAAAACTTACTTTAAAATAAGAAGTAGTTACTTCTGGCCAGGTATGAAGAAGGACATTGCCAATTACATTCGGCAATGTCAATTATGTCAACAAACCAAGGCCAAACAACTTCGCATTCCTGGAGCCCTAGAGCCATTGGCAGTTCCAGATGCCAAGTGGGAAATAGTGAGTATGGATTTCATCACGGGCCTCCCAAGAACAGCAAGGGGGCATGACGCACTCATGGTAGTAGTCGATAAACTTTCAAAGATGGCACATTTCTTGCCATGTAAAACAACAGACACTGCCCTAGATACAGCCTTGCTCTTCACTAAAGAAATTTTCAGACTTCATGGTATGCCTAGAGGAATAATATCGGATAGAGATCCGAAATTTATAAGTGCATTTTGGAAGGACTTCTTTGGAACCATCGGAACAAAGCTTTGTATGAGTACAACTTATCATCCTCAAACAGATGGTCAAACAGAAAGAACAAACAGAATTTTGGAAGATATGTTGAGACATTACGTGTGGAACAAACAGACGAAATGGGAGGACTACATATACTTGGTAGAATTTGCATACAATAGTACCAAGCAAGAATCATCACAGATGTCCCCGTTCATGATTAATTATGGATACCAATGTCTCACACCTGACACGTGGCATAATCCGGTGTCAAAAGTTGAAGTCTCTCAACAAATGCTAGAAGATATGCAAGAGCTAGTGCAAGAAGTTCGAGAATATTTGATAGCAGCTAGAAGCCGTCAAAAGAGCTTAGCAGATAAGCATAGAACAGTGAGAGAATTTCAAGTTGGAGATAGCGTATGGCTAAAGATCAAAGTTAAGCAAGCCAAGCTCAGAATTGGAAATTGCAAGAAATTGGCACCAAGATGGGCAGGACCATTTAAAATTATTGAGAGAGTTGGAAATCAATCCTACAGATTAGACTTACCCGCTCATCTAAAGGTTCATAAAGTCTTCCACGTTAGTCTGCTTAAGAGGCATACCCCAAATCCGGAAGAGATTTTGGAGACTCCAACTTTATTGGAAATGACAGAATATGCAAGGGAGCGCTTTGTCCGATAGGTTTTTCTACATCGAAAGGAGGCTGGAGCGCTACCATGGTCATGCTTAACCCTAACTAGGGTTCGATCGCGGATCGACTTCAGAATCGAGGTAAATCGAGGTAAGCGGTAAGGTAATCTACATTACATCTTTTAGATCTAGGATTTTTGGGTCCCATCGCCCCTCGGGGAAGTCATTTTCATCTCCTCAAGATAATTCGCTTTGTACCCTCCGCCTTTTGCCAACTTTCCCCTTTCTCCACTTCCAATCATCTTAATTCTCCACGGCTTTTTGAGACTCCCTCGCATCTTTCTCGTTATCATGGTCCCACCGGATCTAGCGGGCCCGGGATTATCTCCCCCGATGGGCTCCATCTTAAATACCTTCTCCTCCTTAAATCTTTGAAGAACGTAAAGAAATTCTAGCCCAACAACTGTTGCTTTCAAAGGAGACATAGTTCCGATTCAATTTGGTGAATTCACAACCTTCGTTGCTAAACCGATGGCGCTAAAGAATGCTCTTCCATCTTCCTTCGGGGATAGACCTTTCTCGACTGCTATGCTCCAATCGTAATGCCGGTTCAAGCAACACTTTCATGCGAGAGCTCAACCTTTTAAGGAAGACAAGATATTAAACAAGACATTCTCGACCATGAAGAAGCACAATCCACCCGACTTACCGCCACCCAGAGGTGCGGAATTGAATCCGAAGCTTTTGTCATTCAAGGTTTGAATTTCTCTCTTTCGCATGCCGCCATTTGTCGGGCCTAAAAAGGAAGGTATTGTTTTAGGGAATGTGTCCAAGCAAATTTGTGCTTTATCTAAATCGATCCAAATCTACGCGCCATCTATTGGACTCGTTTCCCATATTTCATGATCGAGATGCTCATTGAACAAAGTCGGGCTGAGCACATCTTAAAGATGGGGGCACCCTTACTCATCTTGGCTTTAGAATTAAATTCGAAATGGTCCTATCATTTTAACCCTCTAAAGCCATCAACTCTCATGCACACAAAGATATGTTAACCTGCATGATCTTAATCCAAATTTCTTTTGGGAGCCCCAATGCTTAAAAACTATCTTTTCTCCTATTGGCTCCTTCATATCAACATGTAACTTGCACTGACCAGGGCCTCTACACTGTATTCATACAATTGGATCTTCTCAAACCTATCCTTCTTTGAATTGACTTTCCGGGATATGCGTTTGGGACTGACCAATCCTTGCTTTTAAGATGGAATGGGTTGCCTCCTGCTTGTCCGATCCGCAGAAACGTTTGCATGGAGGGAGGTGAAAGTGCTTCCCCGATGCCCGCCCAACCACTGACGGGAGCAAAGCTACCCTAATCAGAGAAACACGGCACCGATCGCAATGCGGGGTAACATTAACTTGGTAGTGCTAGGCACCCAAGGAGACAAATCATTGTATGAGAAGATTGCCTTAGCCAATAAGGAACTTGAAGAGACTCTCAAATCCCCATGATTTGAATTCTTTTTCCCGCTAAAGGTTGTGAAGGTTTTAAACAAAGGGGTCACCATTAAAGGTGTTTCATTCAACCCCCCACCATGGTTAAACCTTTGATAGCACAAACCTCGCAACAGGTGCAATATGATAAAGTCACAATAATCAGCCGAGGATGGTGGTATACAAGATGAAGTTCCATCTTCTTCTCAACCTACACACCGGGCCGATAAGGAACACATGGTCAATGATGCTCTGAAGATATGCAACACAATTTGCTTGAGCAGGTCTGCGCCTGCGGAGACCGGTCAACTTCACCGATAAGGGGACATCGCCCCTCTCCTTTTTGTAACAGATTCAAAATTCTACGAGGGGTTCTTCAACTGATCTTGGTGAGGAGTTCAATGATCTCTTCACACCACAAGGAAAGGATGGATACATACAAAGTTGGCTCAAATACCAATCTGCACATCCAGGAACGGGATCACTTTCTTCAACCTCTCATACACGGTTACCCCCACCTCTCCCACCTCTCCCACCTCCCTCCGTGGTCTATCTTGTTGATCTCTCGGTAGATCCCTCAATCATACCACATTCTGCATTGGTCAACTCACTCCCCTTCTCACCATACCCCTTTGCCTCGAACTCTATAAAAGTATGGAAAGTCACTTTGTGGACCCTGATGAGTGATTGTCTCAAGCCGTGGATGAAAAGTGTCTTTTGACAAAGCGCCGATTGAAGATAAGGAGATGGAGCGAATCGGGTAAGTGATCACTCCCTTGTTTGCGAGCACACGGCTTGACTCCCGATAGCAAGTCAAACACAAGACCAACAAAGGACTTTATCCCCAACACAAGATAGTCCTACCTTTCTGCCGACCGTGATTTTGTCCAATCCACCTACCATAACCGGTGAAAGAGAGTATTGAATATGGCCTGCAAGCTCGCAATTGAACCTTGACACCTTGGACAACCTTGACCGAGTCAACCAGCATCTAATTGTACCGATTGGGAGAGGGAAGATATGAGTAGCGCCCTTACATGATATCACCAATACATCTCTTAGATCTTTAAAAAGGAAAATGAAAGGCGGGTTTCATAACTAAGTCCCCGGGAGCACCGAACCTTCACACTTATAATACTGGCAAGGCCTCACCTCATGGTCTTTAAGTCTTATTGCTGGCTCCTCTGGTTCTTTTTCTCCTACCCTCATGAGATCTTAACCCGAACTTGAGGGGTATCAAAGGCCCCACTAAAAGGAGAAGGTTTATTGCCTTGGGAGAGATTTCTAAGGAGCAGATATCATTATGATTCAAGAACATAGACTCCCCCAAATTTGACTCCAAATGGGTGAATGGATTCGATCCGGGATGGCTTTCCCTCGGTATATCCCAGCCTGATGGCACCGATTGGGACAACCAGGATTGTCAACCGTAGTTAATCAACACCATCACTCTTCCAAATGGCTTTACCGTCACCCTCCAAATTAAGGACCGCCAAGTTGCCTTCATTAATATTTATGCCTCAACTGACCCCCATGAAAGAGAGCCCATGTGGCTTGAAATCAACAATGGATGAGCGGCCACAAAGATATTGAGAACCGGGTGGTTACCGGGACTTCAATAATGCCCCCCATAAGGATATGAAGCTTGGGTAAAACAAAATTAACATGTCCATTAATGAAAGATATTCGGGACAATTGATGTCCAACCAAGACCTTATCTATGTCCCATCTTCTAACACTAAAATTCTCCGAGCAACAAGAGAAAGGGTGATCGAGATTCTTCGCGATGCGAGACGATTTTATATCCATAATTACGCTAGCTGGTTAGACAACTGTATTGTTACCGGAGATATAGCTAGCACCATCTCAGATCACCAACCACACTTCCTTGACACTAAAGATCTGAAAATTGGCCCTAGGAGCAAGAACACCCCTTTCAAGTTTAACACCTCTGCTCCAAATGAAGTCTTTTTGTCAAGAGTTCACCTCTTTCTACCTCTCTGCCCAAGATTGGCTAACACCAATCCATGAAGTGCTTCAATGATAAAATGAAGAAAGTCAAAGACCTGGGTGAAACAATGGGGAAAAGACCTTGCTCGAGAAAAGGAAAGCTATAATGTCCCACTGTTGGAACAAATCAAGAATATTAGATCTGATCTTGAAGGCAATCCTAGGGATGACTCTCTTCATTTGAGAGAGGAACAATTAGAAATTCAGATCAAAGCTCTTGAAGAACACCGTGTTAAAGGGATGGCCCTTAGGAGTAAAAATTAAGATGTACAATCAATTGGATCATGAGAGCTCTAAAATGTTTCTTAGAATTGCTAGAAACAAGTTGGTTAATAACTCCATTACCCAAATTGAATCCAACAAGGTTCCACTCTTACGATGAGAAGGAAATCGCCTCGGCCTTCCTTGATTTTACACTAATCTTTTAAAGACTTAATTGATAGAAGATCGTAAAATCCAGAAGTCTTTTGATATCATTGGTCCTCCTAATGATATGATGGATGATGATTGACTGAAGTCCCTGAACTTCCTGAAATCTTTGAAACTCTTAAGAAAATGAAGCATGGAAAGAGTCCGGTATAGATGGTTTTCAACCCGAATTCTTTATGGAATTTTGGCCTATTATGAAGGAGGACATCATCCAATTTGTTCGGGGGTTTGAGAGCTAAAGCACTATTTATCCAACCTTCAATGTTGGAGTTATCTCCTCATCCCTAAGACTGAATCCCTTCTAAAAACCAATGAATGGCGCCCCATCTCCTTGACTACAACTTTATACAAGCTTGTAGCTAAGATTATAATGGTAGAATTTTGGTTCACCTCCATGAAAAGTGAATGCCTGTCAATGCATTTCTTCCAGCCAGATCTATTTTGGATAACTATATAGCTGCAAATGAGGCTCAGACTGGAATAGATTGACCAAACAAAACCGGTATCCTCCCCAAGCCGGACTTCTAAGGGCCTATGATCATTTCTTGGAAATTCTTAGAGAAAGCCATGGTCCATATTGGCATTCATCCTGCCCTCACTAAGCTCATTATGGGATTAAACCAAAAGCCACTTCATGTGTTATTGTCAATGGGACTCCTCTTTGGTTTTTCCACATTCAAAGAGGGGTGAGACAAGGCTGCCCCCCGGCTCCCCTACCTCTTTATAATTGCTGCTGAAATTTTACTAAAATGGTCCCTCTCTTACCAAGATAAGGGTGTGCTCCATGGCCTTCAAATGCCCCGAATTCAATAACAGCCTTTCCATTCTTCAATATCGATGATACCTTTACCATGCTCGTGAAATGATAACGACAATATGAAGAATTTTATGGATGCATCTCTAAATTTAGTGTTTGCCTCGGGATCCACCGAATTTTGCCAAATGTTCCATCCTAGTTGATGGCTCGTATCCGCAACTTTAATACACATGGCATCAAATTTGTTCCTAATGGCCAATACCGACTCTTTTTAGGCCTCCCCTTGCGTTCACATGTCCCATAAGATTGCTTGGCGACCTCGACATTAATAGGATCAGGAAAAAGCTTATCCTCCTTAAAGGTTCTTTTGTCTCGGGTTGGGATGATTTTGATTGCCAACTCGTCCTTGCTAGTAGCCATGTCTATTTCTCTTCTCGCTTTGATTGTCGACAAGGCTTCTATAACAAAATTGAGCAATGTATTAAAGAGTATATTTGGCAAGGTACACATCTTTCGCTTGGGATCGGTGACTCATAGTAAAAAGTCGGGGGTTTGGGATGTAAATCCTTATTTCTCCAAGCCCAAGTGCTTAAATAAAATGTGTGGAAAGCCATCTCTCGGTTTCCAATCTCCGCTATGGATTTTATTAGGTTCCCGGATTAATAAAAGTAAACCCTTAGGAAGTCCCTCCCTAAGCACCAGCTCCATTCGCTTTCTATGAGTTCAAATGCAGCTAATACTTCTCCTCTCCTTAGAAGTATCTTTTAAAGCATGGGAGAAAGTGGTCGCTAACTTTACTCATGACAAATTGTCCAATTCAGTGAGAGATACTTCCATATTCGGGTCCCCTGTGATGGCCCCTCCCTCCTACTCTGCTATGGCTATCTGTCACCCTACATGTTACAAAAATGGCACTCTGCTAATATTTTGCATGTCAAAGACCTCATTGATGATGAGGAAAATTGATTCCTTGGGAAATGATTAAGAAGAAAGTTGGAGGGGTGCTACCACAGATCGATTTATAAGAAAGTGGTGCTCACCTACTCCCCTTTCTTAGGCAAAGATGGCAAGGGGAGAGTCACTCCCCCCTAATTGGTTTTTCAAGGTTAAAAGGAGCTACAAAGTATCTAAGATTTACCATGCATGCCTTCCCGTAAAAGCGAAAAGCATGCCTCTCTCGTGGCTTATCTTCCAAGAATTTCAAGAAAATTCTCGATCTAGCCGAAATCCTATGCTTGCCCTAAGATAAAAGTGTTCTCTTGGCTCATCCCCACAAAGTGCTATCCTAAGTAACACTAACATGATCAAGAGAAACTTTAAGACCTGCCCATAGTGCCCTCTGCCAGCTCAGAACAATCATGATGAATGCATGCTACACATTTTCACTTGCCAAAGGATCCGAGGACTTTTGGAGATGGTTGACTCGATGGGGCCTGAAAATCCTCGATTTCGATTCCATAACCGATATTTCTCAATTCTTTCAGCTCGATTCCAAAGTGTCAATTGTACAGTCCTACAACTAGCCCTCGGATTGTTTGGAAACATAGGAATAATGTGGCTCGCAAAACGTGAAGTGTGACCTTAATTGGATGAAGCTCAATTTCCAATTTGAACTTATTAGATGTGCTATGGCTCATAAAGCCCTTAAATTGGAGAAGTTTGATACGGATTGGTTGAATTGGGGCTCCTTCAAGTCTACTTTCTTTACTATTCATTCCGACTCTCCGATTGACTTGAATGCCTTTGTGGATTGCAGCCTTTTTGAACAAGTGTGGTTCGTATTCAGGGATCAATCCCTGGGATGATGTTCCTACCCACCATTCGGGGCGCCTCGTCGCCGTCGAGCTACGTTTGGCTTAAATTCTTCTTTGAAGGAAGCATACAATGCACACATTCTCCACAAGTTCATTGGAGCCAACAACCGCTTTTATCGAAAGGCGTTCTTTGCTTAAGGTCTATGTATTACTACCATAAAGGCAGATGTGAGGCTGCACTGGTGTGTTATTGGATATTATCGGTGTACCCATTGAAGAGTTATTTGGCTGCTGACCCCCCTCGGGCCGAGATTAATTGGATGGCCCCCTTGCTTTTCAATGCCCCCTTAATGCTACACACTCTTTTCCCGATCTTCCCACTATCCCGGATTCTCTCTTGAACTTATCCCCTACCCTGTGTTTCCACATCCCCTACCGGTTTCCCAAAACTCTGTCTCCCCCATCCGGCATATGGTCAGGAAGATGATCCCTGTTTTGACGGACTTTTCTCGTTGCCAATGGACAATTGGTTATTTTGTTTATATTTAATTTTCTCTGATATGGGCTTTGAGCCTTATTTTGTATGTACTTAAGTTATGATTAATATAATCCTTCCTTTCCCTCAAAAAAAAAAAAAAAAAAAATGACAGAGAGGAGCATGTTGAAATTGTTCCTGAAACTATCCTTGACAAAGCACTCAAGAAAACACGAAGATCGGAATTTCTTCAGTACTTAGTCAAATGGAAGCACGTGCGGGCGAAAGCATGCTACGGTGTACCACTTTTGGAACCCTCAAAAGTACCTATACTGGGTACTTTTAAAACTGGTACTTTCTGTTTTTTCTTTACATTAAAATCAATTCAAAAATTTTGAATTGAAGGTCAGTAACATGTTAATCTATAGTATTAGAGGATCACAATACTATTAGAGATTAAAATGAATGAATCAACTCTCAAACTTATTGTTTATTGAGACATTTATGCAAGTTCCCAGTACCCAGTGCTGGGTACTTTTCTGGGTAGTTTTGCACTCCCTAAAAAGAACTTTAGATGGTACACCCTAGCATGCTTTCACCCGTGCCAGTAGAAGACGCAACTTGGGTATTGAAACAAGATTTAGAAAGACAATACCCAGAATTTATGAACCAATTCGACGGCCAAGTCATCTCTGAAATGGCCAACATCGAACATATAGGTCTGCCATTGTTAAAATCTGTGATATATTAAATAAGTGAGGGAATACTTTGTAGTTAGCAATGATAATTACAATGTATAGATTATTGTGTTCTAGATAAGTCTAGAAAAGAGTAGATCATCCATAAGACGTTCTCTATGCCATTACGCACTGCAAGTGTACATGACCATAGGGGGGTCATGTAAAATAAAGGTGATCATGGGCAATGAAGGATACAACTGCATGTTCCTAAGCTTAAACCAGAAACCATGAAGCACAGTGGGGTGCATGATCAACGGGGGGAGATCATGCACAAGGTAGCTACCATCATGGGCAATGATAGAATCATCTTAAATGATTCTTAGCTTAAACCGTATGACCATGATCGTATGCAGTTAGAAAAAGGTATACTAAATAAATAGAGGGGTGGTCCCCTTAAAACCACAATTTATAATTAAACTAACGTAATGCACTACTCATTGCAGGGAAGTGAATTCAAGCAAATACGAGGGAGCGAATTACGAGAAGTTAGGAGTTAAGAATTTTGTAGATAACTTAAACTCTTAAACTTAAATTATGAATTGATGTGTCCAATTCATAATGTTTTGTTATAAATAAACTTGAAAATACTTATGTATAAGCTTGCAAGGATATTCTTCCAAGCTACTGTTGTAGAAACATATATATCGGAAGTTATCGTTTCTTTTTATATGTATATACAAATGCAATCTAATTATAATTAAGTATATAAGTTATGCAGGTTAGAAAAACCTTACTTTAATCTTTGCGGACAACATTATTCTAAGGGAGAATGTAGCGTTCCCAAAAAATATCGGTATGTATCGTATATTTTGGGGCCACGTCACTATACAAATCAAACCAAGATAACTTGGGATTTGTATGACAATTACATAAGTTCAAGTCACATTAAAATGTAACTTGATTAACCTTAGAAAGGATATATCCATTGGCACTACTCGATTGGGTTAGGCCACGTGTTCGCATCCCATTGGACAAGGTGTCAACCCTAACCCTAATTTGCCTATAAATACCTAACCCTAAACCAGAAGACATTTTTGCTCCTCCCACTCTTGAGGCTATTGTCACAACCGGAGTTCTAATCAAGATCCGTAAGCGCAGCAGATAGCGCGGTTTAGCTTACTCCAAGCGGCGTGGGACGTGTTGGATTCATGGCATTAATCTCAAACATCGAAGAATCGATGGATACCCCAGGATCAGGAGGAAATGCGTCAGGAGCAGGTATTTTGAAGCAGTTTCAGCTATAGAGATGTAGTAGAGTCATGTATTCTAGTAGAGCCTTCCTAGAACCACTATTTCAACTGATGAACCGAATCAACGAACCCTAACTCTGTAGTTAGATTCATGTGATTAGGTTAGATCTTATTCTTATTGTTCACATATTATGGATATGATATGGTTGATCTCTTGTTATGCTCCTCATGTATTGGGAAGGGGTAGAGACCCAGCGTGACCTTATGTATGATGCTTCTAGATAGACCCATAATACCTATTATATCACACTGTGCATAGAGCCCAGGACTAAGGGGAGTTATGGAATGACCGAAAGCACCACATAGCGGGATCGCTGACGAGATGGAGGAATAGTCCTGGCCGAAGCGGCTCTTTGGGGACTTGGGGGCACTAGGCCTATGTTAGGTAACCGGCGTCGTAGGGCATGGGTCGTCACCCCCCTGGATCAATGGTGCCGCCTCGATCCCGCAGTCTTGGCCTGGTTCTTGCTTTTGGGGGTTAAAGGCGTGAGCGGGGGCGTGTCGCCATGATCCTCTAATTAAGCCCATGAATCACCGATTTAGGAAGGGGGAGATGTAACCGACCTTGCCTCATCGGACGGGGAGATGAAACACGGAGTAGTCTCTTAGGGTGAATCAAGAGATTGCGTATCAGGGTGGCTGGTCATACTATATTTCGTTTTAGCCCATCTGCAAAGTATGCCTGGAGGGGCGGATGGAGTGGTCAACCCTTAGCCATTGTCTTATAGCCAGCCCGGCCATTGTTTATACTTCCGTGCAGTATCTATCTTGAGACCTGGCGAAGATATACTTTTCCCCACGAGTCAGAGCTTGGGTAGAAGCTTTATTGTTTTATGGTGTATTGATCCTTCTGACGATTCTATGAATGGATAGATTGAGCTACCCTTTGAGGTAGACTTATTATTATTGTTGTTAGTTGCTAGTACTGATATTTAGTTATATGCTTCATTTGTTATTAGGAGTCCATAGGGGGACGGATTTTCGAGAGACACCTCAGGTGTGTCCCTTACCGTTCTAGCCATCCCTAGAAGCGGGATAGATGGAGGGCCCATCTAGTAGACGACACTGGTTGGGGGATTTTCCGTGGAGTGTACGGTGGGGAGCGTCACAGTTCTTGAATGGCGTGAATGGCGTGAATTCCATAAGTTTATCCTTGTCATCATTTCTGTTGTCAGATCCAAGATGTTAGTGTCATACTAACAATTGATCCATGACAATAAAGCATAAATTGATACCTTCAATCTGTTTCGATGGTTTAGACCTGCAAAGCGAGTAGAATATAATAAGCTACTAAAGTATAAGTAAGTCAATGTTAGTGTCATATTAACAATTGATCCATGACAATAAAGCATAAATTGATACCTTCCAATCTCGTTTCCAAAGTGGTTTAGACCGCAAAACGAGTAAAATATAATAAGCTACCGGAAGTATAAGTAAGTCAATGTAAGCTAGCAATTACCGGATTTTGCAGCGGATGTCCCCGCTTTCGGTTTGCACTCTTTTTTCAATTTGTTTTGGCATCGGCTTTGACCATAAATTTAGTCGTTGCCTTGGCTGCAATCTCCAAGGCTTCTTCAACATCATCTAGCTCCTTTGAATCGTGTAAGTCTCGAAGACAAAGAAAGTGCTTCATTCTAATGTTTTGAAAGCAAGACAAAAAAAGAAACACGTACCGCCAAAGAACAAGCCTTTTCCTCAACTTGAAAAACTTGTGAAAGCCAGGATTTGTTTTTCAATGTCGTCACCAACATCTTGAGGTAATTTTTATCACGAAAACCACGTCAACTAAGTTTCAAAATACAAAAAAAAAAAAGAAACTTCGAAAAGGAGAGAGAATTACTTTCCGGGCTTTCGACTAGTTTGCTTCAATAATAGCATTTCGCCTTCACGGTGGGATCTCTTTCTCGGAAAACAACCCTGCTGCAAAATATTGAACATTAGTGAACTCCTAACTACAACAGATGCAATCTTAATGTAATCAGAATGTAATCACCCTACCTTCCACATACCCCCTGTCTCCAAATCCTGACCGATTGCTTATGAGTTGTTGCAATTCTCAAAGGTGATGTAGATGTGGATGGACTTCCAACATCGATAGCATCGGCATCTTTTTTGTGCCAGGTTCATCAATTGGGATGTCGAGAATGGTAAATGCAACCCCTTCTCAATAACATTCTTCTTTTCACCTACAACATGAAATTTTGCTATATTCGAACTTAAGCATAGTGCACTAAATATGAATTGTTTAGTTTACCCGCGGTTTACTTCTTCCTTTCTTGATACTACCCATGTGCGCATTGACACAATTGGGTGTCAATAAGAAATGTAAACACTTGATTCAGAATCAAGGGAGATGTAGAGTAGATAGAAGCAAAAATCAAGAAAAAAACAATCGATGCAAATCAAAATGTAGAACAAATGTTAATTACATGCAAGTAGGTTTTACTATGGGCAAAATTTCACCGATAATGTAACGACAAAATAGAAGTACATTAGTGTACATAGCTATCACAATGTAAAGGAAAACCAAATACTAAATTCAAATGTATTTGAGAATAAAATATTTTATCAATACACCCTATCAAATACATCATTCAAGATTGAATGTAAAGGAAAGTCAAATACCAAATTCATATGCATTTCGATCACATGTAAATGCAAAGTACAATCAATGCAATACACCCTATTAATACACCCCGTAAAGGAATTCCGGAAAAGCACTTCATGGCACATGTAAATGTAAAACGTAAACAAATATATTTCCTCTTTACAAGAAAGACAAAACCACGCCAAATCAAATGTTAATACGATTATGTACATGATGGAAACTAACTACATCTAAGTACACTCAAACTAATTATGTAATCAAAATAGAAATAGATGTACCTTCGGAGGAAGGGATTCCTAAAGCAATGTCGCAGTCCTCGGACCATGAACAATCATGTACACATGTATTCGTCGTTGAAACCCTGAATATAAGACAAAATAGACAATATGTATGACCACAAAGTGGAGATATTACCATGGTCGAGTCAAGGCAATCATTGCAGCTGCTGCAAGTATTGCTTATATGTGAGAATGAAGCTCCCGCCTTGTGCGAGTATGGGAGATGGGCTGCAGGCCTATCGGGTCTGATCTTTCCAAACGCTTAGTCATCTCCTTTATTCTATTCTCACGGTTGGAATTAACTTCCAAATCCTTGCTGATTTTTTCAATGGCGACTTCTAATTCTTACAAATCAGCCTTTAAACAATCAATGGGAATCATTCGAGCATCTAAGTCGACAATATAACTTGATTTCTCCTCCTCTAAATGGGATGCCAAAGCCATTTGCACATCAGTTGGCTTCCCGCTTGCTTTTAAACCTGCCATAATGCTGAACTGCTCACATATTTTTGCATCTTTACTCTGCACAAGTCTTGTCAAGAAGCTCTTATCACTCTCATGCTTCAATAGTTCAATTTCCATTGTTTTCCTTTTCTCTTTAAAGTTCGTATTTCATCAAGCATGGAGGCGGAATCTAATGCTCTTGTTTCCCTCCACCTTTTCATCATTTCCAACCTGCTGCCCCAATTCTACCGGGCATACATTTAATAGCTTTAACATTGGAAGACTTTCATTTGTAGCTAATTGCCGTCGGATTCTTTTTTGAGAGCCTTTTGAATGAAGACTTGCACTTGCTTTCACCTCATCCCAATCAATGCTTACTCCTTTGTAATGAAGTGCATATGCTCGGGCAAAATACAATGGAATGTGATGATTTGCAATGTCCCTCCTACAAAAAGCGCGTGCTCATATTACGGAAAAAAAATCGCCATCCAACGGGCTTAATCCCCGCACTCTTGATAACCCCTAACAGCAAGGGCTTCAGAACCCCAAACATCCTGCACTATTTGCACTAGCCCTGGAAACATGCTATCAAAATTGTTGCTCCTAAGCTGCCTGATGCTTACCTTGTCAAACTCGGGCGGCAAGACCTCCCGATCTAAAGAAGACCCACTCTTGAGTTTTCGGGCGGCAGTTCTAGTGGGAGACCTTGGCATGGGCTTTACAGGTTTGTTGCAAGGAGATTTCCTTGGAGATGTCTTTGTTCCAAGCTGTTTCGTCATGATCTCTTCCCTGGTGCTTCAGCTCTCTAAAAATGCAAGCTTTTGGCTATGGAGGTCCTGATCTTGGCTATGGAGGTTCGAATATGGATGTCAAGCTTTCGGCTATGGAGGAGGTTCGAATATGGATGTCAAGCTTTTGGCTATGGAGGTTCGAGCGGGAGGAAGGTTGAACAGAGCGCGGGAGGAGAGTTCAAAATTATTTGCCCTATTAATGATTCATTCCAAGAATAATAATTTCTTGGGGGGGAGGGATTTCCTTACATTTTGAATTTGTAAATGTAAAATACGGGCACTTTTTTTGCCCACCCTTTCATGCTTCTACCCAATGCCCTTACATTACACAGACAGTGCAGGCTGCCCTGGCGGATATGGATTGGGAAGACGCAGGGGACCCAAACCATCCGGACAATGCTGCTGAGGATGACGGGCCTGACTATGGATGCTCTAGTCAATTGGCCACCGTCAGATATGGGAATATTCTGAGGTATATGCCCTCTAGTGCGATCCCATGCGTACACGTCATTGCGCAATGGGGTCAAACGCTGATGTGGCTCTATTTTCAAGGGCCCCTTGACATCCATTGGCAGTAATTTAAATGTGATTTTGACCCCAAGATAGCAACTGGCCCTGCTGGCTCCACTAAAGCAGGAACGGCTGAAGCTTCTAAAACCATCTCCAATGGGGCTTGTGCCACAAGCTAATGCAGCCAAAACTCCCTACTGTACAATAAGAAACACTGTAACACTGCAGGCCAATTCTGTTAATAAAGATTAAGAGTTTACCTGATATGAAGACCTCAAGTGACAACTTAAGTCTGGCAAGTTAAGCCACAGAAATGAAGACAATGAACTAAGAACAAAACCACCTGGAAATATTCCTTAAAACCAGTGCGTGCATTGACATGTTTGAAGAATCACAAGCTAATTTCTTACACCAGCGAAAACATAATGGCTTAAGCCACAAAACCTGTGGACCATATGATTGCAGCACACATAAATAAGCCTGGCTCTTAAAATAGAGAAGCGTATAAGAAAAGCTACCTGTCTGTAGGAGGTTGAAGCAGAACTGAAAGAGGACACAGACTGGGGGATTCGAACCCCCTGCGCAGTGCGCAGCTCCAAGCAGTCTGCCCGCCCTTAAAGGGCAGGGGCTATTCCCATGCAGATGCATATGCAAGCACACCATGTTTTTTCATGAGTTTTTTGAGTTTTTCAGTTTTTTCTTTTCGACATTCAATGCCATGAAGCCAAATAAGCAGACAAATCTGGTTTTACCAAGCAAAGACAAGCATTTTTTGGCTGACCTGCAGTCCATTTGCAGAGCCTTTTTCCATGTTTTCCACTTTTTTCCCTTTTCTCATTCCTCACGACACGCCACACACAAAGAACCGCGATAAGCAAAACGGACCAAGCAAATGACACACTCTAGTTGTTGTTCATGGACGGCGTTGTGACGTCGGCCAAAGCATCAATCTGGCGCAATTCCACGAGAAGAAGAGCCTTAAAGCAAAGGTTCATATCGCCCAAGATATCTTTGCCGTTCATCGGTGGTGACCTCCACCTCTTCCCATTCCATATGAGACACGACCTCTTCCAATCTTTGCAAAGAGCCTCCCAAGTCGTGCATCCTAAACAAAATCGACAGAGCAGCCACGGACTCATGACGTGTTAATGTTAACAACACTTGCCACAACATCCAGAGCCACCTGCACACGCTCCCTGTTCGGAGAGAAGACAACAGGAGAGGGGGCAGCATTGTGAATTACATCATGGACACTTGGCCCGGGAGCAGCAGGTCTGTGCGGAGGGGAAGATGGGCCCTCCTCATCACTTTCAATATTAATGACGCCACGCCGGTGGCCTCATCCCAGCAGTGTAGCGGGATCTGGCGCTAACAGCAGCCCCATTCCCAACCTCCATACCAGCACGATCCATCTCTATTCCAGGCATAGTAACTGCAAACAAAGATACAAAATCAAAGCAAACAAAGACATATGTACAAAAGTTGCAGGCAGCCCCCTCAAGTCACCCAATTGCCATTGTGTAATCTGTTGTGTCAAGAGGGATGAAGTCAGTGCCAGGCATGTCCCCAACAGCCTCGGGTCTGAATTCAGCATCCTCCCCTTCCACAAAATTCTCATCCATGTCTCCAGGCGTGGCAGCCTCGTCCCAGTATCTTTTCCTACCCTGCCCAATCCGCTGAATGGGCTCCATCCCAGCCGGGATCCCATACAACACACATCTAACATCGCTTGGCAAGGCCACTCTGGGGTTCAGTGGCAGGTGCCAGGCGGCCTTGACCCTATGCTCAGAGATAAAGGCAGTATTAGAAGGAAGGATCCAGCTAGTAGACAACACAAATTTCCCGGTTCTAAGCATCCTAGTGATTGTGTATACAAGACTAGAGCTCAGTTGCCTTCCACCATGATAGTTTACAAAATGAAGAGCCCTTCCCAACAGGTTTCTGTTATCCAGAACTACCACATGCTTAATGTCCCCTGCACCATACAGCAAGTACAGGTCCTTCCCCATCTCCAATTGGCGCTCCGAAACATTCTTTGTGTGCAGCTTGAAGTGGGGCTTCCCCATATCCTTCATGCAATACCCTATGAGCCCCTCAAAACAATGGAGCCAGTATTCTTAATGCCTTGCACACAAGGACAACCCCCAGGGCTTCTTAGCTCCCCCACCCAAACCTGCGGCTTCATGGCCAAATTGACTACTCTAGGGGACTTGAGCTAGCCTAAACACCTGTGGTAATGCGGTGATCTAGATCACTCCCCTCTCCACAACAGCACACGCCACCTGGTCCTCCTCCACGGGAATTTAATCGGCATGTCATAGAACTTCAGGGGGTGCATCCTTACCGCCACACCCGAGGGTAACTGGCGTCTATGAGGCCTATGCCTTCATCCTCGAGGGCCATCTGTGCATGCCTCCCAGCGGAGACTGCGGAAGAGCACTCTCGCTGCCCATTCACACTTTTGCAGGCCTGCTCTTCTAGCATCCCTCCTCATGGAAAGAAAACAAACAAAAGAAGAAATAACAGAAGCGAATGAAGCTCACCTGCTGAAGCCGCCTCCAAGCTCACGATTTGTGCGGACATATTGGCGGCTTGCCCATCTTATCCACTCCCCGCGATGCCGGGGCGGCAAGCATGGCCTTCAAACATAAGCCCTACATCCCGCGAACCGGACCATTCTTTTGAATCGCCCCATATGAAAAACAGTCGAAAATGGCAAAGATTCCCTTACGCCCAATTGGTGTACGCTTTTTCATACAATACACCCCAATAACCATTACAATCTTATGTTATAAACATACCCTTTCACAAACTAGCAAACTATATAACAGGTGAGTCACATATTTATGCTGCCATTGAAACAGGTCAAGCCAACCACCAGCCATCTGTCATCTCTATGGTTGGTCAAGTAGGTTGTAAACCCTTCATCATTCTTATGGACACTGGTAGCATGCATAACTTTGCATCTCCTAGAATGACAGAGGCCTTACAGATCACTCTTTTGAAGTCTAAGCCACGTCCAGTTACGTTGGCAAGTGGGGCCATACGCCACACCCGTGGTCGCCGTATCAATTTGAATATTCAGCTGTCAGGAGCACCTGTTGCTCTAGGAGTGAAAATAATGGATATTGGCCGTTATGATCTCATTGTGGGAATGGAATTTCTGGCTGCTACCAAGGCCAACATTGACTGTGAGAAACGGGAGGTTACCTTTAATGCAGCCAATGGAGCCTGAGTCACTATAGCAGGTAAGCCCGTTATTCCTATTATGCAATGTATTTCGTTACGCCGGTTGCATAGGGCTCTCAGGAAATCGGAGATCACGGGCATGATTCGACTTGCTTCAGTGGAAGATAAGTCCAAACAGGATGAAGTCCTTGATGCCTTGCCTCCGGCAATAGCCGTAGTGCTTCGAGAATACCATGATCTTTTTCCTGATGAAATCCATCGGTTGCCACCTTTTAGAGGGGTGGAATGTGAAATCACATTGGAACCAGGCACTAAGCCTACCAGTAAGGCCCCATATCAGATGAGTATTCCTGAATTGATTGAGCTCAAGAAGCAGTTGCAGGAACTTCTCAAATTAGGCTTCATTAGGCCTAGCATTTCACCTTTTGGAGCCTCGATACTCTTTGTTAAGAAGAAGGATGGCACCTTGAGAATGTGCATCGATTACCGCTAGCTGGACAAGCATATACTACCAAGAATTACTTCTCAAATTAGGCTTCATTAGGCCTAGCGTTTCATCTTTTGGAGCCTCGATACTCTTTGTTAAGAAGAAGGATGGCACCTTGAGAATGTGCATCGATTACCTCTAGCTGGACAAGCATACTACCAAGAATTGATATGCTTTGCCACGAGCAGATGATCTTATGGATTAATTGCAAGGGGCGAAGTATTTCACGAAGATTGATCTTCGGTCGGGGTATCACCAGATAAGGATTAAAGAGGATGACATCCATAAGTCCGCTTTTCGGACGCGTTATGGGCATTACGAGTTCAGGTAATGCCATTTGGCCTGACAAATGCTCCGGCTACCTTCATGAGGCTTATGAATGATGCCTTCCGCGAGTACCTTGACGATTTTGTTATCATATTCTTCGATGATATCCTCATCTACAGTAAGACCTTAGAGGATCATGAATGGCATCTTCGATTGGCCCTACAGAAATTGAGGTGCCACCAACTATATGCCAAGTTCTCCAAGTGTTGCTTTGCCACTACCAATGTTGATTACCTAGGACATATTGTGTCTGCAGATGGAATAGCCACCGACCCCGCTAAGATTGAAGCAGTCAAGGAATGGCCAATTCCAACCAATGTGTCTGAGGTCCACAGTTTTCTGGACTTGGCCGGTTATTACCGTAAATTTGTCAAGGACTTTGCCAAGCTCGCCGCACCTTTAACCGACCTGACCAAGCATGATAAGGTTAGGGATTGGATGGCACATTGGAAAGACAAGGTACAGACCGAATTTCAAGCATTAAAGGATGCTTTGACAACAGCTCCTGTTCTTACAATGCCAGATCCTCAGAAGGATAAGTGGGTTGCCACAGATGCCAGCAAAATCGCCACCGGTGGAGTCTTAATGCAAGAAGGTCGGGTTATCGCTTATGACTCTCGAAAGATGAATGACGCCGAGTAGCGATACCCCACTCATGATCAAGAATTGCTCGCCGTTGTGCGTGCCTTGCGCATTTGGAGGCACTATTTACTTGAAAGGCGATTCCAGTTGGATACTGATCATCAAAGCCTCCAATACATCTTCACACAACCCCATCTCAATTTTAGACAAAGACGGTGGATGGAATTCCTTAAGGAATATGATTTCGAGGTCATTTATAAGCCGGGCAAGCATAATGTTGTTGCCGACACCCTTTTTAGACATCTATTTGTCACCCAAATGCATTGTAATGCTATCTCCACACTCTCTAGTGAGTTTGGAAAACAGATTCAGCCCATAGACCCAGAATTCCAGACATATGGCAAAGTGTATCTAAGGAAGCTAGAACGGATAAGGAGAGGGATACCTTCCGCCATTATAAGAAAAAAGCTGAACTCCTTTATTACAAGAATAAGTTATGTGTTCCTGAGACATCTGGAGTTCGTAAGCTCATCCTCCATGAAACACATAACAGTCCTATAGTGGGGCATGCGGGATTTATGAAAACATATTTCAAGATCCGCTCCAGCTATTTCTGGCCCAGGATGAAGAAGCACATTGTCAAGTACATTAAGCAATGCCAGATCTGTCAACAAACAAAGGCAGAGCAGTTGCGTATTCCAGGGGAATTGCAACCCCTCGATGTACCCAATGCAAAATGGGAAGTTATTACCATGGATTTTATCGTGGGGCTTCCGCGCACCTTAAGAGGGTTTGATGCCTTAATGATGGTGGTCGACAAACTTTCTAAAGTGGCACATTTCCTGCCATGTCGTACCACAGACACTGCATTGGATACCGCCTTACTCTTCACGAGGGAGGTATTTCGTCTGCATGGGATGCCCCATACAATTATATCAGATTGGGATCCTAAGTTTGTTAGTGCATTCTGGAAAGATTTTTTCAGCACTATGCAAACTAAGCTTGCCATGAGCACAGCTTATCACCTGCAAACAGATGGTCAAACAGAGCGTACCAATCGCATAATTGAGGATGTGCTATGTAACTATGTCTGGAACAAACAATCTCAATGGGCAGACTACATTCATTTGGTGGAGTTTGCCTACAACAGTACTAGACAGGAATCCTCAAGAATATCTCCTTTCATGATAATTACGGCTATCAATGCCTCACGCCAGACACGTGGCATAATCCAGTATCCAAGGTGGAGGTTTCTCAGCAATTGCTTACAGATATGCAAGTGCTAGTCGCGGAAGTTCGAGCATACTTGATAGCCGCAAGAGCTCGGCAAAAGAGTCTAGCTGATCGACACCGTACTCCCCGGGAGTTTCAGGTCGGTGAGTCCGTCTGGCTAAAGATCAAGGTGAAGCAAGCCAAACTTAAGATTGGCAACTGTAAGAAGCTTGTACCTAGATGGGCGGGACCATTTCGTATAATCGAAAGGATAGCTACCGGTTGGATCTACCCGCGCATTTAAAGATCCATAAAGTTTTCCATGTAAGTCTTCTCAAGAAGCATCATCCGGATCCAGAAGAGGTTCTTGACACACCAACACTTCTGGAGATGACTGAGGATCAATTGGAGATTGTTCCGGAAGCTCTCCTTGATCGTGCCTATAAGCAAACCCGTCGAACTCAAATTTTGCAATACTTGGTTAAGTGGAAACACTTGCCCACAGAGGACGCAACATGGGTCCTTAAAGCGGATTTGGATAAGACTTACCCAGACTTTATGAAGGAATGCCAAGGCCGAACCATTCAAGATGCAATCATCCCCAACCCTGATGGTAAGCAATGTTCTTTTAGTGCGACAGGGGTCATATGAGTGAGATCCGGCAGGGGTCATTTTAGGGGTTGGATTACATGCATTTTAGATGGGAAACTGGGCATATAGGCATTCATGTTAGTACGCATTCGTCTACGGCTATAATGGGCATATTGCCACTCCTTACGCCGAGACAATATGCAAGCCTTAGGCATGATAGGATCCTTGCATTCATATTTTCATTTATTTAAGGGGGTGGTCCCTTCAACCACACTACTTAACTTAATTCTTAAACACTAATGTATTCGATTCTGCAGGCCAGTAGAGCATACTGATAAGCTGCAGAAGAATCAAGGCCCCACTTCGTAGGCCAACTTGTGTTTTCGAAAAAAATTTGTGTTTGAAATGTACTTTTGAATGTAATCTCTTACTGTTTATGTTGGAATAAGATTTCTTGTCCTGCTACCTCCATATGTAACCCTTTGCCATTTTCAATAAATCAAACTTATTTTACTCTAATTACTCTCCACTAACTCTAATGCTGAGGACAACATTAATCCAAGGGGGGAGAATGTGACGTTCCAGGTATCTATACGGTATATGTATACATACCATGACACGTCACCAGTACATAGTAGGCCTAAGGGCCCAAGTGGGGGTTCGCCTACAATAGATTTTATTAGCTATGCTAATAAAACCAATGGATAATTATGGGTTTTAGTGGCATAATTAACTTAATTATGCTAATATGGTCCAATTAACTAATTGTCACCAATGAGGGGGTGCCATCTGGCCCAAATCGATTGGCCAGGAGGGACTTGCCATTTTGGGTCATGGAATAGGGGTCCTACCCCCCAATTCATCCCAAATTCGAATTGGAAGTGAAGAGGAGCAGTAGCCACCAGCTTACACCCGTTTTTGCCAACACCTACCAACCAGCCTCGAACTATGGATGCCTTCCGTGATAACGGCTCTAGCTAAGAGACTGGTTAGTCATTAGATAGCTTCTATTCTGCTGACACTTCTTTGAATAAATGGAATGATTAAATTCTCTTTTGTATGTTGCTCTGGATACTTAGATGGTGTTATATTCTTTCTTTCCACTTTTTCCATGTATTGGAATTAAGGGAATGGTAGAGACCTAAAAGCCTCTTAGCAGTAGAGATGTCTCTAGCTAGATCCCTTAATACCCAATAATTGCGGCCTGTGCACAAGAGCCAACCTGGCTGTGGATGCTATGATGTGGTTCAGCACCATACAATGAGTATGATGGTGAATCGGGGGGTGGGGTCTTGCCTAGCGCATCTACAGGACTCCTATACTGTGCTGGGCTTATAGTCGGTCACTGTGTGTGGGCTGGGTATGGGTCTGACACTCTCTGGGTCGGAGGGAGGAGACTATATGGCCTCCCTGGTTAGGGGAGTAAGTCGGGTACAGATGCGGGGGCCGCTAATGCGGCACGTGTTCTCTAGCACACCCAGGGATCTGTCATGCTCGGGGAGGAGACGCCTCTCTGACCTGCCTCATCGGACTGGGGAGATGTAACCTGGAGTAGTCCCGAAGGGTGACTCCTTGGGACTGCGTCTCCGGAGGGCTACAAGCACGTCATAGCATGATTCAGCCTATCTACAAAGTGTGCACAGGAGGGGCGGATGGAGTGGACTACCCTAGCCATTGTCTTATGCCAGCCAACGCCATGTTATACCTCCGTCTATTGATATCTTGAGGCCTTGACCATCAGTTGATCCCTCAGAGTCAAAGCCCAGGGTAGTGCCTTGTCATGGTGTTATTTCGTGTTATTATGGATGTATTGTCTTTTCCGTGATGATGATGGATGGGCCACCCTTCGTGGTGGTATATTATTTTTGCATGATTATTGTATGCTAACGTATATGTATGCTTCCACTGTATAAGATTTCCCATAGAGGACGTGGACGAATGACACCTCCGTGTTCCTCGCCCGGACACTTGGCCATCCCAAGTGGCCCGAGTTCGACAGAGGGCCTTACCATGGTGATGTAGTCGCCATGGGAGAGGAATTCTCGTATTGGAGCATCGTATAGACTCTGGAAGCGTTACAATAAGCAACAACCCGCAGTAACCAAATCTGGGGATTGGTGAATTAAACAAGTTGGGTTGTACTTTTATAAATCAAGGATTTATGTTCCATTGCATGCTAATCTTTGAGAATTGACATTGCATGACCATCATGAGACCCCGCAAGCTAGGCACGGGGGTGAATGGAAGATCTATGAGTTAGTCTTGAAAGCGTCACTACTATTGGCCAGACATGAAGGAACAAGTCCAGCACTTGGTTTCACATTGTTTGACGTGTCAAGCTGTTAAAGCTGACCATGGTCATACCCCGGGACTATTGCAACCTATACCTATACCATTGCAAAGATGGGAGTGTAAAAGTATGGACTTTATAGTCGCTTTGCCTAGAACCATAACATTCGGGTATGGGTGATTGTTGATTGCCTAACTAAATACGCCAAATATGTAGCCTTAAAGGAAGATGCTACTGGTCCAGATGTAGCAAATACATATATGAGATATTTTTTCCTATTTTTGGTTTGCCTTTGTCTATCATAAGTGATAGGGATACCAAGTTTACAGGTCACTTTTGAAAGGACCTTATGAAAGGTCTTAAGGTACGATTAAGAATGAGTAGTAGAAACCATCCACAAATGGATGGCCAAACTGAGAGAATCAACATGATCTTGGAGGATATGTTGAGAAGTTTTATCCATGAATGCCAAACCCGTTGGGAGGAGTATTTGCCTTACCTAGAGTTTGCATATAACAACATCCATCGTACGAGAATTACAAGGTCCTAAGGGAAGCGGAGGAAATTGTTATGGTTCAAGGGCAAGTCACGCTTGTAGGCCTTGGGACTGGGAGTCTGCCTTGGAAGTGCCACCAGGTGGCCTGGGAACGTTCCAATCAGTTGCCTCCTAGGGGCGGCGTATGGGTTTTTGAATGGCATTTATTTCGTATGCTAAATTGTCATTTAAATAAATTATAAAGGGGCTCCTAAGAAAACCATTTAACCATTGTTTTATGGGGTCGATGTGGCATCACGAGGAGATTAAAAGGGGAAATTCGATGCTGAAGCATTGTGGCCTGATATAAGTGGCCGGATCTGATAAGAAAGGTCAGATCTATCTATAGGGAGCTTGGTTTTAGCTCAGGAAAAGGCCCTTAAACTTTTTTCCACCTATTCTTGGGAAGACTCTTCTTGCAAAAACAACAACAACATATGACGGGAAGTGAAGTGGCTTTCTTATTGAGCGTTCAGAGTACAATAGCATAGTAGTAAAAAGGAATTCTAGAATGGGACTCGCATGAAACCAACAAACCGCTTAGATTAGACTTGCTTTCTCATTCATCTCGGTGATTTTCTACAATGGTGGATAGTGGGTAGCGCACACATGCGAACTACCCACAAAAATAAAGGGAAAATCCAATTATATCATTTGGACCCCAACAAATTACAATGCTAATAGAGATTGGGCTAGTGTACCTGCCGAAAGCTTATCACCGGGATTAAAAAACCCCGCCCTTCCGGGTTTTCGAGGAAAAACCCTAGTGATTAGCCCAGCCGGCAAGGGAGCCTGGACAAGCGCAAAGGCATAAAAAAGCGCTCCCAAAACCCACGAATGGAAAAGTCGAAAGCGGGCGCCTTTCGGCTCACTGTACACGCACATCACCAACAAAACAACAAGACAAAACAAACCTCGAGTGGAGGGGGCTGATTCTGGCGTGTACCGCCGCGATAAAAATACAAAACAAAGAAGGGGGAGGGTGGGTTCCACGAGAGAATAAAAGATGCTGAGAGAAGAGAAAAGCGCCGATGAGATGTTCTTCTGCTAATCAGCGCCCTAAAATAGCGAACTCCCAACGAGAATGGGCATGCGCCGCCGCATGCATGCAAAACATGCATGCTTCGTCCCATTCTAGAATAAGCGATCCGATCCCGGATCGATGGGATCTAGAATGGGACTCGCATGAAACTCAACAAAACGCCCAGAATACCAAAAGGACTTCCTTACAAACTAGGATCGAGGGCCGAAGGTCCACGGGGCGAAGGCTAAAAAGGTTGGAAAAGGACACAAAAAAAAAGCGCCAAATTAGCCAAACCAAAGCGGGGAGAAGCCCCTCCACTGAGGGGAAACAAATCCTGAAGAATAAAGATACTGCTGAGAAGAGGAAGCGCCGATGAGATGTTCTGCAGAATCGGCGCCTAAAATAGCGAACTCCCAACGGAATGGGCATCGCGCCGCATGCATGCATGCAAAACAATATGCATGCTTTCGTCCCATTCTAGAATGGCGATCCGATGTCACCGGATCGATGGGATTGGCTAGAAAGATAGAAACCAAAATAAACCGAGGAAGTAGACAATTACGAGGGTTTCAATAAGAAATGAGATAAGCCACAATGAATCTCTCGGTCGAGATTTAGGGCCTGGAATAAAACCAGCCCTTCGGGTTTTGAGAAAACCATAAAGATAAATAATCGACTAAGAGTCACGCAAATTGCATCATCCAACCATCATTGACAATAATCCCCATGCATCTGCGATCTTCGCGTAACAATTGCAAACTCCAAATGGCCATGAAAGCTTGACAGAATGCGAAGCCATCGAAAATTCATCCATAGTTATGAAGCCATGACTCCACCTCAAATGCGGTTTGAAGATGTCCATCGTCATGAAGCCATGGCCGAACGAATTCAAATGCGACTTGAATAGATCTATAAAAACAAAGAACTTGAAAGCCCTGAAACACGTTAGGCAACCATTAATCAAGTCAAAATCCATAAGCGGGCATACGAAAAAATATTTTTAGTTCAATATGAAGCAAAATTAAGCAAGCCACCCATATAGAATGAGCATAAGCAAAGGGGCGAGGAAGAACATCCGCCTAGCGGGGAATGACATCTGCGAACTAGTCGCGGGGAAGAACATCCGATCAAACAACTCAACTTCGGAAGATGGGGCGGGGAAGAACATCTGCCTAGAGCGAAAGATATCAAATGCAACTAAAGCGAGGGAAGAACATCAGCCCATAAATTACAAATGAAGAAAACATAAACAAAGCGAAGTGAGGAAAAAAACCACACATTCCAAAGTATATTGCAAAAGGGCATGGGAGGGTGGGAAAGTAGAAGACAAAACACAAAAAGATGGAGCAGCTCAAGAGGAAGGCCGATGATGAAAACCTAGGCGATGAGATATATAGCACGTAAAAAGATCGATGGAAAAATAGGCGTTCAAAAAGGCCCGTCTTCTCCAAGAATGATGGTTCTATGTTGCCATAGAACCATTGCATTCTTGGGAAGACTCTTCTTGCAAAAACAACAACAACATATGACCGAAAGAAGAGGAACACTCCACTCATAAACCCTAGGTGCAATGGTAGATGGCAAGAAAATCTAGTGAGAAAGAAAAGATGAGATGCAAGACAAGACAATATGAGAAAAAGAAGTCAACAAACATCAAGAAAGAAAAAAGGGAAAGAGAATGAAAATTAAATCCTTTTTGAGACAACAAGCTACATCAAATTGAATAAGAGGGAAAGAAGCACAAAGCATTTTAGATGCAAAAAAGTTAAAGCAAAGCAAATGAAATTTGAGCATACGCAGCCCCGAGAAAGATAGGATTAATCAAATGTATTGGGTAGTGGCCAAGTTCATTTGAAATATGCGATTATGCTGAGAAGCATTAGATGATTTTCTTTATGCTCTAAAAGTTCTCCTCCAAGAGTTTCTCTAGGAGTGTCCATGACTTGAAAGAGAAAGCTCAAACAGCAATGGTAAGAACCACACTATATAAAAAGGCGTCTAGCAAATAAAAGTGGCTAGGGACAATTGAAAATCACATAACGCGAATAAAAAGACTAGTACGACCTCGATCTTTGAGAGGAAGAAGGAAAGCGATGGGGTTTTTGGGGATCTAGATGGCATGAATTTGGCATATCAAAAGCCCATCAAAAGAGAAAGACGATTAGTTTTGAACAAGGAAGAGAACATATGGAATAACCTTGGGCCTAAGATGCTTTGCCATGGGCACACATGGAAATTTATAAAGGCACAAAAGTTTTTGATACAGTATGGTTCAACATCGTTTTCCAAAGCTCAAAGAGAAATCCACCGTAGTTTCAAGGTCAAGCCCAACAATAAAAAACAAGAGGCAAGGGGAAAAACATGAAAATAATAATAATAATAATAATAATAATAATGGAATAAATAATGCGCGCTTAGGAAAAATAGAATTTAAGGAAATAATGCGCACTCGGGGAAAATAGAATATAAGGAAAATAACGTCCCGTCTTGGATATACAAAAAAGAACAATTCTGAACAAATAAGCAACCATAGCTACAAAAATGCAAGCATAACACAACCACAAAAGGTTCTTTTTCAAAGCACGATGGTGAGAAGTAAATCTAAATTGAGGAAAAACAAAACGACTACTATTAGGGAGAATGTTACAAAAGGGGATATTATCCTAGGCACAACATAGCATGGTAAGCTGCCTGAAATGCGTTTAGAAGAAAAATGTTAATCCAACAAAGTATAAAAAGAGCTTTCCATAGAACCTTGTCAACCAAAACAAAAAAGGCAAACCGTCTAGGATATTTATCCTAAGCAAACAAAGAAGGAAAAAACATCATCGAAACATAATTCTACAAAAGAAAGGTTAGAAAAGGGTTAAAGGTTGAAAGTCTATTAGGCAGAACTTTGAGCAAATCTTATAAGCTACATAAGTTGAGTTGGATTTTTTATTACTACAGTTTTAATCATAACTTTTGATCCATGAGTCAGTTTTGGATGAAATTTGATGTGTTAGAAAGCTCTCTCTATGAATTGTCTAGTGATGTACAGTATGAGGGCTGTTTTTTCATATAGCCTAGAATAATAGGAAGCTCTCCAGCTCAAGATAACAAATTTGTGCCATTGTACAAAACCAAAGATGCGATACATAGGTTGGGCTCACGTTCTATGAAGAAACAAAGCAGGAAAAAACCATGAAGGTAGTTGGTGCTATTGTAACAGGAAAATGTGCTATCATGAACCATTTGGTGCTACGCTTTTATAACATGAGCACAATATGATTTAAACTATGGCTTGGGAAACCGATTAGTCATAACTTTTTTTGACATGTAATAAAATGATTAGGCTTATGGATATTATGTTAAAACATATGCATGCATTTTTCCCACATGCATGTCAGACATGTGGTGGTGTAACATGCAACTTTTGCATGTCACCTTTGCTATGGCTTATTGTTCTCACAAAAGGACTCATGAGCTTTATGGAACGTGAGTCTCATGCCTTACAAGTTCTCTAAGGTATGTTGATCTTTTGCCAAGTCATTTCACATTAAAAATTTAAATTATAGGCTATTTGTTTAGCCTTCCAAATGACAACTATGGCACATAAATTAAAAATATATTAAAAATATATGGATGTTAGACCTTTAAAATATTTTTTAAAGGTGTATTTGTGAAGATCAATTTAGGCATTTTCAAAATCGATTTAGAGACACGGCCAGAATAGCGGCTACATGCCACTTGCATCAGCGGGGATCGCCCTTGCACATGTTTTCTGCTGCGATTCTGAGCGCGGTAGCGGCGGCGTGGTTCCCCAAATGGGATGGAGTTTAGCGCCGGTTTGGAGGTTTTCTCGACCAAAGCGGAAATGGAACTTTGTATCCAACACCTTACGATAAAACATTGATGTCAAATCGGGTTGTTGCCCGATTTTTTGTGCTTTTAAACTTAGGTTAACTTTTTGCCTATGTGTATAATGCAAGAATTGGATCCATAGAAGCGATTGATGCCATGTATGGCAAAAGCGGGTGTGAATCCATGTTTTGCATTGAGAAGGTTTTTTATTGCCTAAACTGGCTTTAAAGCTCTGGCCCAGACATTTTTTCGGTTAAATTTATGCTCGGGTTTAGTATTACGTGCCATAGCCAGAATTAGGTTTATCGGTTGATGTAACTTGTTGTTTTTTCTTGTAATCCATTCTAGGTGCATTTGGCGGCAGTGGTTATGGAGTGTTTAACACAAAGGGGAGCATAAGTCATTCTTTGGCATAAGGAGTTCAAAGGGAAAATTTGGATTGCAACATGGAAAATGCACTCAATCAGGTTAGAACTTGAATGCCTTAACTATGTTTTCTAAGAAGAGTTTATATAAGATTCTTTATGCTGCCATAGTTTATTAAAATGCCAAGGCATGCGGATTAATCTCTAAATAGAATGATTTAATCTTGAACTAGTTTTGCTAGTAACAAGGTTTAAAATGAAAGCACTTATTTAAGAAGTGTGTTTGGAAGATTCCTTACGAAAATTTATAAAATTCTAAAATCCCTCTAAAAGGGCCCTTTTATTACAGTTAATCCAAAGATTTATAAAGCGCTTTCATGAAAAGCAGACATTTTTAAGAAGACTTAATATTAAGGAAAAACACACACAAAAAAAAATCCCATTGTAGAGGGAAAAGAACTACAATGAAATTCAAAAGATTGACTATGGGGCAAATTAGGTATGAAGAAATTAGATGCTTTTGTACCTTGTCCTTTGAAAGTTTTTATATTAGTTGTTTTAGAAGGGGAAATTTGTTATTTCACAACCATTTTTGGCTGAACATCCTAATGGACCCTAAAACACATTGGGAGCTGATTGAACAAACTTCTTGAATGACAAACCATTGTTTTTGCATCACATAGTATTACAAATACCAATACATCCACGATGTCTTGTAGTTAAATTTGAAGTTTTAGTTGATGATATGATTATAAATTTATACAGAGGATACAAAAGTTGAAGTAATGAAGCCATGTTATTACATGCCCTCCTTTTTATTCTCGGAGATGTATTACGAGCATACATACCAATCTACAACATGGTGATGCTCAAAAGATAGTCAACCTCCTTAGCAATGTTGAGCATATTGATCACGGACCGTATATAGAGATCCTCATTTGTGGGGTATGCGTACAAGTTTTATATATTGTATATTGAGGTTTGAAAAATACTATAAGATTTGAGGGAATGTACTTAATGGTGTTAATTTTGTACATGTATGTGTAAGTTTTAGGGGGCTGCCTGCGTAACTTAGTGTGAATATGCACCCAAACCAAAGGGGGTTTCAAGGGGATTTTCATTTAAAGGTGTTGGATGCAATGGTTTGTATTAATAATGTTACTGTTAGTTATATGTTGGTAGTTAAAAAAAAAAAAATTGGGCCCGCCGGGGCCCCTAACAAAATCAGACAAAGAAAACAAGATACATGCATTGAAAAAAAGAGGAGTCTTTGCACCCACGTCTTGAAGTTATAAAAAATATTTTAGAATTTGCCAAATCACATACTCAAGTTATAGGGAGTATTTTAAAATATGCCAAATAGTTAAAGTACTCAATAGTTAAAGGGACATTGCATCTAGCCTCAATCTTTCGTCCTGCATTTCCCCAATGCATTTTAAAGCATGGAAGGTGTCACCATGCTGGACATACCCAGAAATGATTGTATTCCACAATCCAACATCCGCGTGGCAATGTCGAAAGACTTCATGTGCCTCTTCAAGCAACCACGTTTTGCATACATGTCCCACAAGAGCATTTGCTCTCTTTGGCGCATCAAACTGGAAACCCTTCTTCATAATTTTCTCATGAATATACCTTGCTCTATCCATGGCCCCAGTCCTGCTGAATGCTTTCAAAATGGCAAATACTAATGCGGCATTATCCACGACTTACGCATCTTTGCATACATGTCCACCAATGTGCTACCCACAAAAAAGCGGACTTGAAACTAAAAAGCAATGACTTGAAACTTGGATCCCATCACATACTCATGAATGTACACGCCTCTTTTTCAATGGCACATGCTTTTTAAGATGCTTGAACTGCAAATGATCGATTATGCACAAGTCTTCCCTGGCAAAGATATGACGCTGAAGAGCATGCTTTTAGGGCAGAAACGTAAATATGTTGGTCTTTACGTTTGAGGTCTTCAAAGATCAACTGATATGAAGTGCCAAAAGAGTACACATTTGGCTCTCGAATTGAAGGGCCGGGAAGTTTTACATAAGCCTGTTCCATAAGAACTCACATCCATTCCTGCTTCATTAAAAGTGCACATCGCCCACACTCACGGGCGTGGATGAGCCGCAAGAGCCACCCATGGTGGCAAGATCATAACTTCACGGATAAAAAGCACCAACATTTAGCAATCTTGAACTAGCTACATTGAAGCTACAAAGCGTTTGCAAAATCTTCTTAAAAAATTCCACAAAAATTCCACACAGTAGGCGTAGAATCCGGAGGCCAAACACACCATCTAAGAGCATTTCTTTGGAGTCTCCTCATCTTCTACGGCGTTTAGCCCATCAATAAGCTCATATGGTGAAGAATTGTGCTACCATTAGCAATAAACACATGCAACAAATGTATGGGTTGGTGAGGTTCAATGTTGGGCTCTAAAGAGGGGTCCCAAGAGCGAGAAGTTTGATCATGATCTAGAACCTTGTGAAGAACAAGCTTAGATCCTAGCATAACTTCCTTAATGTAGATTGAGTGGGAATGGCATGGCACATTTTGAGATGTAATGGGAGGAGGGAGGCGGATGTGTGGCATATGGCGAGGGAAATAAAGAATGGAGCGTTTTCCACACTCTTGTTGAAGCTTGAAAGGCTCATACCTTGATAAGATGGAAACCCAGCTAGTTAGATGCTCAAAGGAATCTGAACTTCGCTCTTGCATACTTGTCATCTTGGGGTAAGCCACAGGCCCGCCACTAGTCATCCGGATCGGGGAAGACATTTTTGCTCTGGAGAAGGAAAAATTTGCGAAACAATTCAAGGTCTCAAAAATAGAGAAACGAGGCGATTATTGGCCGTGAAGATAGTTTCGGGTGGATGAAAACCAGATGATGATTTGTGGAAGACCCACAACAAAAATCACCAAAAGAAATAGCGAGAATAAGACAACTTTGCATCGGGATACAAATGAGGGTCTTTCGTTTGAGGTCTTCTAAGTGTGACAGTTTTCGAAATTGTAACTTTGCATCAATTACAGGAAGACTAAATGGAAGGTGTAAAAAGCCTAAAGGGATGGCATGCTCAACTGCAACAAACATGCTCGTATCGAACATTTGTGTTGGAGCATTGAAGGATTCGCCAGACTATGGAAGTCGAATGAAGAATTGTCTGCATACGGGCGGCCGGTTCTTAAGTGATAGCGAAAAACCCTAGCCTTATGGTCCTCGATCCATGCATGTAAAAGAAATAATAGTTTCTTAGGAATTAGGAATATAGAAGTAGAGAACCCTAAAATATCAAAATATTGCATGTTTAAGGGGTTAACCATTGAAAAATATGATGAAAATTTATTAGAGCGTATGATTGCGCACTCTAGATATACGCATTAGTATGTCCCATGAAATACGACAAACAATCATATGAAAATCATAGGGAAAAAGGTATAAAAATACAAGGGAAACCCCCTGTTATTATGCTAGATATTCATCACAATTACATCATCTGTAGCAGTGGGCACCATGCACATTTCTCTGGCAATGAAGTATTCGCCTTACCCTTTCCTATATATTTTGTAAATAAATAGGTAAACTTCTGAGGGGTTGCTACTCCTCGCTCTCCTCTGGATAAACCATGTGGTTTCCTTCTAGTCAAACACCTGTGTCACCATAATATTTTGGAGTTCTTTGCCTTTAATAGCAATTTTTTATTTTGCACGGAGTGAAGTTAGCATGTATGTAGAGAAAAAGTAGAAATAGCAACATGATTCGACTACTTTATGCTCTAACATTGCATTACAAGCTCGAGAAAATTTAGAACCGTTTTAGAACTTTTTAGACTAAAAACTAAGAGCGATTATGTGTAAAATTATCCCTTATGTGTGTTACTTTAGTAGTTTTAGGTTGCCAAACCCTTTGGCGAGCAAGAAAAAGACCTAAAAAAGATTTTTACACGATATATACTTTATCTCTTTGGACTGCATATATATATTACATATATATATATACAAGTCTTATATATATATGCAATTCGGTATAAATTTATCTGGATTTCTCCGTATAGATTTATACCATAAAGAGTTCTCTTTTCTTGTGGGATATATATATGTAATTATGTGTATATATATATATATATATATATACATATATATGTGTATAAATTGGTTGTCACGAAGGTTTTCTGCGGTATAAATTTATCACCAGAGAGTTGTCGCGGTATAAATTTATACCAGAAAGCTCTGATGGTATAGCGAGGGAGCTCTCCACGGTATAAATTTATAGTGAGAGCTCTCGCTGATGAATCGAGAAACTCTCGTGATATAAATTTATCTGCATTTCGAGTCCTCTAGCGGTATAAATTTATCTGCGCTAAATTTATACCATCACGAACTCGGCATGTCATATCCATACAAAGCACTACCTATTGTGGTATAAATCTATACCACCAATTTAGTTTGAAGGCGTTCATCGTGGTATACATAAGTCTATAGCAAAGGCGGATGAGCAAATAAGAGCAAGTATATAAGGCGAAGAAGCGGCGTCTTCGACTCCAACTTAGCTTCAAAGTGATGAGGCATACTTTCATGTGAAAATGTTTCCTTCAATGAGGCAATGTCAAAATGTGTTGCATTTTTACGGTTTGTTCATAGTTTTGTATTGATTTGGAAAACTTTGAATAAAATACCTTTTGGCACTTTTTTGTGCTTGCTTTGTTTTTTCAATGTCTATTTTGTTTAGTTTTTGAAAATATTACTATTTCGCAACCCAAACTAGGGGGGCCAAAAGGGATGTCAAAAATTTTGAATGGAAGCTAAGTTCACACCCCCCTCCAAAATGATGCCTAAAATTTTTAAATTGTCACACTTGTCACAAATATACCACAAAAAGGGACATTTTTGGGGGGATTTTAGGGAATCTTTCAAAGATTCCTTTTGAAGTGCGTTTTTGAGCAAATTAGTCGCGTTTCATTTTAAACTTTGTTTAGTGTGACATTTGTTGATACATGCCTGGTTCTCATATGAGCCTATTAGGATGTTAAATGTCTAAATATAAGTATTACTATGCTCTAAAATGTTGATATGTGTTAAGGTGTAAGACATGGAAAGTCTTGCATTAGTTTATGTAAGAGTTTACTTTAGTGCACAAGCATATGTGGCCAGATCTTTTAGCAAGCAAACACATGAATCTGAGCACTCTGGATACACATTGAGTTCGAAATGGTTTTGTCTATCTTGACTGTTTGCCAGATTGTTAGCATTTTGCTTTACTTTGCTTGCTCGAAGTGAAATGGTGATGGAAAGTATTTATGCCATAAAAACCTCATATAATTGAGTTGGATTACATGAGACGATTTTTTGTATTGCCTTGCATAGAAGGCATGATGTATGGTGAAAGTGAATTGGTGAATGGATATGTCCTGTATTTAACGATGTACATACTTAGGCTGCTATTTTAACATGTGTAGATTACTTAGATTGCTATATTAACATGTGTAGATTGTCGATGCTTCTCTCCAAGCAAGAGTAATGATTTTTATCTAAATATTTATTTATGAGGCAAGTGTAAATATTTTATTTTTTGTTGCAGCAGGTGATTGAAGATATATACCATCAGGCATGCTGGTTGTACATCATTGCATGCCAATTCACAAAAGGCTATCCAATGGTAAGCAATTGTTTGATTTCATTATTTAATCTCTCAATTTTTTATTTACTATGGTTGAAGGCGTATCACATTGGAGTGCATGTCATTCGGACAAGCAAGCACAAGTTTCTTATCCTACACATGCTGAAGACCGAGTTCAAAAACCTTCGGATAAGTCAAGAACCCCTTCAGTCTTTGCTATTCTCCATCATGGGCTATGTGTTTGCACAACAAAAGGGGCTGCAGAGACCTTGAATCTCTTATGGCACTCATCTTATTACCTATCTGCAGGATTATAATCACAAGTCTGCGTTCTATTTAAGTTAAAATAATCCCATTTGATAACAACATTTGCTTTTAAAAGGCAAGTCTCTTCTGGAAATTTAAGCACTTTGAAGGTTTATATAAGAAATCTTCACTAACTTGGATTTTGGCAACTGTTGCAGCAGCTATTGCAATAGCTGTGGCAGTTCATGCAATAGTACACTTGAGCTGTGATCTTCCAAGAATTGTTGGAGCATTATCAGAGGAGTGCAATGAAATTGGCTATAATTGGCATTACAAGCAGTCAAGGTCAGCTTTCCTAACCAACTTTCAATTCATTGTCTTTCTGTTTGTTCTGAAGCGTTAACTCAAAACTTCGGGTTGCAATTTATGGTAGAAATCTTATGTCTTTGCACATGATAAAACCTTCTGGTTTTAAATACAAAAGTGGAATGTACATATACTGGAACTGTGCAATTGTCTCACCATTACGATGGTAAGCACTCTTGTTAAGTTTATAATCAACATAAACATGTAATTCTCGCTTTTTGAATATGATTATCTAAGCATCCATTCTCAATCACATGGGTAGTAATTTTGAAGAAATACAATAGGACTACACGAGTCTAAAAAATATTCTTCTCTATACATGATATTGCATATAATTATAGATGGATCATTAACTTAAAATGATAAGGTTCTGGTTTCAGTTCTAATGGTGAGATGATTGTTTGATTTTTAGGACATCAATGGAGGGAAGGAGAGAAAGCTATTACTTGAAGATTGTAGTTGAAGACGTACTTTGAAGGTCTTCGATTTCTTCCATTTCATGAATGGCTGTAGTTTCATGGAGCCATGGCTCATGATTGGCATTGTAAAGATTGTCAATTCTCGACATGTAACTATGATTAGATTTAAATAAAGAAATTTTTATTTTATATATATTGTTATCTCTTCATCTATAATCCACGCATCATTATAAGTTATATAAGAGTATGTAGAAATAATCTAGACAGAAATAAAAATGGTCTTGCATAATGACAAACAGAAAGAACGAGAATATTGTCAAAAATATACCAGAAGGTAATGAAGCATACGATGAAAAACTTGATGAAAATTCTGACGAATAAATTGACGAAACTTTTGATGAATAACTTGACGTAATTTTGATGCATACCAGATGAACAATCGACCGAATAACCCGATGTAACTCGACGATATTGTGACCCGAATGATCGGCGACGATATTGTGACGAATGATCTGACGAAAATCTTGATGAAAATTTTGACGATTAACTTCTGACGCATAGGCAGACGAATTTTCTGACGAAATTCTGACGCATGTTTTGACGTAATTCTGACGCATATTTTGACGATTATTTTGACGTAAAATTCGTCAGATTATATACATCAGAATATTCATCAGAACTACAGTCTGGAAAATCATGTGGTTCTGACGAAATTTTTGACGATTTTTTTGACGATAAACTAGCATTCTCTTGTAGTGCACACTCCAAAGAACACTATCAGGCCATTGTGCTGCTCCTCCCCCACCGGCGGTCCTCCCCTCTTCCCCTCAGGAGGATGGTGTCTTCCTCCAGAAGAATGGGTGTCTTCCTCAGGAGGCCACCGGTTCTGATCGGTGAAGTTCACTCCACGGAGGTGGAAGCTCATCATGGATCATCAGTAAACTACGCCGTTCGGGGTGATCGAGTGGGTGCATGAGGCTTACCTCGGCGAGGCGACTCCTCGAAATGAAGATGTATGCCATGGAGGGGCGACCTTCATATAGAGTGAAAGATGGCACGAAGATCAAGCCTTGTTTTTGTAATCCCTAGTTTCAATTTTTTGGTAATAGTCCTTGTGACTATTCTTTGTAAAAACTTTTAATTCAACTTGTTTTGCAATAGTCCTACTCCATTTTTTGTAAAGCTTTTTCATTAATGACAGAACTCCCTCTTCTCACATTTGTTGTGACTATTTTTTTTGCTTTAACTGTTCTCACGAGTTTCCATGTTCTTTTTAGTTAAGCCAACTATTTCTATCCTTTCTCGTATAGATATAAGAAACATGTTTGGTACTTAGTTTGCAACTCAAGTTTTTGGTGCAACTCAAGTTAATGATGGTTTTTGTCATTAATTATAAAATGCAAAAGTACAATTACTGAAATAGTATACCAAAACAAACATTAAAGCCAACAAAAGGAATTTCAAGGTTAAGTAATTTATGATCGCACACTAACAAAATATGGTAACAAGCGGCCAATAAGAAAAATATGTTCGTAGTATTTTTCTTTAAATGCATCTTGAAGCATCTGAAAGCATTCGCCAAAAATTCTCTCGATGTTGGTCCAAACCTCTTGAACAATACCATCTCATGAAATGAACACTAAAACTGTTAGGGTGTGTATACCACACCAAACCATGCACCATACCATGCCCCACACTATCATATTCACCGTGCAGGCACATCCCACCACACACCACACCATTCACCACACACCCCACCACCACACACCACACCATTAACCACACCATACACTATAGACCATACACCAACTATCATATTCACCAGAGCAGCACATCCCACCACACACCACACCATTATTCACCACACACACACACACCACACCATTCACCACACACCATACACCATAGACCATACACCAACTATCATATTCACTACCAAGGCACATCCCACCACACACCACACCATTCACCACACACCATACACCATACACCAAATGGTGGGTGTGGAGCGGTGGTGGAGTGTGGTGGTGGGGTGGTGGTGTGGTGTGTGGTGGTGGTGGGGGTGTGGTGGTGGGGAAGTTGGTGGTGGTGGTGTGTGTAGTGGTGTGTGGTGGTATGATGTGGTGTGGTGGAGTGTGGTGGGGGTGTGGTGGTGTGTGTTGTGGATTGTGGTGTGGTGTTGTGGGTGTCGTGTGTGGTACAAGGTCTAAAATATGTCGATCAAAAATCAAATCAATTGTTTTGATTGACCAAAAGGGTACAAGGCTTCTTTAAATCGAAATCTTTTTTCTTCAAAAAAAAAAACTTACATAGTCATAAAAGTATACTATCAGTAGTATACTATTCAGCATAGTGTCATTTACACATTCCTTATGATAGGAAATGTGAACACAAATGTGAACAAAAGATATATATAAGCCTGTTACATAGTTCATCTTGCAAAATCGATACTCGGACTCATGATCGGCTCGTAAATCGAGGGAGGGCTGGCCGATACGTTCTTTTCGGATTGGCATCACAATGCATGACCAAAGCATCTATTAGAAATTGTCGCCAAGGATGTGGTATTCATGAGAGAACCATTTAGATGTAATCTGTGACATCCATAAATAAGGTTAGAAATATTTAAAAGGAACATGAGATCACGCAACACATACAAGGGAAGGCATACAACTTACTTCCATATCTCTACCGGAGACAAGAGCTTCAACATATTTGTGCATAAATCCCATCACATACAACCCACATGATGTTAAATCGGGCTGCTATGGCACCTCTACTGTGAATCCGATTAACATTATTTCTCTTCATGAAATCGGCGCCTCTAGATACTTGGACCGATCGATGTGGTTAACATTTGTGTATGCAGCCTACATATCACTTAAATTTAGCGGGGCCAATTAGCGAAGAAAAGCAAAGCAACAACCTTAAAAGTATTACATACCCTTTGATTGCTTTCTCGTTATCGTGATAACAGGTAAGAGGATTCAAGGCGTGAATTCACAGTGCGGTGGGATCTTGGAATCGGATGGTGCGGCGTAAAACAGCCAGCACAAAATGTTCATTCTCAAGGATAGGTGCAAGGATATGATGGCATTTAGCTACCACAATCCCGATTTCACTATTTCAATGACATTGGTGATCCTTCGGTGATTCACCCTTTCTTTTTCTTTGGTAGCTTCTCTAAACCTTATATAGTTGTAAGCGGGGATAAAAAGATTTTGCTCTTCCACTTTCGAAAGGCAATGTCTCATACAAGCACTGGATTAGATTAAGATTAACATTAGAGACAAGGAATAGCAACAAATATTTTCGGTTATAACCAGGGTTATTACCCCGCCATAAAGATCCACTAAAGCGGCTACTCATTTTAGAGTTAGTTGCACATAAAATTGCTATGTTAGATGCAACCACTTTCATTTTAGCGGGATAGTTCTTGTCGCGTTCCCCTAAAATATACGGTATGTATAACGTTATATTTTAACACGCCACCATACAAATCGATATCACTTAGATTTGTATGACAATTACATAAGTTCAAGTCACATTAAATGTAACTTGATTAACCTTAGGAAAGGATATATCCGCGTGGCACTACGATTGGGGTTGGCGCCCCGTGTTCGCGATCCCATTGGACAAGGTGTCAACCCTAACCCTAATTTGCCTATAAATACCTAACCCTAAACCAAGACATTTTTGCTCCTCCCTCTTGAGGCTATTGTCACAGGAGTTGTAATCAAGATCCTAAGCTGCAGCATAGCACGGTTTAGCGACAAAGGGCGGCGTGGGCGTGTTGGATTCAATGCGGTAATCTCAAACATCGAAGAATCGATGGATACCCAGGATCGAGGAGGAAATGCATCAGAGGTATTTTTGAAGCATTTCAGCTATAGAGATGTAGTAGAGTCATGTATTCTAGTAGAGCCTTCCTAGAACCACTATTTCAACTGATGAACCGAATCAACGAACCCTAACTCTGTAGTTAGATTCATGTGATTAGGTTAGATCTTATTCTTATTGTTCATATGTTATGGATATGATATGGTTGATCTCTTGTTATGCTCCTCATGTATTGGGAAGGGGGTAGAGACCTAGGTCTTATGTATGATGCTTCTAGATAGACCCATAATACCTATTATATGCGGCGTGCATAGAGCCCCCTGGGACTAAGGGAGTTATGGAAATGACCGAGCACCACATACTTGGGATCATTGACAAGATGGAGGAATAGTCCCCCTGCCGGAAACGGCTCTCGGGGACTTGGGGAGCACTAGACCTATGGTCGGTCACTTCGCGTGGGCGGGCATGGGTTCGTCACCTCACGGATCAATGGTGCAGCCCGATCTGAAAGAGGCGAGGTGCCGGCCCTGGTTCTTTGCTTTTGGGGTTAAAGGCGAAGCGGGCGTGTGTCGCCACGATCCTCTAGTCGCCCATCGAATCGATTTCGGGAAGGGGAGATGTAACCCGACCTTGCCTCATCGGACCGAGGAGATGAAACACGGAGTAGTCTCTTAGGGTGAATCAAAGATTGCATTATCCGGGGGGCTCTGATCATACTATAGCTTCGTTTTAGCCCATCTGCAAAGTATGCTACGGGAGGGGCGGATGGAGTGGTCAACCCTTAGTCATTGTCTTATAGCCAGCCCGCCATTGTTTATACTTCCGTCGTATCTATCTTGAGATTCCCGTCCAGTATACTTTTCCCCACGGTGAGCTTGGGTAGAAGCTTTATTGTTTTATGGTGTATTGATCCTTCGGCGATTCTATGGATGGATAGATTGAGCTACCCTTCGAGGGTAGACTTATTATTATTGTTGTTGGTTGCTAATGCGACATTTAGTTATATGCTTCATTTGTTATTAGGAGTCCATAGGGGCCGGTTCACGAGACACCTCCGTGTCCCTACCGTTCTAGCCATCCCTAGAGGCGGGATAGATGGAGGGCCCATCCGATTGAGCGACACCTTGGTTGGGGGATTTTCCGATGGAGTGTGCGGTGGTTACCAGGTATATTGTCTTGAGGGGCGTCACAATGGTATCGAGCCATGTTTTGGTTGACCAAGAACTACTTGTGACCATATCCCTTTTTTAGTAGACTAATTGACCTAGAAAAAGGTAGGAAATGAAAAATTCCAACCTTGGACTTAAGTAAAAGTGGGGAGAAATTTTTTTTCCCCAATAGGAGGGTCCTAGAGTCAAATTAAATTCTAATAGAGATGTAGTCGAATGAACATTCTAGTAAGATTGGGGAGAAAATTATGCATCTACATCAAATTCCACCTAAAAAGGGTCAAAGAATTTTTAAATTCTGAGATCCCAGTGAAAAATGGTGAAGGTTCATAATTTTCCAACCAAGAAAATGCGAAAAATTAAATTTAGGGAGGGATATTAATGAAAGGGGGCTCAATAAATTCCACCATAATGAAAAAAGGAATATTCCCCCATGATCCCCCACTAACTACTTTTTAAACTCAGATTAAGAAAAAGAACCCTAAAAAAACCTCTTAAGTTCCTTTTTCTTAGTAAGCAGTTCTATAGCCAATCAACGTCCGTTTTCTGAGATAAAAAACATGGCCAGAACCAAATCCACTGCCAGAGTTTGTGGCCCCTATGCGTAAAATTCACTTAGCAGCCAAAAGAACGCCCACCCACCCCTCGAGAAGAGGAAGTAGTTGAAGAAGAGGAGAACTAAACAAGTGAGGAAGAAGAGGAAGAATCAAAGTGAAGAACAGGGAGGAAGAAGAAGAACGGGCAAGAAGAAGCAATCACTAGACCCACAACAGTGGGAAGCAAATGCTAAAAAAGGTATGAGACCCATAAGCAAGAAAGGCAAGGAAAAAGTATCCGAATGGGCCTCTAGAAGAAGGGAAAGAAAGAGAAAAGAAAGGGAGGAGGAATTGAGAAGGCAAGAGAGAGGGACGAAAGAGGAGGCGGGGATAGGCCTAGGGGGACAATTAATATCCAAGAACCCCTAGGGATGAAGAACCAATAGAGGAACAAGAGGAGGAGGGCCGAAGAAGAAGAGGAGGAAGACCCCCGTGGTCGAAGATGAGGAGAGGCCGAACCCCCGGACCCCTAATGCCCCACCACCATACCCAACATGGCCCAAGGCACAAAAGAGCAAAAAAGAAACAAAAGCGGGGCGAAAAAGGCGTTCAAATTAAGTCATGGCCCAATTTGAAAAAAAGAAAGAAGTACAAGATATAAAATTTACTTTGTAGATGGTACCTATACAACGAATGGTACGCAAACGAAATTTTCAAGGACGATTGAAGGGGCACCCAAGAAAAATCAGCGAAGCCACCCCACCACACACCCGAGAGATCCCAAGAGGAAACACCGGCCCAAACCCAAACTGGCGCTCGGTGCGTTTAGGGGATTCGGCACTTTCAACGGTGCACAAATCTCCTTATAACATAAGGCACCCTTGGCGATTTGCTAAGGGAGATGTTGCAGGAATTCAAGGCAGTTATCGGTTACACCTTTCATGGTTAAGGTGCTTTGCAAGAAGCTTTTTGAGGCGCTAGTTCAATTATTTGAAGAAGGTAACCTCTGTGCTATTCATGCCAAGAGGGTTACCGTAATGCCTAAAGATATTCATTTGGCAAGAAGAATTAGAGGGGCAAAGTTTTAAATAGCATATAACTGTCTAAAAATTTTGTAAATTTTGACTCCAGGGTGTTATATAGAGGTTGTACTACTTTTAAAAATTAATAAATATCGGAGTTAATAAAGTCAACGGCGCCAAAAAGTCAAAATTCGGTCACACCGTAAGCCAAACCGCCGCCGGGGGGCTCGAAAGCCCCTTTAGCGGTGTAACAAAACGGGATAAATTCAGAGTCAAATAAGTTAATTTTTTATAAATAAACATGCTAGGTTGGCTAAAAATAGGAAAGAAACACAAGTTAGTATCTTATATTATAATGTTGTGTAATGGACCGCACCCTAGATCGGGCGGCCCACATTAACTCTTTGAATAGGCGATTCGTGATCATTCAGAAAAACCCTAACCCTATCCGGTGAAGTTGAGTCCTTCTTCACTTACAAACCCTATCCGTCGGAGTTGAGTGGGTTCCTTTTTATCCGCCTCGGTTCGGCCATACTGAAAGCATCAGCGGCCATGGTGACTACCGGTGGGGAAGCGCTTGCTACTACTTCCCTAGGAGTAGTGGCTAAACTCCACCCGGTGGTTCTTTTCCATATCGTGATTAGGTATATTGGACCTAAATGACCAGCGAGGAAGGGGAATCGGCACTCTTCTTGGTAATTTAGCTGTGTTACCTCTCGTAGTCGTGGTTGTCGCCTCATTGCTCTACTGGAGGCTAAGCTTAAGGATGTTGGAGCGGTTGGAGTTTTGTTCGAGCTTTGGAGGCCATAGGCGTACAACGAGGTTTTAAGATATCGCCTCCCTCCATACTTTCTCTCCAGACCTACCTTTTGTCGGTGAGCATATTAGCTACAATCTATAGAGCTCGGCTATGGCATCCTATGGTGAGCTATGGGGAAATCTTAGAAAGATCTGCAACACTCTTCTCTTAAGCCATAGCAGGTCAGATAATCATTCGATTTAGGAACACTATACGTGGTATGCAAGGATATCGTAAGAAAGGCAGATATGGTGAAGACCCAATGCATTAATGTCCCGCATGCTAAACCGCAGCCTTTAAAGCCCATTTCTGGACTCGAGAATCGAGACTTGGATACATTATCCCCGGTGAACCAACCGATTTTGAAAAATGCAAAACGAGAATGAATAGGTTGAAAACCGGCTAGATCAAATGGCTCAATCGAGTTAGTATAGAAATTTATAAGATTTTTGGCTTTGCAAGTCGAATTCTTGCGACTTCACGTAATATTATTTGTCGCTTGATGATTGGGGTTCATGTTTAAAACTTAGGGATTCATGTTTGAGTTCATTCTGCAGCCATTTGGAGCGGTGTAGCCATGTATGTATCTTGCGTCTTAATTTGATCTTTTGAAGCAAGATATTTAAATCCACGAGGGGTTTCCCATCTTTGAAATTTTATGGGAACTTCTTGATAAGTCTTTGAGTATTGTTAAAAGACCCCGCATCGTTAGAGACGATAGCTCCTTAAGATACCATCAATCTTGATCAACATGGCCTCGGTAGCTTGTTCGTAGTAAGTTCTCGCGACCGCTCAACACATGATGTGAACTGTTAGGTTGGTTATGGAGTCTTCTTCAAGCTTTAAAGAGAGGTGTGGAATATTTTTTTTCTCATTTAATTAAGTTCTGAGGTGCTAGAAATTTCTCTTGGTTGCATCATAAATAGTGGTACCTTATGATTTCGTGCTTCAACGGACATCCGCTTCAGATTCTATCTTTCCTCATGGTGCTGAAAATTTCAACGATTATGAACAAAATTCTTTAGGATGTTATTTATGCTTCGGAGTCTCCATGGAGTTATAGCCCATGCGCCACTCAAGATTTCCATTGCTCATGATGTGGGGAAGATGACCGTGAAAGAAAGTAGTTTGCAAAAGTAGTCGAAGGAATTCCTTTCCAAATATTTGCGTTTGAAGATTCATATGTTCATGATCGATGATAATCCAATCTTACATTGACCGTGGTATCCCTTGCCATTGTAGATTGCAGATTGAAGTTTGAGACCTCTCCATCAACTTAGAGCGATTGGTTGTGCGATTCCTCACTGTGCGCATCTTTCAAAATCATTTGATGTTACAGTGTGTACAGCTTTATGTGAAGAAAATCTTTTCTGTTACTATGAGGTTTTTATATAGCCATCATAAATCTTAAAGGATGTATGACAATGTATTGTTCATATCCATTATCATAAAAATTCATTCATTTTTGAATATAACATATCATGTTCCGAAAGTGTTCCTGTTTTTCAATAGCTTACGGACATCTACTATTATATTTCTCAAGATACACCCCTTTATCCAACAAATGATTTATGCAATTGTACTCAATGTGTTGTAACATGCTTCATAGGAAGGCATTCATTTTGGTGAATGCTTTTCAGTAGTTCTTGCACATCTACTATTATCCGAATGTAGTTTATCTTTAGATATATGACGCACAAATGCAACATTTAAGTTCGGATTTGTTACCCAATTTGGAGGTATTATAATTTTGACACGGGGGTTCTCTAAAATTGTTATGCATTTACTATGGATGATATGGACAAATGTTCGTGAATAAGATACTGGAAAAATGCATCCAAGACTTGAATCTTCTAAAAAATATATCAAAAAAATAGCGGTAAAGAGATAACATCAATAATGCTTAAAGAGATAACATCAATAATGCTTAAAGCGGCAAAGAGATAACATCAAAAATTATCTAATGAAATAAAAAAAGTATATGCTTACCAACCGCCTTTGGTGTTTCAAAGATGTGCGTTTGACAATAAGAAAATAGACAATAAGAGAATAAAAACATCTTTAAACCAGTTAAAACATATAATTCATTTGTTTATGGGATCTTTGATTTCAAGAAGAATAATCCCCCCTTCGTTTTTCCAATCATGCTTCCCTCTTCACAAACCTTAATAAGATCTACACACAAGTTTAAAATTATAGTGTTACGCTCTAAAATTGTTTCATATTAAGGGTAGCAAACTTTGTCCACTTGGGGCACTAAATAACCAATAGTGCTATGCTTTAAAATTGTCTCATATTGAGGGGGCACTAAATAACCAAACATGAATAAACCAATCTTTCTATAATGGCCATGCCAAATGAAGATTGATTAGTTCCATCCTTTGAGAAATACTAATTGTTTAGCTTTAAAAAAACAGTTGAAGAAAAATTCTTAGAAGATAAGTAGGGTTGGAAGCATTGTTGGGCTATAAATTATGGTTTTCCAACTTATACCAGCAACGCTGGGCACCATTACTAGTTTGTTCTTAATGGTATGCTTGTTCAGCTGCCTATAGTCTATGCACATCCTTAAACTGCCATCCTTCTTTACAAAGAGAAAAGCCTCCAAATGGCGTAGACACTAGGGTCTAATAAAACCTAGGTCGAAAGTGCCTCCCCGCGAATCGCTTTAGTCTCGGCCAACTCCTGCATTGTCATTCTATATGGAGCCTTGTTTGCTGGCTTTGTTCTGCCTCGAAAGTGCTATCTCGCAAGACTCGACTCCCCTATAAGGAGGAAGTCGCTTGATCTCATCTAGAAAGAGATCATGGAACTCGGATCGCCTTTAGCTATTTGCTTCGCAACTTGTCGAAGCACCTTGTCTTTTGCTTCCTTCCGATTCCGGCCACTCATCTCAAGCTTGAAGATGTATGCCACCGCCGCTTCTTGATGCACTTGAAATACCGCTAGAAGACATGCATTGCATGATGGAAACAACTTCTTTACCTCGCGGATTCATGATCTTGCCGCCGTGTTGGGGAAGGTCACCTTCCGCTTCCCAATCGATGATGGCCCTCGCTGGTCAAGATACTCCATACCTATGATCAAGTCATACTTGCCAATGCCCATTACTTCGCCCCATCCGATATTAATCCCTGGCAAGTCGATGTCGGTTGATTCTCTTGCTCGCCGCCCGCTTTATTGCTCCACTTGCTAAGACAACGGGTTTTGGCTTTGACTTTAGTGGTTTTTAACTTCAACATTTGAACCATTCGGGGGATGCAAAGTTATGGCTACTTCCCGAAGTCTATCAAGACTATGAAGGACTTGGTCTTGGCCTTCCCTACCGTGGAAATTACTTTGTCTTGGCTCTGCTTGCTCGCATCTATTGCGGCAAAGATATGACACTCACCACTGAATGTAGTCGCTGCCTTCCTGCCGCCGCCGCCGACAGATGTCCCAATCTCCCAACTCCGCTAGTGCCGCACTCATGACGTAGGGGCGGCACGTCCCCGGGTTCGGCCGTGGAAGCACCCGGCAAAGCCGCTTTTCTATGCACTCCTCTCTCTTTCCTGGGCACGCCGCAAAAGGATCGTGACCGCTTTGGAGTAGTTTGACCCCTCCCGCTTGTCCTTGAAGGACACCGCTTCTTCTCCGCCGTTTCCCCGTTGCCACCATATGGGGCTCTATTTGGACTCGACTGGCTGCCCTAGGGCTATAGCTTCCTGTCGCCTTGCCTTTATCCCCGAAATACCGCTGCTTCGCCGGCTATTCTCGGTCGGTCCCCCCCCGCAGCTTAGCCTTGACTCGCTTCGATAATGTCCTAGGGTTTATTGCTCTCACAAGCTTGCGGATCTCCTCATTAGGGCCCCTCAATATAGCTTTTCATCAGATGCTTCTCTCCCAACTTTGGCACATATAGCCTTTAGCCTCATGAATTCCTCCTCAGATATTTCTCGACTGATTTGTTTCCCTCGTTGGAGCCTATAGAACCTGCCGCATCATGCGGACTTATGTTCCCTTAGATCGTAATGGCGCTTGAAGGCTTTAGCAAACTTCCGAACTTACAAGCATCCTGCTTAAGCCATGTGCCTTTGCATAACCCTTCCACCAAATCCGTCGCGGCTCCTTCAAGTTGTTTGTTGCCCTCTACCTTTTGTCTTTATCCTTCATGCCATAAAAGCGTTCATTACTCACTCATTTCGTCCAGCCATGCCTCTGCTTCTAATCCTGACCTGTTCTCCCCAGAACTGTTCCGAGTTCCAGGCCTTCCATACATTGCCAGGTGTGGAATCTACCTTCTTACGGTAGTCGAGGCCCTGTGTCCCTTTGTAGATCCTTCTATAGTGTCCCTCTGCCTTGCATCGTAGGGTTCCTTTTGCCTTGCATCTGTTTGGTCACAGGTTTGCTCTTCGGGTCTTCCTCGAGTCTGGTCGGATCGAGCTTGAGTCGGGAAGATCAGGCTGGAGGATCTCCTTCTCCGCTCCTCTTTTGTCCCTTCTGTTTTAGAGCTGATGCTTGTGGAGGTGGAGCATTGCCACCGAACACGCTTCTGCTGCTTGTAGCAGAGCAAGGCCTTTATCCGCTCAAGGTCCGTCCTCATCACGGGATATCTCCTCCCTCGGTGTCATGGGTTCCATTTCTTGAATAGGTTCCTTCTTTTGGAGGTGGTGCGGGCGAGTCTGTTCTTCCCTAAGGTCTTGGCGTTGTCGTTCCCGAGCCCAGCCTCTAAATCGCATACACAAGTGATTCATGGCTATATGGTTAGTTTTCTGTTCTCTTGCATTGTTTACGTTTGTTGGTATAGTTGTGGGGCAAGAATACATCAACAAAACATTTAAAGTGCAACAGAGATTATACTCATCTTTATATTATAAAAATATAGTGTGTGTCTTCCATAAAGACCCTAGATCGAATGGTTGAGGATTTGATCGAACCGACGGTGAAGATGACATGTCGCGGGCTTCAACCAAAATTTCATCTTGATTGTTGCTTCAATAGATTCACTCAATCCGGCCGCGAAGAAGATAAAAGGGGGAAAGGAAAAGGGAAAAGAGAGGAAAATGAAGAAAAAGGAAAAGGGAGGGGGAAAAGGACAAAGGAAAGGGAGAAAAGGAAAAGGGGAATAAAAAATAAAAAAATAACCAAATAGAAAGACAAAATCAGGAAAAAGAAAGGGAAAGAGGGGAAAGAAGGTGGGGAATGGAAAGGATGGTGGAAGCAAATGGAAAATGAAAAGAAGGAAGGCAAATGGTCGGAAGGAATTAAAAGAAGAAGGAATGGAAGGTTCAGATTTGGAAGGAATGGAAAAGGAAAGGATGGAAAAAGAAAGGAAGGAATGGAATGGAAAGGAAGGATGGAAAAGGAACGAAGAAGGAAGGAATGGAAGGAAGGAAGGAAGGAAGGAAAGAATGGAAGGAAAGGAAAAGGACAAGAAAAGGTCTTTAGAAAGAGGAAAAGAGGAAAGAAAAAGGGAAAAAATGGAGAAAAGGGCATGGAAAAGGGAAATGGAAAGGAAAGGAAGAGGAAAGGGAAAAAAAGAAGGGGTCGAGAAAAGAGGAAATGGAAAGGAAAGGAAATAGGAAGGAAAGGAATAGGGAAGGAAAAAAAGGGGGGGAAAAAAAAGGGGAAAAAGAAGAAAAGAAAGCATGTAAGAAAACAGAGAAAAGGTTAAAAAAAAAATGGAAGTGTGTAGGTAAAAGAAAAAGGATAAAAGCAAGATAGAGCAAATGGCATAAGGGATCTAGAAATGACGCCGAATGTTTTAATAGTGGAGCTCTTTTGGTTATTCTCTTATTGTTACAATATATCAATAGATTTTCAATTATGCCCAAAGAATGTCAAGTATCCTTAGTCTTATATTATAATGTTATATCAGATTGAATGGATCAAGCCCTAATTTGAATGGCTAAGATCATCTCATTGAATTTGAAGGCAAGATTTATTTAATGACCTTCCACCACCGCGGATTCATCATGATTTGATCTCTTAAGGAAAAGGAAAGGAAAGGGGAGAAAGCAACAGTAAAAGGAAAAAAAAAGGAGGAGAAAAGGAAAGATAAAAAGGGCATGGAAAAAGAGGAAGAAGAAAGGGCAATGAACTGGAAAAGGAAGGTAAATGGCATGGGAAAAAGAAAAGGAATAGAAAAGGGGGAAAGGGGGAAAGGAAAAAAAGGGAAGAAGGAATGTGGGAAAAGGAAATGGAAAGGGGGAAAGGGGAAAGGAAAAGGTATGGGAATGGAAGGAGGGATGGAAGAATTTGGAAAGATGGGAGAAAGGAACATAGGAATGGAAAAACAGGCAAAGAAGAAAAGAAAGGGAAAGGAAAAGGAAGGAAAATGGAAGGAAAAGAAAAGGAAAGAAAGGAATGAATGGAAGAAGGAAAGAGAAAAGAAAAGGAAAAGAAAGGAGAAAAGGAAAGGAAAAGGAATGGAAAGGGGAAAAAGGAATGGAATGGAAGGGAAGAGGAAAGGAAGGAAAGGAAAGGAGGAAGGAAAAAGTCATGAGGGAAGAGGAAAAGGAGGAAAGGAGAAAGAAAAGTCCATAAAGAAAAAAGAAAGGGAAAAGGGAAGGAAGGGGTAGGAGGGGTTGTGGGGGGATGTGTGGAACAAAGGAAAAAGGAAAAGAAGGAAAAAAAAAAAGGTGTAAGAAAAATAAGGAAAGGGGAAAAGGAAAAGGGTAAAAACGAGATAGAGAAAATGGAAAAGGGTACAGAAAATAGTGGCGTGTGTAACAATGATGTACTTTTGGATTATTCTCTCATTGGTATAGTGTATCATTTACACAGTTTATGCCCAGCAACGCTGGGCATCGTTCCTAGTATATCCTATATTATAAAATTATAGTGTATGTCTGTTTTGAATGGTTCCTAGATTGGTAATTACCGAGATTTCGCTGAAAGCCACGTGGCATCATCCGCATCGTTACCTAATTAGGGTTTTTTTTTGCGGCCAAGCTTGGCTATGGCGGAATGTTTTCCCTTAAAATTCTGACAGCCTCGATTTTGCATCTATCTCCTCTCGGTATGGTTTCGGTATGGTCTCGGTATGATTTTTGCATCTCATCTTCGGTTCGATGATGGCTATGGCGGCACCCCGAGCGGTTTTATGTCGATGGATGCCCATGATGCTCATCAGATAGATGAATTCAGGACGGCGGCCAGGTTTGCAGCTCTCGGGGATCAATCGGGCACCGCAAAGCATGTCAAGCTTGCAAGGCATGCACGCTAATCTCGCGTTGCTGGATGGCAGGGATATGGTGGAATCACAAAGGGTCGATTGAAGTAAATTTGGTTACATCTAAGTGTTTCACAGAAGTAGGCTTGAAGCCATCCAAAACCATGGCAAAGGCAAATCAGAGGTCGGCCAAGGAGGCACGCCCCATTTGAGTCGAGAGGGCGATTGCATATGCAACCAACCGCCTTTGCATCTTCGATCCGCAGACCGCAACCGTCTGAGAGTTAGATGTCGCTAGCGTGATAGGGGTTCCAAGTATACCGATCATGCCCCTGTAATGTCGCGAGGTGCTTTTTCTTTCATTTCTCATCTATTCACTCTTTCTGTATTTTTCTGTATGCTCAATGTTTTTTGTATGCTTGCAGGTTCCAAATTTCACGATAGCCAGTTCCTTGGCACAATACAGACAATTTATAATGTTTCAAGCGAGCTTGAGATAGATTTATTTCTCGGTTTTTTGCTTTTTCGCATTGAAGCAGAGGAACATCTATCTAATACTCTTCGCCAAGCTGGAGTGTGAGGTAAGCACAGTCAAATTTCTATCCTTTAAGATGTTCGTCTTAATTCATGCTCATTAACTGTGAATGTGCCTGTCTTAAACATGGCATATTGTGTTTTAATTTTGTCTCTTTGCATGGCTAGGTTGATCAGATTTGTCCACAAACATCTTAAATAGAGAAGCGAGAGTAAATGCTTCAAAGCTCAGAGTATGTAGCGGATGGTAAAGATCCGCAACACCAAGGTTGTATGGAATTACCGCTTAGGTGTCTATTCCTCTCTTTGTTCTTGCATGGATTCTCGCTTTGGCACAAAACGCTATGAATAGGCATCAAAGAACCCTCTCGCTTGAAGGTATAGTTTTTAGTACTTAAATTTCGTTATGTTATGTTGTTAATTTGGAGCACCTTGTACATCAAATCTTTGTTAGATGAAAAAGACTTTCAAATTCAATTGTTTGGTTACTAGAACATGGAGGAGCCCTTTTTGGTCGAGCTCGTGTTCTCTTCGTGTTCTCGAGGAAGACACATATCATGCTACTGATTTACATAGATTGGGCTATTACTTGTCGTTGGAAATTCATGCTTTTCCCCAACTCTATCAAATTTATGCTTGATGAGATATTCTAAAAGCTTAGGTGTGATTGATGATTCAATTTGTTGTAAGCTCCAATATATTCTCGCTCTCGATATCTTAGAACAAAAAGAAAAAAGGATGTGGGATTTACCTCCTTCAAGCAATCATTCAAACAGCGGGTGATGGAGACATAACTGAAAACAACTGTTGGTTATTAGGCTGGTTATTGTGCAAATAGATTAAGTAAGCTGACCATTCTTATGTTCAGTATTGGGTAAAACCCAGATCAAGGAAAACAAATGCTCTATTTCAAACTAAATATGCTTAAAGCCAAAACAGATGGCACAATTTAGCAAGAGAATATGTTAGACATGGACGTATTTTGATAAGGGAGAAAAAAAAGAAAACTAAAAAGAAGAGGGAATAAAGGCAAACGTCACTTGCAGGACAGCGGGCAATATAAAGTATGCAAAAAGAACATCTGCTAAGTGTTCTGGTGGCTATGGTATAAGAAAAACCTGATAAATTTAAGATCTAGCCCAATTGTTAACCCTCTTAGATGCTATGGCTACTTAAAGGGGTATGAAAATGTTGGGGAGTTGAAGGGCCTTCCACCACTAAGGCTCATGTTGTTCTGCATTTTTGTTTCCAATAAATGTTGATGTACTTTATGCAATCAAGATAACAAATTTTGCCCATGTGATCTGTACTGGCTGCAAGTGATGACTACGTTTAGCTTTACATGAAGAGACCACCTCAAGAAAGTTGGGATTTATAATGCTTAAGTTTATATCCTAGATTGTGTGAACCATGAACGATGCTTGCAAAAATTGGTAGACTATAAGTGACTATTGTGTGAGATTTGTGTTAATATATAAGGGGTTGCCGCTACATAAACACAACTAGGCTTGGTTTTTTAAAATTTTATAAAATAAAATAAGGAAGGTTGTCGAATAGGACAACAAGAAGAATTCAGGCACACCTCCCAAGATTGTTGAATAGGACAACAACGCACACCTCATGAAACATAGTTGGAATCATAATTGTACAAGGGCAAAATTGGCATTCATTTCACATTTGACATTTTTGATGAGACCATTGCATTCGATATAAGATTTATAGAGATTTCTATTGTCTTCGGTCATTATGATAATACAATTAATGCTAGCATAAGTGCAAATGTTAAGTCATAATGTCAATATGTTTCAACCCTCAATATGTCTCAACCCAGTCACATTATGCTAACACAATTAATGCTAGCATAAGTGAAAATGTTAAGTCGTAATGTCAATATGTTTCAACCCTCAATATGTCTCAAAACATAACATTGTGCTAAGTCAATAAGTGGGAGATGGGTGTGGCATTACGTAATAAAAACGTTGGCCTCTTACAACGTGGAGGAGCTAACAACAAGTTCATTGACATTAGTGTAGAGCAGAATGCCAGTTGCAAAATAGTGGGACCATTAACAGGTCTGTCATTAATCGGTTTTCAAATTTGCCTAGGTAAACAAGGGTAGAAAAACCTCAAACCTCAAACCTCAAACTCAAAAAGATACGAAATGCAATATTATCTAACATGAAGGAGCTAGGTTTCATTTAAAATGTTGTTAAAGCTTTAAAAAGTTTTTGTTATAATAAGAAGTTACAAAAGTTAGACTATTACTGCACATTTTGTCTTTTATTGCGGCCAAAACATTTACAGGTTGAACTTATGCCCAGCAACGCTGGGCACCGTTACTAGTTATATAATATTTTAGTACAAAAAGTCTCCGGGATCAAGAGTCTAACTAGTCTTGAAATCGCCGGTAAGATGGGTTGTCCTCAATGAACTTCTTAACTTGGGCCGTTCCTACTGAGTGACCCAAGTTCCTGATGACGCTTGCTGACGAGCCACTCTGCAAGGCTCTCGCCAGCTCTTCCACCCTGCGGTTGGATGTGAGGGCCGCGGTCACCGCCAATCTCGCCTGACGTCGATGGGGTATGGCGAAGTCGAAGAGGTCGAGTGCCATTGCTCTCTTGACCAGGACAACATAGTCGACATTTGCCGCTATGCGAGCATGCCTGCCGAAGCCCGAGAGTGCAATCAGCATGAACACTCCTTCCTCCCCTCTGGGACTGAACTTGCGGTGTATCACCGCTATTCTCCCATCCAGCAGCAGCGGCAAGTAGTACTGGCGACACATGCCGTTGTGTGTATTGCCCGAAGCTTCTCCACTTGTTTGGCCTCTGCTCTATGTAAATACTGCGCATATTCGTCGACCTCTATCTCGGTGTGAGCTCGGTAGTCTTCAATTGTGGAGTCAACTCTCGAAGTCGATTCCTCCTCCTCTCTTTAGGGGTGGTGTTGAGGAATTTCGACGGCATTAGGATGTTAGTGGTCTTCCGGATCCCCATCTGTTCTTGGAGGCGAGGAACTCCCTCCCTGTTGGCGACTCAGCTTCGTCCATCATTTGCACGATCTTTTTGTAGGCTGCGTATGTCAGTCGCTTCCCCTGGCCAGGTGTCGGCTTCCCTCACTTAGCCGGAAAGTCCAGGGCTCCCGGGGCGATGAAATAAATCCATGTCGTGCGCATGATTGGTAAAGCGGTTCATCAATCGAGCTCCCTCTCACGCATTAGGAAGGTTGAATGTTGAGTAGATACTCCTCTCGTTGATGATGATAGGGGCTAGGCTTGTGATGCCTAGGCAAGTGAAGGCAACTTCGATAGTGCAGGAGGCTCGCTCGAAGTTGATCGGCTCACGCTCAGCGTCATTAGGCGCCGTTCTTAAGTCAGAGCTCGAAGTATTCCTCGTCGTCCAGACTCCTCTTCATCTTCTCTTGCTTCTTGTTCCTGCTGATACTGCAAAAGCATCTGCTCTTCCTTTTGCACCGCTATGGGATCTACCTCCATCGGAGGGATAGAGGTTGCTCCCATCGGGTTTATTTGATTGGGATAAGAAAATGGCTAGGGCGGTGTAGGAGAAATACTTGGTCTGTTGGTTCGTCGGGGACCATGTAGTCGAGCCTCTGCGCCTTGTTGGTTAAGTACTTGGCGATGTTGGGGACATCACCCAAGGCGGCTTGAAGGGATGGGCGGGGAACGAAGTATCCTATACAAGGGGGGACCTGAACAAGGGAGGGTCCTACCCTAGCTTGAAATTCTGCTAGCACTTGCCTATATCTTTGGGGGTTGCATTTAGCGTAACGGATGTCAATTTCTTTCCCAAAGACTTGGAAGATGTCGTTGACATCGCCTCTAAGAACATGGGCACTGGCGCTGTACCATCGCCCGAAGTCAGCAGTGGCCATTGATCTAGCGAAGAAGAGAGTATCAAACGGATGCAGAAGCGCCTCAGGGAGCTGGAAGATCGCCTAAGCAGTGGAGAGCAAACTTGCAGGGTGCTAAATGAGAAATGGGGGACTTATTTATAGAAAAGGGGGAAACCCTAATTTTTGAGTGACCTAAATTTTGCTGGGATTGGGTGATTCTACACTATAAGGGGGTGCAATAGCAAATTTGAAGACTACTTCTAGGGTCTGAACATGTTAGAATGGATTGATGAACCTATTGCAACAGTTTGGAAATCATTTAGGTATGGCATGGTGAAGAATTGTACGAGGTCTCACACGTTGCGCCCAGCCCGAAAATGAAAAAGTCATTTCATGCCCTGGCGCGACGTGGGAGACATGGGTTCAAATTGGGCTAAACTTAATCAATTTGGATAATTTAAGGCTGTAATTCTACTAAACTCGTCGAGTTAGGCAGAATTGACCCCTTATTTGGTCGATTTGGGGTAGTTTTGGGCACTTTTGGGCATGGTCTCACACGTTGCGGCCAGCCCGAAAATGAGAATCTCATTTCCTGTCCTGGCGCGACGTGTGAGACATCGTCTCAACTTGCTCAAAAACTCCAATTTAACTAAAATAAAAGCTAGAATTCCCTAACTTGACTTAATTAAGTTAGCTCAAGCACATTATTTCCCCAGAAAAAATTCTTTATATTAATAAAATTTTGGTTATTTACAAAATCTTCAAGGGCGTTCTCCCTTGATGTGTGTGGCCAGCTGCATGTCCTGCTTCATGAGGGTGACCCTCTTTGCGTGTACTGTGCAAGCCGTTGAATCTTCAAAATGCTGCACTATTTTCGCTTCGGCTGCCTCCTGTAAGCACAACAGCATCTCGTCGGTCACGCGCATGTCCGTGTTGTATTCTTGCATAACTTCACGGACCAAACGTTGAAATGGGGCCCGGGGGATCAAGAGTCCGTAACTCTTCTGGAAGTGCCGGATCTCCTTCAGGGCTCTGTTCTCTAGCTTCTTCTAGGCCAGCTTCTTTCACGGTGCTCGGGGAGGCTTGGGAGCTGGTGGGGGGCGGCAGTGCGCCTCCGGGGGTACTCCTCAGCCGGCCCGGCCCTCACACGATGCTCACGGTAGTAGGCATTGTATGCCTCCCACTTCTCCATGTAGGTGTTGTGCTCTCGATCCTCTTCGATAGACCTTGGCGGGGTCTATCACATATACCCTCTGATGCGGTAGGTGGGGGTCTTGACCCTATCCCGTCCGAGAGTTGGGGGGCTTAGCCACTTGTCCAGAGCCTCCCTCGTGCTCCGGTACTTTTCTTTGGGGGCTTCTTCCTCCACGAAGGGGGTTTGAAAGAACTTCGCTCCCTCTCGGTTAGAGGCGTAATCCTCGTCAGAGTCGTCGGTAGGCGGGGGTCTCCTCTCGGCCCGGCTCGTTGATGACGGGACCCACTGCTCGCTTCCTGACCTTCACCACTTTCCTTTTGCCGGCCTTAATGGCCTTGGCCTTCCTCTTCTTGGGCTCATTTGGGCGTGGTGGTCGTCTTCGACTCTTCATCCCTGCTCCGTGGCTCCTTGGTATTTATTTTGATGAAGCGCGCAAGGTCTGCTTCCTCCTCGGGGCTAAGAGTCGGCTGCCGCTGCTCTTCTCTCCCTTGCTCCTCCTGTAGGTGGGTCTCCGTCTGGGGTTGCTCCTGGGCTATTGACTGGCCTGCCTGCTCCCGCTGCTCCTGCTCCTTCCCTCCTCCTCTGCGATCTCCTCGAGAATTTGGTGCATGATGTCCGCCCGGTCGTCGTCCTCTATGAGCTCAGGTATAGTGGCTCCAACTTCGATCTGTATCTTATCTTCGAAGAAGACTTCGCCTTCTGGAAAAGCGTTCTTGGAGGACTTCATTTGAAAAAGGCGGGGGCTGGCTGACTGGAGGATCGACCCGGCTAGGCTTCCCTTGCGATACGCTTTGTCGCGGGCCATCATTTGATGGTTTGTCGATCGAAGCGAAGTGCCAGATTATCGCCTTGGCAATCACGAGCAAAGTTCTAAGGAAGAACGCGAAAATGGGAGGGGTCTGGGTCTATTTATAGGGGCCAAATTTTAGGTCAACTTTTGAACTACTTTTTGGGTTGCCTAAAACATCTAAAACACCTAATTAAGCAAGGTCTCACACGTTGCGCCCAGCCCGAAAATGAAAAAGTCATTTCCTGTCCTGGCGCGACGTGTGAGACATGGTGGGACCCACTATTAAATTTTGTACTTTTTGAACATGTAACATGCTAATTCTACTGATTCTTAGCTTAAAATTGGAATTATCAAGTTATTTTACTGTAATTTACAACTTTTTGGTGTAAAATTTGAATGTCTCTACGTTGCCTTGACCCAAAAATGGAAATCTCATTTCCTGTCCTGGCGCGACGTGTGAGACCACCCTACTTTTTGGATGTTGGTTCACCAATTTTAGTCTTTTTACGTTTTTATTCATTTTAATTGTTACTAGCTTAGCGTAACTACAAAAATGAGAAAATTTTTTCCCATTTTTCGAGGTTTAAGGATCCTATCAAGTTAGTGCTACTGGGAACATGGCCAGTGCTTTGCTCTTGGTCTCCAAGAACATTGCTCGATACCTTTGTGGCGTCCCCTACTCGTATCACGGTGCACTCAGGTATACAAAAGGAGTTCATCCCCATACCAGGCTCCATGCTATCTGGGGCCCTCCACATGACACTGCAACCGTGACGGGTTCCAGTGGGAAGAGGGAAGGGGTCATTGTACCCCGTCTCCCTCAGGGCCTACCTAGCTGCGGAAGCGTAAACATACATGTCAGTAGCACATACATCAACATCATATGACCATCACGAAGGATGGTTCTCCACATATCTGCATAGACAAAGATCAGCACATCACATAGGGAATCCTACCCAAGGCTCGGGACTCAAAGGGATGGTGACGGCTTGGGTCACCGAGTTCATTGCGCATGAATTCATGACAATGGATTTGGCTGGCATATGAACATGGCATAGGGTTGTCCACTCCATCCGCCCCTCCTGTGCACACTTTGCAGAGTAGGTTGAAAAGTGTTGGGACCTGACTGTAGCCCGCCGGATGCATAGCCAAAAAGGCTATTCCTGGGTTCATCCTCCCAGTTCTGATGGGGCAGGTAGGGATCCCTCCCTCCAGAGATCTACATGCTGACTCAAGGTGACTAGAGGGCCACTGCCCTTATTCGACTGAACCCACTGGAAAGTGAACACCACTTCACGGGTGTCGAGCCCATGCCTTGCCCACACGCAGTGGCAAGCCATCAGACCTAATCACAATGATCCCTGGTAGGCTTTACACACCAGAGGGATCGTTCAAGAGTCAGGACATGAACCTCCTTCTTAGCCAGTCTGGCCCCTTCACCCACAACCAGGTGTGGTTCTTGTACACAGGCCGAATCTATAGTGTGCTAGAGAGGCTACTCTAGGAGCATCTACTACCAAGCTTTAGGTCTCTACCCCCCCTTCCCAATACAAGGAGTTCATAGAGATACATCATCCATATACATCATAGCAGAACTACTAATCTATATCATAGAGTTAGGTTCTTTAGTTAGAGGCTGGTATCTAGAGATCTAGAAGGCTCCTATGGGCAATTTAATAGGCTAAACCTACTGATTCTATGACTAAAATAGGGTTTAGACTATCTAATTGGCCAAATACCTGATCCTTGAGTGGCTCCTCCTGACCTGAGCTCGACCATCCTGCTGAAACGCTTGAATCAAGGGAAACTAATGCTGCAATCCTCTCAGGCAGAGTCTGGGAGGCGGTTTTGGCTGTTGAGGCAGCCAAAACAGAGTTCTAAAACCCTAGAATCGAAATTGGGCAAGTTAGGATTTCCTACCCTATATAGACAAGGGGGTTGGCTAGGGTTTCCAATTATCCCCTTTTGGCATGTGGGATAATTGGAAATGGGCCCACTTGCCTTTAAGGGCTAGGTGGCCAAATGTGCCCACATGGAAATGTGTGCACCCAAATGTGCCCACATTGAAATGTGTGCACATTAATGAATGTGTACATTGGAAAATGTGTACATTAATTGCACCCATGGGTGTGGCCCACTTGGCATGAAGTGGCCATATGGGAAAATGTGCATCTAAATGAATGTGCACATTGTTTAATGTGCACATTAATAAATGCGCACTCCTTGCATGTTGCCCCCTAGGGCTATTAGCCTAGCTACACGTTGGCGTACACGTCAGTCGGGGTGGCGTGTACGCGTGACGAGGCAGTATAGTATACGTCCCGGGGGCGTATACTGTGCTGGAACGTCACAAATACCCCACAAATAGGCCCAAAAAAAAATTGATATTCCTGAAACTTTAAACCTCTCTTAAAAAAGCCCAAATTTTGAAGTGACATGCTTTTTCTAAAGGAATCTTTGAAACGGGAGTGCTGCAACACTCCCGTTTAATTTGCAACCTTGTTTGAAATCCAATAGTAAAGAGAATCACGCTAGCCCCAAATGTGCTAAAAAAAAACTTGAATCAATAGAAAGAAATGATGACTAATTAACTCACCGGAACCTACATGAAACAGAGGGAAACTTTTAATCAGGGTGTGAAGAAGCAGCAGAAAGCTTACACTTATGTGCATACACCATATAAATACCAAGAGTTGAATGAATGCAAAAATGCTAGAGTCGCAGCATCCATCCATATCCATCCCTGCAAAAACTAGAAGCGACAAATCCAAGACCAAAAAAATAGAAGCGACAAATCCAAGACTACAAACCAAGACTACAGGAAGACGACCGAACATCATTCCGACTCCATCCTGAAACTCTGAAGCAAAACACTATGGTCGATGTCACGGCCATCATATCCGAAGTCCAGAAGTAAGAAATCCAAATCCAGTACTAAGAAAAACAACGATTCATGTGGGTACGCATGCCACATTCCAATGCTGGAGCGATAAGGCAGAAAAGGAGAACGAGGGTAAACAGAGTAGAGTAGGATAAATACAACCAAAACTGATAGGATAGAGAAGAAGGAGAAATCTAGTTCAAGAGAACGCCGATGATAGAACAATGAAGAGAGGCTGAATAAATAGGAGGAGTGACAAAGGGACATCCCCATCCAAGAAATGTCGGTTCTACTGTTGTCGTAATAGAACCGTGGCATTCTATAAACGTCCTTGAGAGCTGGTTTCGATCGAATACGTAGACCTTCTTCAACTTGGGAAAGTCTTCTTCCTCACATGCTATTACTTTGAGGGCGGTGCACATGGCCACATTCAGTAGTTTAAGGCATGGTAACTTTCTAATAATAGCAGGTAACACTGTCAATACCGGCAAACTTCTGTTGTAGTAGAAGTTATAACCTGCTCGATTATTGTAATAAAAGCTAGAATGACAATAGCGACAATCATACATCTCAAGCTCTCGCAGCTTCGTAAAACCTTCAAACTTCACTTGTTTCCAATCTAAATTAGATAATGAAAGCATTTGGAGATTTGAAAATGCTTTCCAATTGGTCATAGATATATAAGCTATCTTCGATGACGAAACTTGGCCAACATGGATCTCAAGATTCTTTAAGGTCATGAATTCCATACCTTCAAATAAAACTGTTCACTCTGCATGCCTTGGTTTCTTCTTCAGTCTTAAACTTTTGAACCGTGATCCCTAGAATTCTCAGCTTCTGCAGGTTGCATAGAGTGTGGGGAAGATGGAGAAGGCACTCAAATATTACATCCAAATGTAGTTCCTCCAAAAAAGTAGAATGGCGCAAGAATGAAGGACAATAGCACTGCAATGCGACATGTCTTAAATTTTTCAATTCAAGATGGCAATTCTTTAGCGTGTCATTTTTGCAGGAGAAGTAACCAATTCTATAAGAATCATTTACATCCCTTGATAGGTAAAGCACTTCAAGACTAGCCAGTCCTTGCAGGTACTGCAATGGAAATTCAAACTGAATCCTATCAAGATCCACTAATTTTAGATTCTGAGTGCCTTCAAAGAAGTCCGGTGCAAATTCGAGAATATAGATATGTCTAAAAATATAGACATGTCTAAATTCAATTTCAATTCGAGAATATAGACATGTCTAAAAACTTTGAATAAGTCTAATTTTTCCTAAATAAGTCATACACAAAATAATATTATTTTATTATTATTTGTTTCATGAAAAGATTGTTGCAGAAAACTGATAACAATTATCTTTTGGGGACCTTGTGCTACAACGTCAGCACTGGCAAAACAACACAACCTAGTCTACTACCACGAAGGATAGCACATCCATCCATCCATAGATTCATCATAGCTAGCAATATATCGTAAAACATATAAGCTCCTACCCAGGCTCAGACTCATAGGGAAAGTAGACTGACGGCTGGATCTCAAAATAGAGCAGACCGAGATATAACAATGGCAGAGCTGGCTATAGACAATGGCTAGGGTTGACCACTCCCTCCGCCCCTCCTATGCATACTTTGCAGATGGGCTAACTCCGGCTCTGTCATGACTGTAACCTGCTGGAGACGTAACCTCTTGGTATCACCCAACGAGGCTACTTTGGGTTACATCTCCCAGGTCTGATGAGGTAGCAAGGGATGCATTTCCCATTCCCGGAAGACAATAGCTCGATAGGCGTCTAGAGGATCGTGGCAACACACGTCTTATTCGACTGAACTCCCCAAAACAAGAGCCAGGCCAACACCTGCAACTCCTGAGGGTCAGGGCGACACCATCGACCCAGGAAGTATCGGACTCATACTCGCCCACACGAAGTGACCGGCTATAAGCCTAGCTCGCTTCAAGTCCCCAGTAGCCACGCTCAACAGGGACTTTCTCTATCTCACCGTTGACCCCCTTGTGTGGTGCTCAGTCACTTCATAACCTCCATAGCCTGGTGGGCTCCATGCACAGGCTGCAATATAATAGGAACTAAAGGGTCTAAACTAATTGCCATATGGGTAGCGCCTATAGGTTCCACAACCCATTCTGTGTCGTACATGGCGCTGGCTTTGAGATAAATTGCTTCTAAAGTTTCTATGCTTTGGTGGCAGGTTATCCACAGGTGCCTGCGTGCCAATGACTTTCGACATCATTATGATCCTCGCATATCTGCAATATGCGCGCTCTGCCTTTCAGATGTTGAGACTCTTAAGCACTATCTTTTTTATTGTCCAAAGGTTTAGCACGCGTGGTCCTGGCTACAAGGTTTGTTTAACAGTGCATTGGACTGCCGACGCATCCTCTTGGCATCCTATGCCAATGCATGGCCACCAGCTAAACAGACAACATTTTATCTTGGTTCTGGTTGGAGTGTCGCAGACACCACATTTTACCTTGGAGCGTCGCAAACACCACATTTTTCAGGGCATTTATTCATCTGCACATGGTGTTATTACGGTGGCCAAAAAAACGATACTCATGGCTTGCGAGTGTTCCTCCCTTGAGTCAGAAATGAAGGAACGTATTTCGATTCAATATCTTAAAATTAATTCTTATCGATAGTCTCCTATCTTGGAGTAAGTACATTGTGCTTCAGGCTCGTGCTCTTGTTTCATATTTTTGTGCTACACAGTTAGATGAGAAGTGTAAATTTTATACTTTTTATTGTGATTAATAAACTTTTTGGCTTTTGTCCCTAAGCTTTTGAATAGTTGTGGAATCTATAACATTATAGTTCAACAATCACATCTTTTTTGCACTATCTTATAAAATAGTTGTTATTCTAATCACCATAACGTCGTCATTCTTGTCATGTTTGTACGAAGATGCTAATGTTGCTATTGTTGTCTCGTTCTATAAGCGTCCTTGAGAGCTAGTTTCGCTTGAATACGTAGAGCTTCTCCAACTTGGGAAAGTCTTCTTCCTCACATGCTATTACTTCGAGGGCGGTGCACTTGGCCACATTCAGTACTTTAAGGCATGGTAACTTCCCAATAGTAGCAGGTAACACTGTCAATCCCGGCAAACTTCTGTTGTAGTGGAAGTTATAACCTGCTCGAGAATTGTAATAAGGAAATGTAGAATGGCAATAGCGACAATCATACATCTCAAGCTCTTGCAGCTTCGTAAAACATTCAAACTTCACGTGTTTCCAATCAAAATTAGATAATGAAAGCATTTGGAGATTTGGAAATGCTTTCCAATTGGTCATAGATATCTTTGATGACGAAACTTGGCCAATGAATTCCATACCTTCAAATAGAACCTGGTTGCCCTGCATGCCTTCAGTTTCTTCTTCTGTCTTAAACTTTTGAACTGTGATCCCTAGAATTCTCATCTTCTGCAGGTTGCATAGAGTGTGGGGAAGATGGAGAAGGCACTCAAATGATACATCCAAATGTAGTTCCTCCAAAAAACTAGAATGGCACAAGAATGAAGGACAGTAGCACTGCAATGCCACATGTCTTAAGTTTTTCAATTCAAGATGGCAGTTCTTTAGTGTGTCATTTTTGCAGGAGAAGTAACCAATTCTGTAAGAATCATTTACATCCCTTGATAGGTAAAGCACTTCAAGACTAGCCAGTCCTTGTAGGTATTGCAATGGAACTTCAAACTGAATCCTATCAAGATCCACGAATTTTAGATTCTGAGTGCCTTCAAAGAAGTTCCCTGGAAGCCCCAATTCTAAAGGATTGTCCTGAAGATCAAGTAGTTCTAAGTCCGGTGCCTCAATTGGCGGCATAATTTGCAACTGATTGTTGGCCAAACATATTTTCCTTAAACCTTGCATCTCCATTTCTTTTATAGCATGGAATTCTCTTAAGTGATGAGATGACATGTTAAAGACACTTAATAGGCTGCTCATTTTGCATGATGTATGCTCCCAGATTCTTAATCACATCGTGCATTTGCAATTTAGATTTTTTGTCATTTAGATTTAGTATCAGGGAACTACTTTCTAAGATATATAGCACGCGGTATGTGTCCTCTTCGCTGCATGTTATCAAATTTAATGCCTTCCATCGTGTGGATATTTGGCCAAGCAAATAAGGAGGACTTACTAGACATAAGTCAAGGAAACATTCCTGGACTGGTAGATGGTTATCTGCACTTGATAGTGCATCATAGCTTAACTAAAGAGTCTGGAAAAGTATTTTATGCTCATTATCGATTAAATCGCCCTTTGTCACTTTCTTCAATGCTACGTCCCAATGGCACAGATCATTTTTACCTGACATTGAAATGCCCACAACTTTAAGAGCTAATGGAAGTCCATTGCAAGGTTTGGCTATTTCATGTGCAATGCTTACTATCCTCTCGTCATTGGGAACTAATAATGGTACCCAGCCTTGCTGGGCATAAATTAGGAACCTTTAATTTCTTTCTTTTTTTATTCTCCTTTTTTTTTCTAACCCCCTTCTCCCTCCCGTTGCCTTCCCTTTCCCCTTCCCCATTTTTTCTTTCTCTTTTTCTTATCAGTTTTTTCCCTTCCTTTTTATCTTTCCCCGCTCTTCCCATTTTTCTACTACTCTTTTTCCATTTCGTTTTTTCCCCCTTCCTCTTCCTTTTCCTTTTCCCTTCCTCTTTCGTTTCTCATGCATTTTTTTTTTTTTGTTCTCTTTTGCTTACCTTTTCATGTGCCCTTTTCTTTCTTTCCCCACCCTCTTCCTCTTGATCACGTGCCCTTTTCCCATCTCTTTTCCCATTTCTCTCTCCCTTTTCCTCATGCTCTTTTTGCTTTCCCTTCTCCTTTTCGGCTTCCCTTTTCCTTTCAACTTTCCATTTCCTTTTCATACTTTCCCCACCCTTTTTGCTTTACCTTTGTCCCTTTTTCCCTTTCCTTTCTCTTTCCCCTTTCTTTACATTTCCCTTTCCGGTTTCCCTTTCCCTTTTCATATGCCTCTTTCTATTCCTTTTCTCAACCTTTTTTTATGTACCCTTTTTTCCTTCTTTCACCATCCTCTTCCCCTTTTCCCATTTCCACTTTCTCCTTTCTTGTTTCTTTTTTTTCTTTTCCCTTTCCCTTGCTTTCCCTTTCTTTTTTTCTATTTCCTCACCCTTTCCCTCTTTCCTTTTTCTCGTGCCCTTTTCTCCTTCCTCTTTTCCTCTTTTCCTATTCCTTGCTCCCTACCCTTTGTCTATTCTACTTTCCCCACCCCTTTTCCTCCTTTTTCCATCATTTCCCTCTTTCTTTATCTCGATGCTCTTTTTGCTTCCCTTTTTCTCTTTTCTTCACCATTTCTCTCTTCTCTTTTTTTCGCCCTTTCCTTTTTCTCTTTTCTTGTTCCCTTTTCCCAAGTTTCTTTTTGCCCTTTTCCCCCTCTCTTTTCATTTTACTTTCCTTTTCCCATGGACTTTGCAACCCTTTCTTATTTTTCCCTTACCTTTTTTTCTCCTTTTCTCACCCCTTACTTCTTACCCTTCTCATGATTGCCCTTTTCCTTTCCCTTTCCCCTCGCCCTATTCTATTCCTTTTTCTATTTCCTTTTATCTTTCCCTTTTTCCTTTTCTCCTTCTCTTTCCTTTTTCCTCTTGCCTTTCTTTTATTCCTTTTCCCTTTTCCTTTCATAGTTTTCCTTTTCCCTTCCCTTTTCCTTTTCCTTTTCCTTTTCCTTTTCCCTTTTCCTTTTCCCTTTCATCGTTTTCCTTTTCCCTTCCCTTTTCCCTTTTCCCTTTTCCCTTTTCATCGTTTTCCTTTTCCCTTTCCCTTTTCCTTTTCCTTTTCCCTTTTCCCTTTCATCGTTTTCCTTTTTTCCCTTTTCCTTGCCCTTTTCCCTTCATCGTTTTCCTTTTCCTTCCCTTTTCCTTTTCCCTTTTCCTTTTTCCCTTTCCTTTTCCCTTTCATCGTTTTCCTTTTCCCTTCCCTTTTCCTTTTCCCTTTCATCGTTTTTCCTTTTCCTCCTTTTCCTTTTCCTTTTCCTTTTCCCTTTCCTTTTCCTTTTTCCTTTTCATCGTTTTCCTTTTCCCTTCCCTTTTTCTTTTCCTTTTCCTTTTCCCTTTCATCGTTTTCCTTTTCCTTTTCCCTTTTCCTTTCCCTTTCCCTTTCCCTTTCCCTTTCCCTTTTCCTTTTCCTTTTCCCTTTTTTTCCATTTCATATTGGAAGCCCATACCATCGTGATCAAATTTTAGTCAGGGTCAATCATCTCCATTGGTCAAAGACCGGTTGGGGCTCCATTGAAGACACGCTATAATTTTTATAATATAAGATATTAGTCTCATTTTGAAATGCATGCCTGCAAAATAATTTCCAGCTATTATCTGCATCTAGTGGGTCAACTTGTTTTATAGTGGCATGAAATCTGTCCAAGAGATCAGATTTACGTGTGGTGACTAAGATTTTACTGCCATGGGTCTCGTCCACTACATTCAAGTAATCTAATACCTCATATTCCCAGACATTGTCAATAATGAGCAAACATTTTTTATTCTGAACGAGCATGTGAAGCCTATCCTTTCCCTTTGCCTCTGTTGCCTCTATTGGGTCTGTTCCATTTATTTGTGCGTAGAGTTTATTTTGCAAGGGTACTATTCGGCATCCTTTTCCTGCCTCAATAAAATAAATTTTATTGCCAAAATGCTTGGATGGCTGTGCACCAAATGGGAGAGGAGCGTCTTGCCAGATCCATCAGGCCCCCAGATTCCCAACCTGACTTTCTTAGATGCATCATCTACAAGCTTTTCAACAAGCCATGCAACTTATCTGGCAATTTATCAGGCTTTTGAGGTGCAACAGCGTTTATCTGCGAGGAATGGGCAGGATAAGAATGAGGGAACTCCGTATATATCATCCGGGATGTGGTTAATCCGGACAAAACAAAGTGGTTAATCCGGACATCGGTATCGGCCGAGTGGTTATTAGGACATCCGATATCAGCCGGGGGTGGTTAATCCGGACATCGATATCAGCCAAATGGTTAATCGGACAAAAAAAGTGGTTAATCAGGACAAAAACCCAAGCGTAGAAGCTGTAGGTGGAAATTTTGATCAGATCGCTCTTGCTGCTCCATGGGCGGTTTGATCCGCTTTAAAAAGCATGCCAATCGCTTTGTATGCCTCTTTTATGTTAGATTGATGAAGAGAGGAAGAGATTTAAGACGAAATAGAGCAGAATCGATCAAAAAAAGGGCAAAAACAGTTGGTTTTTGGGCTTCAAGCTAGGAGTCACGATTAACCACAATGGCGATGTGGTTAATAGGGTTAACCACATCCCGGATGATATATACGGTCTTCCTAAGAATGAGTGATATCTGTGATATCTTTGACGCACCTTATACGTTGTGAATGTCGCCCTACTAATAAATCGTTGATTTGCTGCGTAATTCTGAGTGCCCGGCGGCTAAACTGTATGCTGTCAAATGAGAAACAAATGCTCTTTTTGAGGAGAATGATTGAAAACAATAAGGCATCATCTACGTTTAGCCGGACACGAGTTAAGTTATAGAATAGCGCTGAATAGCATATCGGAGTATTGGTGCAGATTCATTTTGCGTTGTGTTCTGTAATGCAGTCTCTACCTCTTGAAGAAAAGGTTTCAGATTTTCCAATGCCTTCTCTAAATCTTCTTTATACTTCTTACCAACCCCTGCCTGGACGACTGCATCTGCATGTGTCACACCAACCCTGCACGGGCGGCGCATGTGTTCACACCAACCCACTTCTGGGCATGCATCGCCATTCTAAACTGCTAAATTATTTCTTCATTCAGTCCTTCAATGTATGACATTTTAAAAGACCCTTGTCTTGCGTCTCTTTCGTGGACGTATACGTCCAAGATAAGTGGAATAAAATAATTTTGTGGTCACCCCAATTGATTTTATTCTTTTACCTAAACTAGCTTTTGTCAACAATCATGGCTATCCTTGTCAACAATCATGGCTATCCGACCACAAATGTAAGTTTCCACCAAAACTAGCTTTTGTCAACAATCATGGCTATCCGACCACAAATGTAAGTTTCCACTAATGGAAGTTTTTTTAGTGCTCAAAGCGAATGTAAGAAGATCTTCCCCCTAAGCAGTCTGATCTCCTCTGGCAAGTCGTTCATTGTTCGCTCAGGATTAATGTCAAAGTTCATTCCTTTAAGCCAGCCGTCAGCCCGCTTTGTCCAATTTGCAAAGCCATGCTTAAATCAATAGAGCATTGCTTTGTTTTATGTGATCACCTTCGGCCCATTTGGGCACCTATTCACCCATCGTTTCGCACGCATCTCGCAAGTCAGGAAATCCTCCTTGGTCTTTTTTCCCAAAGTTGGCCACGCTTTAACAAATGGGCTTTTAATATTTATAGGGCTTTAGTTTACTGGGTGATTTGGGCCAAGTGGTTTTCAGAGGCAACTGCACTTCTACTACATGTCTTTATTAGGAGATTAAATCCCAACTGCACGACCAGTATTTGACTTCTATTCAAGATCGTCGGGGGCTTATATTCAGTCTTACAAGTTGGGCAAAAAGTCTTGCCCCACTTCCACAAATATCCTAAATAAATGCTTTTAAGTGTCCCCTTGCACAAATAAGGGGAAATAATGAGGTGGAAAGAATTCACGTTTATAAAAGAAAGAAGAATATCTACTAAAATAAATAGAAAGCAAAAAAATGCAAAACTAAAACCAACACTTACCATCGTCTCCATGACGAAAGACACGCATTTCTTGTTCGCTATCACGAATTCCTTGCAATATTTTATTGAGGTTACTGCACACAAGAAATATAACGTTAGGAAATATTGTCCAAACGTTTCATCTTCTAGTATATATCACTTAATATCACTTCTCCCTTAGCACTTGATTTTACATGTAATTCAGAACTGTAGTTACTTCAATTTAGTTCAAAGACACAAGTAACAGACTTTTGGTTATTGCATGCAAGCCATAACAGATTACTTGATAGTCTCCATTAGATAGACTCTATTATGGAGATAAAAATTGACCAGACCAATTCGTTGAGTCTCAAGTAAGAAAAGAAGTCATTGCAATGCTGCATACTTGCAACAAATGTACTATTTTTGAAGCAGTTAATAATGGAAGCATCTATTGCATCTAAGTAAGCTTTTATGGATGCCACACTGCATCCATATGTTTCGCCCACCATCTCTAGAACTTGCCACATACTAGTTACATTAAGTACCTGCATGTTAATCCTAAAAGTAGGAAAAACTTTCATACTGCATGATATCCACCTTGACCCTAAGCTAGATAAGTATGGGAAGACTAATAAAAGCGGGATCCTTTGCGGGAAGAACACCAACTCGGTTTCATGTACCTTGTCTCAGCTAGATCCCTTATATTTAATGGCACACGAGGTGTTAATGATGCCTCTATAAACTCTCAAGTCCTAAATAGTACCCGCCTTATACCCCAATACCCAATAATTACTTCTCCTTTATGATGGGAATGAAAGCTACCAGTTAGATTCATAAATTTTCTTGAATTTAAAGCTCTCACTGATGTGTGTAATTTTTTTTATTTTTTTTTTAATTGAAGGCTATGTATATATATTAATATATGTATGGAAATATTACATGATGAGCTCGAGAGCATTTAAAGGAAAAAATACCATTTTGAAATGGCAGGTTAGGGGCCCTGTTCAAAAAAATTATCAGAAAATTAAGTCAAAATAGTTCAGATGATTAGAGAAATTTGAGAAACTATATGAAAAGTTGTTCAGCTGCAAGAAAATCTTCTTTTCTTGGGCTCCCTTCGAGAGTGGTCCTTTCTGCCCATGCCCTTGTTGGCCACAATGAAAAGACAGTAAGGGCAGTTACACAGGTGAGCCTTTCCTGGGTTGAACCTATCTTTTTTGTCCTTCGCGGTGCAAAGAATATATCTCTTTTCATCAAAATAGGTAGTGCACACACAGTGACAATGGCATCCTTCTCCACGCTCATTCGGTACCTCGACCCCAAGTCATCCATAAAGCATTTGCATGAAGATTCATTCTTCTCCATCTCAATTATAAACATGATAAGTGTATTACCTGAAAACAATAAAGAAAAGGGATTAGAAATAGATCTTTTAATCCTGATTTCCACAGATCTCCAGAACCCAATTAATGTCATATTGGGCTTGCTTGATAATTGCATTAGGCCAGACAATTTCTTCCTTGAAGATTAAGGCATTTCCCCCCTTCCAAATTCTCCATAGGAGAATGTACCTCCGCCGATCCTCTTGGGTTGGCCAGGAAAAAGAGGTCAATGGCTTGTATAATGGCCAAATTAGGGATATTAAGCTTCGGTTTAGCCAATTCGAGTATCCATTCTACTTAAAGACAATTCTTAAAGAGGTGTTCTTCATTCTCCTGGTCCTGCAGGCACCTTACACAAATATCAGAGTTAGAAATTTTTAATCTCCATCTCTTTCTGTTGGTAGCAAGGGCTCTATGCCAAAGCTGCCACATAAAGGCTTTGATTTTCGAATGGATAGGGCTGGGCCACATAAAAGTTAAATTCCTGGAAGCTCTTTCTGGCTCAATGTTCCATTTAGTATGAATGGAGATAGTTTGATTCCTATTGAGGTACCTGTAAGCCAAGTTAACCCTGTAACCACAAAAACCATTAATATGCCAGAAGTCATCAGAGTTGTGCCAAATCCCCTACTGCCATTTTTAAGGAAATACTGTTAAACAACTGTTTAGAATCATCATCAAGTCACTTAGAAGCGGACTCATGATAATTAAAATTATGGATGACATCCCTAATGTAAATAACACCTCTAGTAGTCCATTGCTTGGTTAACTGAGGGAAATTAGTAGCCAAGCACATATTGGGATCATCCAGGATCAATGAGGGGCTCCAAAAAATTGGTTGATCCTGAGAAAGCCCCTCTTTCCATCATGTGTACATACCTTTAACTTTAGTCAAGCTCGATCCATTTCTTGATAATCAAGGGGATGGAGGAGGGGACCGTGATTTCGAAATAAATACTATGAGAAAGTTGCAACCTGAGATTTCTCCACCCAAAGGAATGGCATTTCTCAATATAATATTGAATGAGGCAACTTACAGGATGATTAATTTGGTTGTTGCAAGCCTTTGGTAGCGAGGCGTGCTTTGCTTCTCAATGTTAATCACCCCATAGTTTTTTGCTTGCAACATTCCTCCATAGGAATGGGAATCCAACACCAACCGACTTGATCCCCCCGCAATGCACCTTCAATAATATTTTGCATCTTAGCAAGCACTTTCTTGGGAGCCATGATAATTGAAGACTGGTAAACCTGAGAGAAGGAGATGACCGAGTTTGCCAGGATGGCTCTACCATTCTTGGACAGAAACTTAGAGTTAAGAGAATCAACTTTCCTGTAAAACTTGTCAATAAGGTCCTCCAAGAGATCACAAGCATTAACTCTAATAGCATACGAAATGCCAAGAAATTTAGTTTTAGTGTTGAAGGAGAGATACATACACCCTAGAGAAAGAGTTGCCTGCTCTCCCTCCTCCTGATGCCTTGAGATGAGCTTATTCTCAATGGGGTTAATCTTGCATCCTGAGCAAAGTCATCCAAGATAGCCTGAGTGTTGTGGATGGATTGCTCCTCCAGATGAACAAAGAGAAAGGTATCATCTGCAAAATGCACATTCAAAATCTCATTTTTTTCGGGAAGTCTAAGACCTTTGATTAGATTAAGGTTCCTTGCTCTCTGGAAATTTTTGTTCAGCCCCTCCATGACAAAAAGAAATAAGAAAGGAGCAAGAGGGCATCCCTGCTTAACTCTCTTTTAATATCAAAGAAGGGGCTGCACTCCCCATTTATAAGAACATCAGATCTAGATTTCTTCAACACTGCTTCAAAAATGGAAATGACAGCATCCGAGAACCCCAATTTATTGCAACACCAACTCAAAAAATTCCAACTTACCGTGTGAAAAGCCTTTGTAATATCAAGCTTTAGAAGGCCAATTGACTGATTGGAATTGATGTGTGTAATATGACAGATCATATGTGGTCCTAACAAAAACCCTTGTGCTTCATCAGATGGATGTTGATCATCAAAAGCAAATGATCCGTTTTAATATAGGCTTTTAAGATTCATCCTTCCCCAAAGTCAATGACCTAAAAAATGGGCAAAATCAAGGCGTAGGGAGTAGAAGGATATGCTTCTGCACCAGCCTATATAGCAGTAAAAAATGGATTTATGTTTCTATACAAGTTGCACTAGTTGTATAGCTTAAGCCTGAGTATGCTCATAAGAACTCATAAGCATAATTCTTGCAATGTATTTTTTTTTGTTTTTTTGTACTTGTGGTCATGTCCTCGTGTATTATTTGCCTTTGTGGTGCGACGTAAAAATATACTTCCTTCCTTCCTTCCTTCCTTAAGCTTTCCTATTGGGACTAGATGGCAGTTTGAATCCCCAGATCTATAGTTTAATCAACTTAGTGTTTTTCAAAGACATAGGTAACAGACCCTTGGTTACTACATGCAAGTGATAACAAATGACTTGATAGACTCTACCAGGGATAGGTTCTGTACGTATGAAATTATTTTTTCAGACGTATAAAGTACAAAAATACGTATTTTGGGAAAATATGTATTTTTAAGTATTTAATACTCATGCGGTAAAAAAAAAAAATTTGGCGTAAAGCGAAAAAACCTTTTAAAGTGAAAACGCTTCTGTGAAAATAAAAAATATATATATCTCTTATATATATACAATTATATTTGTGTGTAGATGTGTGTAGACAATTAAATCTCGGCCGTCCATCTCAGATCTGGACGGCCCACGTGAAGCCCCCAAATAAGCCACCTCAAATGACCCCTTTATTTGGGGCTTTTGATCTGGGCCCTAGAATGTGCTAGATTAATGGCTTAGATTTAATCGCCCATATTAAATGTAATAATTAATGCCAATAGGAGTGACCTATAGTTCTGAAATCTCGAGAGAAAGTCTTGAGATGTTTCGCAAAAATATCTTTGAGATATCTGATTTCTTCAAGCCCCGACTGCTCTCCTTTGTTCGATAACCCATTCATACTCGATCCGCTCCTCCGGCCAGGTTAAGCTTGGGATCTTGTGTTTTTGTCAAAAATCCATCTGTTTTTTTCTTAGATCTTGGAGATGGCCGGAAAGGGTGAAGGCCCTGCCATTAGTATTTCAATTTCTCATTGTATTTCACATTGTGTGTACAAAGTCGGGCTCTGTTTGACAGATTCCCAGGCAAGTCGTGCTTTCTTGGAGTTTCTGTTCGTTATTAGATTGAAGATAGGATCTAGTGGGTAAGAGACATGATTTTATCTTCGTTATTTTCTTCAAGTCACTTCCTTTGTTACGTATGGCAAAAAGATTAGAATAATATTTCATCGTTCTAATCTACCTATTATTTGTTGGCGCCGGAGGCGAATGAGATCGATTTCGACCTTCAAAATAATTCGACTACGAATCCGTTGTGAGCAGATGTTACCGGACTTTGTGTCGAAATTTGAGCTTGAGGCTGTTGGCCAAAGTTCTGGCTATTCCGGCTCTGGCCGACATGCTTTCTCAAGGGTTTAGGGTTTATTGGATTTTTTCCCGGTTGCCTCACTTTTGCTTCTTTCAAGGTCCGGGGAGCGGGAGCTTTTGTTGAGTTTATGCATCTATTGGCATCCACATCAAGCTTGGCTCTCGAGGTCTTTGGTAGAACCCAAAATTTTACCCGACAGCGGGGCAAGAATAGACATACACGTGGATTTTTTCTGGTTGCCTCACTTTTGCTTCTTTCAGGGCGCTGGTAAGGATCCAAATTTTGCTTCTTCTGGTATTTGGTAAGAACCAAATTTGGTCAGTAAGTTTGTGCAATAGGTTTGTTAGTGAGATTCATGATAATCCGTTGGTGTTCTTCCTTACGTTTCCATTGCTCGTTTTAGTTTTAAATATACCTTAGAAATTGATTCTTAGGCATGTTACGTTTTGCGGGGCAGCGGAAATGACCTCCGCAATTAGAGCTTCACGGTGGCGTGGCAAAGAAATAAAAAAGGCGATTCGGCCGTGAACCCATTTGCTATTATTGTTGGAAACCTCAGAGTTTTCTTGCATATAGGCATGTTTAATTTTGACACATGTCAATTTTGATACCGACTTCCATTTTCCAAGCTCTTTCAAATCGGCATGTCTAGATAGCGCGGTAGTGCCCAGTTTCAATAAAGTAAGATTTATCGGAGAAGAGTTCTTTTATCAATGCGTACTTTAACAATTTGTTTTCTGTTTGATTTGCGACAAACCATTCGGGCGAGCTCGATCGGCATTTAGCTGGCAAATAACTGGCGGTTGAGCTAAAAAATGGCAAGCTACGACAATGAGATGTCAAGTTGCGGTCAAGTATTAATCTTTTTTCTGAGTTACATATATTCCCCCTTTGTTATTCCTTAAGGCTAAGCTTTCCCCTCTTTTATGAACAGTTTTACGAAGAGGAGAGGATATATTAGTCTGGAAATTGGGCTGGCAATGAATTTTAGAATGATGAAAAACAAAAGCGGAAGACGAGCTCAACACCAGCACTGCCTGGAAAGTTTCTCAGCACCACAAGATTTTTAGAATAAGCTAGCCATTTCCCTAAACTGACTGTTTGGATGACACCCTAGTACCATACCAGCCACTGTGATACGAAGAACATTGAAGGTTTCCACCATCAAAATATCAAGAGCTCAGGACAACAATCTAGAGTTTTCTGCTCTTTGAATTGACAGGTTGCGCCTACTCCAGGACATGCAAAGGGTGTGTTAATCATCACAGGGTATGGCTTTTACTAGAGATACTAGAAAAATGGCAGTCTTCTAGTCAAAAAATGAGATTAGAGGGTAGGTTATTATATGGTTCAAATGATTGAGCAGTGTTCTGAGAATGATGGAGAATGATGGAAACTTAGGGAATTATGTTTTACCTTTGTTTGTGGAAAGTGGCAGTATATCAGATGGTCAGCAGGCTTTCAACGGATTACTTCATCTAAATGAGCATTCCTGGACTTCTCTGATTTTAGGATATATTGAAATTGGACGGCGATCATGCTTTTTAAGGTCTATGAGAGGATGCAAAGGGATAGCATAGAACCTAGGCATTACACACTTATAGCTTTCTTTGCGAGGCTTGTGCAAGATTGAAAGATATTGAAAGAGGGCGTTGGTTTCATATTCACATTAGTAAAATCAAACTTGGCAAAGACATCTACGTTATCAATGCATTAATGGACATGTATATCAAATGTAGTTGCCTAACGGAGACGCGGAATGTCTTTAACCGGTATGCTGTTAGAGGCGTTTTTGTCCTACAACTTTTTACTTGCGGGATATGTTGAAAATGGGTGCAATCATGAAGCAATGCGATGCTACCAACAAATGCAAGATGAATGCTTATCTCCTAGTGCCCTCACATTTGTTTACATCCTATGCGAGATATTACGCAAATGGGATTTGAGAAGGATATTTACATTGGAAATAGTTTGGTTGACATGTATGCCAAATGCAGCTCATTTAGAGAAGCACACAAAGTTTTTGACAATTTGTTGTTCCAAAGTGTAGTTTCATGGGCTGACAATAATTGGAGGATATGCCAACCGTCAATGTGATCAATGGCAATCTTGCATTGCTTTGAGCGGATGAAACGAGAATGGCATATCCCGGATGTTGTTACATTTATTTGTTGCTTGAAGGCACTGCGGTAGCTCGGGGACCATAAATCAGGCGAGAAAGGATTCATGCGGATATTGTACAAAAGGGATCCGAAAGACAACTTTCTACTTGCAATGCTTTGATTGACATGTATTATGCAAAGGTCGAGAAACTCATGTCAAGATTTTCTGAGCCGGGGTTTGGAGAAGATTGTTCGCTTAGCAACAACTTGCTGGGCATGTATGCTAAGTGTGGATCTCTTCACGAAGCCTTGGAGATCTTTGACAAGCTTCAGTTCGAGATGATGTCTCTTGGACACAAATTATGATGGGTTTTGTTGAAGGCGAGTCTATGAAATCGATGATGTCTATATGCTTGCCTTCCTTTGGTTTTGCCAATCATTGTATGTGAGCTTACGGCAATGGATTCACAAGTTCAAGTGGGCGTAACTTATGTTCAATGCATATGGTTTTGTTCTTGCGGGATGTCGGGTTGTTCTTGGAGCATGTCGGTTTTTATGTTCCAAAGCAACATGTCCACGTGATCACGATATAATTAAAGTTGATGATCTATCTTCTATTTCATGGCAAAGGACAAGGATGATCACAAGTAAGCACATGGAAGTTTGCAGAAATGTATTCTTTGGACTTGACATCCTCTCCACAGATTTTTGGGGATGAGATACTTCGATTTTAATGCCTCTGGTCTAGGTGGTTATGTTTTTAAGCTTCAATAGCATTTTGTATGGTGTAATAATGGCTATTTAGAAAATAACGCATTACAAGGTTTTATTACAACAACTCTTGCTTTAAAGTGCGATTCTGGATAACCACCCTCATGCTTTAAGTCCGCTATTTTGAACCTATGGAGGTGAGGTGGCAGAATCTCTGCGAAGCTTCTTTTACTCGTTGCGAAATCCATGTCCTAATTCTTTATTTTACGTGTAATGAACTTCTTTGGCGAATTTGCCGGCAACTCTAAATCCAAAGATGCTCACATGCGTAGCAGTCAAGCTTGATTCAGTATCATTTTGTATCCAATTCTCAAATCCATGTGCTACTATAACATGTTCTTTATAGTTCAAGCGACCAAGGCTCCATTTTGCAAAATAAAGCTAATTAAATCACGAGGTCAATCATTCTTCACATTTGCAATTGCTCGTTATTTATGCTTCAAAGGCGACATAACCATGTATTAAACTTCGAAATCCCGTCCTAATGTGACATGATCGTTGTTTTTCAAGTATCCAAATTCTCTTTCTATCTTTGGGCTGCATTTTGCAAGATAGCAAGGAGTTCTCTTTTTGAATGTTATTGTTCAGAGTTACCGATTTTGACATGCTCACTTAAGCTAGAAAGTCACCAGTAGGTCATCATTTCTTCTTGCTTCTGTTGTTGAGAGTGTTGAATACCATATTAGAACTGAAAAATTTGCATGTTTCGCCTATTTTCCACAGCAATAGATAGTCATGCAACATTTAAGGTTTACGCGGTTCACGTCCATGATACTAGTGTAGAACGGTTATTCTAGGCCGAGTTTTTTTTTTTTATCCAGGTTGCGGCATAGATAAGATTGTTATAATGTGTTGCGGTTGGAGGAGAGGACACCGGCTTCGAGAATGAAGCCATCGATTTTAAACAAATTGATCCATATCTTTGCTTATATAAGATGGGCATCGATTTTAAACAAATTGATGTATATCTTTGCTTTAACAAGATGGGGAGGAGCAAGATCGTTCATGAATATGCGGATGGCGTGCACTTCATAAAAATGACTTCTTTCTTCTAAGTGAACCCAAGCATTCTTTGTCAATTAGAGACTTTGAAATTATTTGGCGATATATATTATGGTATTAAAATCATGGCATTGACTTTAGTTGTTTACCAACGAGTTGTATCCACCAGGTTTATGCGACCTATGTGAACGAAGCATTGAGTTGATTTTTTGCAGAGAGGGTGCTCGCTCTAATTCGAGGTCTTCTTCTCCTTGCAAATTGCACTTTGTATTTGGAAATGTAAGCGGATGTTGAACCATTAGGCAATGCCATTATCTGAGAAATTGCATAAGTGTCACTCTATGGTTTTGTTAAAAGTATGGCAGAAGAAATACTTGAAACTTACACATTATTACTAAATGGAAGTGTCCCTACATAAGCCCGATGAGTAACAAAATAATAGTACTACGCAGAGAAGTTCCAAGTTAATGTTAGATGTGTTTTATGTAGGGGAAAAAATTATTTGTAGTCAAATTGGAGGTAAAGTTGCTATTCCACAGGGGATGGAGCTCTAGTTGCAACTGTTCCTATTTGTAGTCAAATTGGAGGTAAAGTTGCTATTCCACAGGGGATGGAGCTCATGATGTTACATCTAGGTCATATGATAGCCATATCCTGTAAGATGACCGAAAGTTCAATATTAAATTATGTTGTATAAGAGCTAAAGTATATTATTCACCCCGATTCATTGTATTACATCCATGTGTTCATTACAATTCAAAATAATGCTTGGATCACAATGCCTGGAAAGTTATTAAAAGCTATTTTTGCTCATCACAAACAATAACATAATGATCTATAGGCACATAGTGTTGTATGCAACTCAAATCTCGAGTATCATTAAATAACACTGGCAGGCCACACTTTTAGTTTGATGTATGTGTTCTCAATGCTATGCTTTTGCAACTTAGACCTCCCAATATTGATAGTTTGGAAGATATAAAGGAATCCTGAGGGATGTGAGAGAATAGGGTTGGGAAATTTTTACATTTAAAACTTTTAGAGCATTGACTAGCACATACAAAAATGAAGCATAGATGACCACGATTTCATCAATTCAAATGCCAAACCCATACACACAATTTTATCAATTCAAATGCTAAAGCAGAATTGGTCTTTTTTGCTCTTATGTTGACATTCATGTAGAAAGCTATCTATAATGGAAGCTAGATACTTATGTCAATAGTACATGGGATGAGGCCTACCATATCTAGATAAGCAACAACAAAATCAATCGCCCTTGGGCAGAGTGCAATTTTTTCAAACACGAAATTTTACCTAGCAAAATTTATGGCGGAGATGTGTCGTTCAGATTTCCAATGATTGGAAAAGAAAGTTTAGATTTCATTCTTTGTGGTTGGTTATGGTATTTTTTTTTCCTTATATTTATTTCTTAACCAAAATAATATCCCCATAAATATCTTGAGCTTCATTGAATGGCTATTGGGCAAAGAGTTTAGCTTTAAAACTTCATGACTTTGGGATATATGCATATTGTCCTTTGTGCTATTCTTAGTCTTGGATTTTGCTCCCGGATGTTCATAAACCACGTTGGAAACAAGCTTTCAAAGATGGCACTGCGTAGCATTGGATCATTTTTATTTTGTTGATGAAAAAAAGTTCTAATAAACAATTGTGAGCTTATGGTCGCTAGAAGTTTTAATAAACAATGGTGAGCTTGCCTGCCCTACCGAACCAATTGATGGCTATTCACCTAAAGTTAGGATTCAAGATAGTGGGGATTTTGATGGAGATACACTCCATGTATTTGTTCCGTAATCAGTGAAAACTAGGGCAAGAGTATCAGAGTTATTATGGATTGTGAAACAAGCTTTCAAACATGGCACTTCCAGCGAAATTGAACCATTCATATTACGTGGATGAAGAAGTTCTAATAAATAGTGGTGGACTTCTGACTACTAGAAGTTCTAATAAACAATGGTGAGCTTCATCTAATGGCTATGAGTCAAGGGATTTGGCTTAAAACATCATGATTTTGGGTTAGATGGATACTTCCATTTGTGTAACAGGACAATTGAGAGGGTAAAAATCTCAAACAAGATGCACATTAAAGACATTAATAGGTCATCATATAAATTAACTGATATGATACTTGAATTTAACTTGAGCAAACGAAACTTTGGGATTTACCTATGACATATGATAAGAGAGACTATCAGATTTAAACTATATGGCAATGTCGAATATTAAACTTTCCACTACGAAGTTCTTCTTCCCTTCGCGGAAGTCACCCATTGATAGTACAAAGACTTGTATATATATATATATATATCTATCTATCTATCTATCTATTATATATATACACGTATTAGATGTGTGTTTTGTCATCCCATGCCCATGTTCATAGAGATTCATCCCAGTCGTCCAATCACGAAATGAAAGGCCAGGATAATGCCACCTCATTGAGGTGCATGGATGGCCATGATGGGCATGCATGGGCATGCATGGGAGCATGCACCACATCCCCAAACCGTTGGATCAAAAGAGGAGAATAAATCCTAGCCCTTGATTTTTGTGAAGAAGGTGCAAGGAAGGTGCCAAAAAAAAAAAGTTGGTGCAGCAGATCTCAACCGTTAGATTAAAAGGTGAGCATAAATCCTAGCCATTAACTTTTTAATATTAAATTGATTTTTTTCTTTTAAAGGAGGTGAGGTGGCACCCTCATTAATAAAAAGACACCCTCATTAATAAAAAAAGGTAGTGAGGTGGCAAAGTATTTATGAATGGACTTTCTAGGAAGCTTCCTTCTGTTTAATCGTCTTGAAGGCGGTAACTGCGCTTGAGTAGGGGGATGAATGAAGGTGGGGCCTACGCCGTTGGATTCCTCTCATCGAGACCTTTCTAAGGAGTGGTGCTTTGGCACTATTTTGTCGCATTTGGAGCCAGCGTGATCGATGTGTGATTTTGTCATCTATTATATATATACACGTATTAGATGTGTGTTTTGTCATCCCATGCCCATGTTCATAGAGATTCATCCCAGTCGTCCAATCACGAAATGAAAGGCCAGGATAATGCCACCTCATTGAGGTGCATGGATGGCCATGATGGGCATGCATGGGAGCATGCACCACATCCCCAAACCGTTGGATCAAAAGAGGAGAATAAATCCTAGCCCTTGATTTTTGTGAAGAAGGTGCAAGGAAGGTGCCAAAAAAAAAAAGTTGGTGCAGCAGATCTCAACCGTTAGATTAAAAGGTGAGCATAAATCCTAGCCATTAACTTTTTAATATTAAATTGATTTTTTTCTTTTAAAGGAGGTGAGGTGGCACCCTCATTAATAAAAAGACACCCTCATTAATAAAAAAAGGTAGTGAGGTGGCAAAGTATTTATGAATGGACTTTCTAGGAAGCTTCCTTCTGTTTAATCGTCTTCGAAGGCCCGTAGCTTGCAGTAGAGGGGTCGGATGAAGGTGGGGCCTACGCCGTTGGATTCCTCTCATCGAGACCTTTCTAAGGAGTGGTGCTTTGGCACTATTTTGTCGCATTTGGAGCCAGCGTGATCGATGTGTGATTTTGTCATCTATTATATATATACACGTATTAGATGTGTGTTTTGTCATCCCATGCCCATGTTCATAGAGATTCATCCCAGTCGTCCAATCACGAAATGAAAGGCCAGGATAATGCCACCTCATTGAGGTGCATGGATGGCCATGATGGGCATGCATGGGCATGCATGGGAGCATGCACCACATCCCCAAACCGTTGGATCAAAAGAGGAGAATAAATCCTAGCCCTTGATTTTTGTGAAGAAGGTGCAAGGAAGGTGCCAAAAAAAAAAAGTTGGTGCAGCAGATCTCAACCGTTAGATTAAAAGGTGAGCATAAATCCTAGCCATTAACTTTTTAATATTAAATTGATTTTTTTCTTTTAAAGGAGGTGAGGTGGCACCCTCATTAATAAAAAGACACCCTCATTAATAAAAAAAGGTAGTGAGGTGGCAAAGTATTTATGAATGGACTTTCTAGGAAGCTTCCTTCTGTTTAATCGTCTTCGAAGGCCCGTAACTGCAAAGAGAGGGGTCGGATGAAGGTGGGGCCTACGCCGTTGGATTCCTCTCATCGAGACCTTTCTAAGGAGTGGTGCTTTGGCACTATTTTGTCGCATTTGGAGCCAGCGTGGTCGATGTGTGATTTTGTCATCCCATGGGTCATGTTCATAGAGATTGATCCTAGCCGTCAAATGACAAAATCAAGGGTTGTTATAATTCCACCTCATGTGATGCATGGATGGGCACGATGTGCACATGCATACATATGCACATACATGCATGGGCCATGCACCATGCACATGGGCCGTTAGATGGGGGAAGGTGAAATCTGGATCGTTCAAACTATAAGAGAGGAAGGTGACAAGAAGTTCCTATGCATGTGGTTAGGCATACATGTGCATGCAAGCATTTAAATATTGTAATCATGAGGTGTTAGTTGAGGTGGCATGTGCATTTATTTGCCACTATATCTTATCTATATTTAATATATAGATTTTGAGGTGGCATTGTAATTAATTTATGCATTTTTTGCCTTTTAATATCTTATATTATAATGTTGTGTAATGGACCGCACCCTAAATCGGACGGTCGAGGATTTGATTGACCAATGGTGGAGATGATGTGTGCGTGTCTTCAACTAAAATTTCATCTTGACTATGGCTTCAATATGAAAGGGAAAAGGAAAAAGGAAAAGGAAAAGGAAAAGGGAAAAGGGAAAAGGGAAAAGGGGAAGGGGAAGGGGAAGGGAAAAGGAAAAACGATGAAAGGGAAAAGGGGAAAAGGAAAAGGAAACAGAGAAAAAGGGAAGGGAAAAGGAAAAAACGATGAAAGGGAAAAAGGGAAAACTATGAAAGGGAAAGGGAAAAGGAAAAGGGGAAGGGAAAAGGAAAAAAAAAAAGATGAAAGGAAAAGGGAAAATGGAAAACGAAAAGGGAAAAGGGAAAAAAAAGGAAAAGGGAAAAGGAAAAAGGAAAAGGGGACGGAAAAGGAAAAAACGATGAAAGGGAAAAGGAAAAGGGAAACGGAAAAGGGGAAGGGAAAAGGAAAAATGATGAAAGGGAAAAGGGAAAAGGAAAAGGAAAAGGGAAGGAAAAGGAAAACGATGAAAGGGAAAAGGGAAAAGGGAAAAGGAAAAAGGAAAAACGATGAAAGGGAAAAGGGAAAGGGAAAAGGAAGAGGGAAGGGAAAAGGAAAATTTAATGAAAGGGAAAAAAAGGAAGGGGAAGGGAAAAGGAAAAACAATGAAAGGGAAAAGGGAAAAGGGAAAAGGGAAAAGGAAAAAGGGAAAAGGGAAAAAGGAAAAAGGAAGAGGAGAAGGAAAAGGAAAACGATGAAAGGGAAAAGGAAAAGGGAAAAGGGAAAAGGGAAAAAGGAAAAGGAATAAAGGAAAGGTAAGAGGAAAAAGGAAAGAGAAGGAGAAAAGGAAAATGGAAAGATAAAAGAAAATAGAAAAAAGAATAGAATAGGCGAGGGGGAAAGGGAACGGAAAAAGAGCACCGCGAGAAGGGTAAGAAGTAAAGGTGAGAAAAGGAGAAAAAGGTAAGGGAAAATAAGAAAAGGTTGCAAAGTCTATGGGAAAAAGAAAAGTAAAAAGGAAAAGAGAGGGGGAAAAGGGAAAAAGAGAACTTGGGAAAAGGGAACGAGAAAAAGAGAAAAAAATGAAAGGGCGTGAAAAAAGGGGAAAAGAGAAAGGGTGAAGAAAGAGAAAAAGGAAAGCAAAAAGAGCATCGAGAAAAAGGAAGAGGGAAAGGATGGAAAAATGAGGAAAAAGGTGGGGGGGAATTAGAATAGACAAAGGGTAGGGAGCAAGGAATAGGAAAAGAGGAAGGAGAAAAGGGCACGAGAAAAAAGGGAAGAGGGAAAGGGTGAGGAAATAGAAGAAAGAAAGGGAAAAAGAGTATGGGAAAGGGAAAAGAAAAAAGAAACAAGAAAGGAGAAAGTGGAAAGGGGAAAAGGGGGAAGAAGATGGGGAAAGAGGCATATGAAAAGCGAAAGGGAACGGGAAAGGGAAAATGTAAAGGAAGGGGAAAGAGAAAGGAAAGGGAAAAAGGGAACATCGCAAAGCAAAAGGGTGGGGAAAGTATGAAAAGGGAATGGAAAGTTGAAAGGAAAAGGGAAGCGGAAAAAGGAGAAGGGAAAGCAAAAAGAGCATGAGGAAAAGAGGAGAGAGAAATGGGAAAAGAGATGGGGAAAAGGGCACGTGATCAAGAGGAAGAGGGTGGGGAAAGGAAGAAAAGGGCACATGAAAAGGTAAGCAAAAGAGAACGAAAAAAATGCATGAGAAACGGGAAAGAGAAAAGGAAAAGGAAAAGGAAGAGGAAGGGGAAAAGGAAAGGGAAAGAGAGTAGTGGAAAAATGGGAAGAGCGGGGAAAGATAAAAAGGAAGGGAAAAAGCTGATAAGAAAAAGAGAAAGAAAAAAAGGGAAAGGGGAAAGGGAAGGCAAAGGGAGGGAGAACGGGGTTAGAAAAAAAAAAAGAGAGAATAAAAAAAGAAAGAAATTAAAGGTTCCTAATTTATGCCCAGCAAGGCTGGGTACCATTACTAGTAGAATATAAAAATCTTAATGTGAAACGTGGCAAGCATATCTTGCTTTCTTTTCAAGTTTTCTTTCAAACTTTAACCATGAGGACGAGCTTGATGTAACTACATGGCAACATTTTTTTCCTTTTATTATAGAAAAACCTTAATGTGGAACGTGGCAAAGCTATATTTTGCTTTCTTTTCATGTTTTCTTTCGATCTTTAACCATGAGGACGAGCTTGATGTCATGTGAACTACGTGGCAACCTATTTGGTTTTCCTTCCACCACCCTTTTTTTTTTCTAAACTAAGGGCGCCTAGAATCTTTGGAAAATTATTCCTTTCCTTCTTCTCTACGAAGTTCTAGCTTCGCACTCCATGAGCGTCCGCTAAAACTCTCGCACTAGGGGAATCTTCATAGAGTCTAAGCGAATCTAAGGAACCTTGGGAGAATCTTTGGGAAACATAGGGGAATCTTATGAGAATCCTGGGGTATTCTTAAGGAACCTTAGGGAATCTAAGGGGATATAGGGGAATCTTAAGGGAATCTAGGGATTCTTAAACAAATTCATGTGAATCCCTGTAGAATAATGTGGAATCTTTGTAGGATCTTAGGAAATCCAAGAGAAACTTTGTAGAATTTTAGGGAATCTACGAGAAATGCACAGGGATCTAGGGATGTTGGCAAAACTTGGGTTATACTTTCTCCCTCATGGTACAAATACTTGTATATTATATATATATATATATATATATATATATATACACACAAGTCCAGACCATTTACCATGGGTCTTGATCCAGACATCTAGCCATGCACAGGATATCCTGGCCTGTCTAGACTTATCAGCTCCTCATATAGCGAGGAGATAAACATTGGGAGACACTATACATCCAGTTTTCAAAATTCAAGATTTTAATCATGCCATTGTTTATGCATAATTGTATTTACTGTCATCACAGACCAGAGAGTAAAAGCAAAAGTTAAACGTGTCATGCTCCTAGAAAGCTACCCTTTGTGTGAACCTGTGCTAGATTTTTTAGCTTAACCTTTTTTCCAACCTTCATCATGTGGGTATACCACTCAAGATATGTTAAAACATAAATGAAATTCCTATTTCATCTTCAATCATTACTTCAAGGAGGATTATTTAACACCAGATGTTCTTATCAAGTCACTTTTGGCTTCATATATGATTAATAGACTTACAGGGTTCGGCCTTTATATAGGATCAGTGAATTGTATATATTTTCCAGTTACTATCTATCTTTTGAAGCAGATCAATGAAGCATTACTCATATACTTAATCATGATTCATGCAGCAACATAGAACTCAGACCTGTGCAGACCCGATATTTCAAACTTCTTTTTCCATTTTTTACACATGAATATAATCCGTGTTCAACCAAATACTTATGCCAGCTCATTTAGAATGTATCAGACTTAGTATAGAAGACGTAAACTACTTTTTTTTAATGCCAATGCATGAGTTTAGATATCATCTGCTAGAACAACTAAAAATTCTTGCTCGATTTCTTTAGTCCTTTGCCCGATGTCGCACTTATCACACTGGAAATCAGGGAAGAGATAAAACACGTGGTATCTTAAATATGATCTTTTGATCGTCACATCTAGCCTCCTTTCTTTTTACAAATGACATCTTTGAACCATTTTTCTTCTTGATTATGCACTCCCTTGAATGCTTCATGCTTCCAAAAACATAAAAGTAGGTAGAGTAGAACCTGGTTACCTGCAATCCAAACAACCAAACATTAGCCAAAATATGGGTAAAGCTGGAAGGGATTAGCAGGTAAGCTATAGGGTCTACTGGCTTAACGCCCTTCAACCTAAACAACATGATAAATCTACTGTAAATACATTTTTTACTTGACTGTATAAACAGAACCAGTTATGAAAGAAATCCAGCTTCAAGTAAAAAGGTTTTAGAGCACTTCCTGTCTCTAGTGAGCAAATAAAAAAATAAAAAAACCTGATTCAGGAGTCTCGTCTTGTCAATCATCCAAGAAAGCGTCCATGTAGCTCGAACAATTGATGTTGCACCCATCATCCAGATTAGTTTGCATCTTTGGTTCTTTTCAAACTATATCAACAAGGCAAGATTCAATATTTGCTACTCAGTGCCCCGAGCGGCGGCCTTAAAGCGGAGACCCTTTCTTCGAGTTAGGCGCCTTTGTTTTTCAGTGGGCATTCTACTACATGCCATGATTTGACCTCATTGATTCAAAGGCTATCAAGCTGGGCTTTGATCAGATCATTGGCCAAGAAATCTGTGCTTGTCATTTGAAGGAATGAGAAGAGAATGGCGCTTACGGCGATCACCTAAGCAGAGCATTTCTATTGCATGTAATCATCTGCCTTATTTACAAATCTTGTCATTCAGATGATATACCTTGCTGTATGATTCACAAGATCTTACCTTTTTCTTTGAGTATTGCCAGGCGTGTGAGTATTTTGAACTTGAAGACTTTTCTTACTGAGAATCGTATCTTGTCGTCAGGCTTCACATTCAGTCCGGCGGAAGCCATGTGAACCCTAAACTTGCTTTTTAGGTTAGTCATACATGCTATGCTTCAAAGTTTCAGTAATTACGTGTTAATAAGTTGTACAGGTACGATTCTACCTAGTAAAATCGGTGCATTTATCCTCCATAGTCTTATACGACTTTATTCCATGCGTTAGTCCTTTATAAGGGAAAAATTGAAAGCACATACCCAAGTACGGCGTCGTTAATTACTATGGTTCCACCTTCCTTATTTGAAGTCAAACCATATGCCGCAAATGCTAAGTCCAATGTTACTCTAAAATGTTTTAGACTTACCAAGTTTTAGTGAAAGAAAATCTTCCAAGCTCCACTTGCCACGAGTCCACCTATATGTTGAATTGTCACACAAGTCCCAAAGTGCCATAATAAATACCATTAAGAGATCAAGGTCAAATCATTGAAAAAGCCAAAGCACATGCAAGTAGTGTCATATACTCTTTTTTATAAATATCCCCTTCAAATGTGGTCATAAGTGATGGTAGGAAGTTAGACTAGTCATCATTAAAAGCCATGGGCCCACTAGATTACTAGCAAAAATATAGCTTTATGCTATTTCCCCATTTAATATGCTTAACTTAAAACATTAAGTGGTCCAACATGCAATGTTTTAGAACATAGACTCGTTAGAATCAAGATACCAAGGTCATATAATGCCACAAATAAGTGATCACTTGCAAACAACAAAAGTAGCATTTCAAGTTGTTGCCCCCTTCCTCTTCTATCGGCTACACAATTCATGGTGGCTCAAAAGGCAATGGTGAGAAAGTAGAATAGCAAGATTAAGATATCAAGGTCAATTAATGCCATAATTTAGCATGTCTTTAGATATTCCACTCAATACACTAGTGTTCAGCAGTGGAAAAGATTATAGCCCATCAGGGCATTTTTTTGAAAGAAAAATAAGCTGAGATGAAAAACTTAGCTTGACGCAACCGTGACTTGGCTCCAACTCCAGCCTTTGGATATATATGTATATATATAGATATATATATAAAATTTTAGCCTACCTCCTACCGGGATGCGAGGTAGGTCCCCTGGGTTTTGTACATAGGGAACAGGAGGGGTCCCTATGTACATAGGGACCCATCCCGCAACCTATGTGTTCCAATAGGAATTTTTCTCCCTAAACTTGAGAATAAAACAGAATTACAGGGAATCCTTATAATAAACTTACCGTGTATATTTTGAACTCTTCCATGAGTTGACATTGCATGTATTAAGTCACTCAGGTCAGCACCGAAATCATTGTCAGCCAATGGAGGATCGTTGTGTAGTACGTTCCATGGTATAAGTTCAAGAACATATTTGTCATTCTCATAACTGCTTGTAATAAATGATCAAGAGATCAAGTCTCATATGTAATGCCCATGTAGGCATTGAAACTTTTGGTTAATTTTATTCACTTAAAAGACTATCATTAGATTATGCCAAGCCAAATTTTGTAAATCCTATGTAAATATGGGTAAAGGTCAAACGTGAATTCCATTTGTATTCTAAGTAGCTTACCGCTTTATTTTGGCAAGACAATACCATTTGCACTGCCCGATTTGGAGCAAGCCTTCCCATCATAGATTGTTGACATTTATCAGCACTTTTATTGTTGTTAGCAGCCGATATTCTGTCCAGTGGTCGCTTGATTTGGAGCTGGGCATCCCAATAAGTTGTATCAAAGGCGCTTTTAAATCCAAGATACCATTCATTTGGAGATTGATTCTTGTATATTGTTTGTTACTTGCCATCGGGGCTTGCTTATTTGTATTTGTACACCCTCCTATAAAATTGAGCATAGTATTAGCAATATGGTGGTCATATGTCGGACAAATGTTCCGCAAGCAAATGAAACTATCTGATCACCCTATGGCTTATGCATGTTTTACAGAAGTAAACCAGGCCATATGCTGCAGATCAACCTGAAATTTTCAAAATATGAAAAATCCATGATGTAAACATATGCTACAACAGTGTATTGCTTGATTTTTGTAACTAAATGCATAGTGCCACCCAAATGTTCACTGCCAGTTAAACCAGCAAACTGAAATCACCGAATATATACAAGTCCAGACCATTTACCATGGGTCTTGATCCAGACATCTAGCCATGCACAGGATATCCTGGCCTGTCTAGACTTATCAGCTCCTCATATAGCGAGGAGATAAACATTGGGAGACACTATACATCCAGTTTTCAAAATTCAAGACTTTAATCATGCCATTGTTTATGCATAATTGTATTTACTGTCATCACAGACCAGAGAGTAAAAGCAAAAGTTAAACGTGTCATGCTCCTAGAAAGCTACCCTTTGTGTGAACCTGTGCTAGATTTTTTAGCTTAACCTTTTTTCCAACCTTCATCATGTGGGTATACCACTCAAGATATGTTAAAACATAAATGAAATTCCTATTTCATCTTCAATCATTACTTCAAGGAGGATTATTTAACACCAGATGTTCTTATCAAGTCACTTTTGGCTTCATATATGATTAATAGACTTACAGGGTTCGGCCTTTATATAGGATCAGTGAATTGTATATATTTTCCAGTTACTATCTATCTTTTGAAGCAGATCAATGAAGCATTACTCATATACTTAATCATGATTCATGCAGCAACATAGAACTCAGACCTGTGCAGACCCGATATTTCAAACTTCCTTTTCCATTTTTTACACATGAATATAATCCGTGTTCAACCAAATACTTATGCCAGCTCATTTAGAATGTATCAGACTTAGTATAGAAGACGTAAACTACTTTTTTTTAATGCCAATGCATGAGTTTAGATATCATCTGCTAGAACAACTAAAAATTCTTGCTCGATTTCTTTAGTCCTTTGCCCGATGTCGCACTTATCACACTGGAAATCAGGGAAGAGATAAAACCTGTGTATCTTAAATATGATCTTTTGATCGTCACATCTAGCCTCCTTTCTTTTACAAATGACATCTTTGAACCATTTTTCTTGCTGATTATGCACTCCCTTGAATGCTTCATGCTTCCAAAAACATAAAAGTAGGTAGAGTAGAACCTGGTTACCTGCAATCCAAACAACCAAACATTAGCCAAAATATGGGTAAAGCTGGAAGGGATTAGCAGGTAAGCTATAGGGGTTCATCGGGCTTAACGCCCTTCAACCTAAACAACATGATAAATCTACTGTAAATACATTTTTTACTTGACTGTATAAACAGAACCAGTTATGAAAGAAATCCAGCTTCAAGTAAAAAGGTTTTAGAGCACTTCCTGTCTCTAGTGAGCAAATAAAAAAATAAAAAAACCTGATTCAGGAGTCTCGTCTTGTCAATCATCCAAGAAAGCGTCCATGTAGCTCGAACAATTGATGTTGCACCCATCATCCAGATTAGTTTGCATGCTGGTTCTTTCAGCTATATCAACAAGGCAAGATTCAATATTTGGGCTCTTGTGCCCCGTGGAAGCGGCCTTAAAGCGGAGCCCTTTCTTCAGGTTAGACTGCCTTTGTTTTTCAGTGGGCATTCTACTACATGCCATGATTTGACCTCATTGATTCAAAGGCTATCAAGCTGGGCTTTGATCAGATCATTGGCCAAGAAATCTGTGCTTGTCATTTGAAGGAATGAGAAGAGAATGGCGCTTACGGCGATCACCTAAGCAGAGCATTTCTATTGCATGTAATCATCTGCCTTATTTACAAATCTTGTCATTCAGATGATATACCCTGCTGTATGATTCACAAGATCTTACCTTTTTGCTGAGTATTCAGCAGAAGCGTGTGAGTATTTTGAACTTGAAGACTTTTCTTACAGAATCGTGTATACTGTCGCGCTTCACATTCAGTCCGGCGGAAGCCATGTGAACCCTAAACTTGCTTTTTAGGTTAGTCATACATGCTATGCTTCAAAGTTTCAGTAATTACGTGTTAATAAGTTTATGCAGTGCGATTCTACCTAGTAAAATCGGTGCATTTATCCTCCATAGTCTTATACGACTTTATTCCATGCGTTAGTCCTTTATAAGGGAAAAATTGAAAGCACATACCCAAGTACGGCGTCGTTAATTACTATGGTTCCACCTTCCTTATTTGAAGTCAAACCATATGCCGCAAATGCTAAGTCCAATGTTACTCTAAAATGTTTTAGACTTACCAAGTTTTAGTGAAAGAAAATCTTCCAAGCTCCACTTGCCACGAGTCCACCTATATGTTGAATTGTCACACAAGTCCCAAAGTGCCATAATAAATACCATTAAGAGATCAAGGTCAAATCATTGAAAAGCCAAAGCACATGCAAGTAGTGTCATATACTCTTTTTTATAAATATCCCCTTCAAATGTGGTCATAAGTGATGGTAGGAAGTTAGACTAGTCATCATTAAAAGCCATGGGCCCACTAGATTACTAGCAAAAATATAGCTTTATGCTATTTCCCCATTTAATATGCTTAACTTAAAACATTAAGTGGTCCAACATGCAATGTTTTAGAACATAGACTCGTTAGAATCAAGATACCAAGGTCATATAATGCCACAAATAAGTGATCACTTGCAAACAACAAAAGTAGCATTTCAAGTTGTTGCCCCCTTCCTCTTCTATCGGCTACACAATTCATGGTGGCTCAAAAGGCAATGGTGAGAAAGTAGAATAGCAAGATTAAGATATCAAGGTCAATTAATGCCATAATTTAGCATGTCTTTAGATATTCCACTCAATACACTAGTGTTCAGCAGTGGAAAAGATTATAGCCCATCAGGGCATTTTTTTGAAAGAAAAATAAGCTGAGATGAAAAACTTAGCTTGACGCAACCGTGACTTGGCTCCAACTCCAGCCTTTGGATATATATGTATATGTATATATATATATATATATATATATATATATATATATATATATATATATATATATATATATATATATATATATATATATATATATATATATATATATATATATATATATATATATATAATATATATTGGGATATTTTAGTTCATTTCTCTCTTTGTTGTTTGTAGATTAGTTTTTCATAATGGGAAACTTTCCTCAAGGGGTGCTAATAGTAATACAATGGTCCAGCCATAGGGTGTTTAGCCCCTGGTTCACTTATCATATCTGATACAATAAATTCTCATTCTTTTTAATTTATTCTTGATTGGAATGCTCATTATCTTTGTTTAAGGCTTAATGACCTTATCAATGTGTGGTTAATTGAACCCTAATACCCTTAACTAAAAGCTGGGTTGTCTATCTCGGTGTTTGTCGGACTAGGTGAATATCCCATGGATCCCGAATGTTTCAAACTATTGGAGCCATTTATAATTGCTTGGGCATGATTTAGGGTGTACCTAACCTTTAGGATACAATAGTTAAGTTTGTTGGGGTCAATAACCTTGCTCCCTTTATACATATTCTTGGATAACTTAGCCAATGTGGGATTAGCCATGACTTTTAAAATTTTGGTTTTGCCTTTATATTTCAATTAGCTATGAACACTTGCTACATTGAGTTGTAGGCATCTTTAGCTATACTGATACTATATGGAGTGCTTGGCTCCCCCTTGGCATCCATTAACTAGTTGTATTGTGTTCAACTTTGGAGGTATTTATGTTTGTTTTTGATCATGAATATTGGTATAGGGTCTTCTATTTCGCATTAAGGTAAGATTTTACAAGGCATAATTTAACATGGATATAATGCAAGTAAATAAATATAATATGGCACTTACGAAATTCTCGACCTAATATTGGATAACCCTAAAATCATATACTCCGCTTGTTGTTGCCGAATGCGTGACGCTCCCGGAGGGGACGGATCCCTAACAAGAACCGGCCGGATTTGACCCGGCCTAAAAGCCGTATGCCGATTCATCATTGTGGTACTCTCGTGTGCTTGAAATTACCCGACCCGATTTAGAACGCGGGTGTTATTTGCTCTAAACATACTGATTAATTAGATTCTAAGCCCATTACATGGCACTATAAATTAGTAGGATGCCACAAGGAAGTAGGAATGCGGAAATGACCAAGTCCGCCGCCCGAGGGCTTTGCAACAAGGGGTGACCCGGACACCTGGTGATTGAATTCTTAAGGAGGCATGGGTTGGAGCATGATAGTTCGCGACCCACTAAAGCACTGACTAGAGGAGTTATGCGATTGAATGGCTTGGATCCAAACAAAGCCGGGGAATGACTTGGGTATTAAGAAATTTCTCTCGTGGTGGCTTTGAATCGGTGTGGAAATACTAGTATCTTGCTGGGATCTCCATCGACAGCGTGGAAATAGTGGAAGACAATCGATAATGACTTTGAGGAGGATGTGCATGACCCAATCAGGTTTCCTTAGATCTAATTTCTCTTGAGCTATCCATCTTCAAGAATGCATACCATTAATCTCTGGGCTAGAGACTAGCTTTGGCTTTCATCTTTTTTCTAATAACTACTATAATTGAATGTTGTCATTTGCCTAGGATAATGTTGCCTAGATTAGTTATTGTTATGTGTCTAAATTAATTCTTTGTTTTTCGACTAAATTAACTCTTGATTTACGGCTAAATTATTCGGTTCTTACCAGTGCAAGGGCTATATATCCTTAAATTGATGATGTTTCTTGTCAAATAAGTGGGTAAAGGGCTGAAAATGCCAAGAGAATTCATAGCTTACCTGCTAGTCTACTCACTTTTTACCCTTCTTTAGGCTAACTAGTGTTTGTTGGACCGGTGTAAAGAATTCTCTTCTCCCGCACTACTTCATTCGCATGGGTGTTTGAAGATTGCTGCATTTAAACTATTGTTTTGTTATGTATTGTTTGTTTATGAAGGTAAGCAAATTCTCTTTATGTGTTCTACTCTTGGATCGATTAATCCGGATAATTTTGGTTCACTTTGAATATTTGTGATTTGTGCTGGATACATAATACAGATTGACTTTACTTCAGTAAGATCTTCTCTAAACATTGAATATATATGGTTTTTTCATTTATGGTCTCTTCCTCAGCTGGTAATTTTTGCTTATTGCTATTTTTTACTTGGATATAGGTTTAATTGAGCTTTATCCCCTTCATTGCTATTTTTCTAGATTCTTGGATCTATATTTTTCTTGATTCTTGGATTTATGATTTTTTGAGGTTCTCAGTGTGCTTTATCCCCTCAATTTACTTTAGGTTTTTCTTGGTTTTTTTTTCCTGGTTTGTTTATGATCTTATTTGAGTTGCAAAGCCTTTCGTATTAAGTTATTCTGTTCATTTAAGGTGTATTTCTGGTTTGATATTGCCTTCTTGAATAATGATCTTTTGGTATAGCTATTTGTTGTCCTTTCTTTATACAGTACCTTTGTTTATTTTAGTAATGATTTAACTCAGGTTTAGCCTGGTGGAGATTTATCCCTTGGATTTCTTTCAAGCCTTTATGTTTGTTAAAGTTTTCTTTTAATATTGTCTTAGGATCTTGTTATTTTATTGGTCTCCAAGGCTCCCTTCTTTAAGGTCTGATAAGTCCAACAATTCTAGTTAGTTAGTTAGTTTTGTTTGGATGACTTGGCAAATCATAAGGTTTTGTCCAGTCCAGTCTATATATTCCCCCACTTCAGATTACTGGTTTTACCGGTTTGGGCCTTGGAGACCTACTTCTTCTTTCTTCTTACTTCTTTTTTCTTATGCTCATTTCTGCTACTTTAAATTCCATTTATTATATTTTGCTCTACTAATTTGGTTTTGATTTTTAGGAAGCAAACTCTACTCTGACTCTCAAGATCCCTGAACACAATCAACAAGCAAATAATCAGAAAGGGTTAGATGGCAGACCTGGATGGACATATGGCCTCGAGAAGATGGGTTATGTTGCAGCTGGAATCATGGCTCCAAATAAAGCTGTGCAGGCAATTATGGCATGCATTAAAACACAGGAGATTCACAATCTTCTAATTTGCAAGGAAAGCACACTCAATGATGGAGAAGTATCACTTGTACTGTTTCTTGGCTTCAACAATATGTTGAAACTTGTCTCCAGTTTTAAAGATGCTGATTATGGTCATTGCCATGAGTTGGTGTTGAATGCTTATAGAGAATTGCCTCTGGCACACATGGCTGCAGATAAAAAGGATGTGCAGGATATTTTAGCTTTCATCAAGGGGCTTACTTGTCTGGAAAAACAGAATTCACTCAGGCTTTCTTACATACCCAATACTCAATCTACAGTCTCGGAAAATGCCACTCAGAATGTGGAAGTTTCATTGGATAACTGCTTGTTTGATATTTCTGAGGCAGAAGTGTTTAAACAGCCAGTTTCTGAAGCCCCTAATGCTGATTCTACTACTGACAGTGCTGACGACTTGGTGGTACAAGAATTGGAAAAATACAGTCTCAAAGAGCTCAATCTTTTTAATTGTGGGAGCTTCCCCATTATGTCATCCAGAAATATTGAAATCCATGGTGAACAATTTCAGCAAGCATTGTGGACCAGTAATAATCTGGGGGTTATTGCACCCATCAGCAAGGATGCATGGATGAAACTAGCACGGTTAAGTGCATCTGAAGTTGAAAAGGCAGAGAAGGATGCGTTTGCTTTTAACAAGCATATCAAAAAGATTTACAAGACATTACCCTTTGACATGAAATTCTTGAAAAGAAAATGTCAGATTGGCACTGCACTGTACATTGGCCAGAAAGGCCACATGGCGAATACAAATGAACAGAGAATTGATTTTTATCTCAAGCGAATTTGGAGGACGTACTGCCCCTTTCTGAAATGTAACTGTGATTCTGTCACGGAGGATAAATGTGTGGACAACATCATTTGGTTTGACCACGTTGTGTGGTATATGTTGAATAATTTAGAAGTGGTATGGCCAGAACAGACTATCCAAATGGGGTTTGCTCATCTTTCAAGATGGCTGGCCTCTGAACCAATTAAGGGAGTGGTGTTGTCCTATATTGGATACTTAGCTATCAGGGAAATGATGTTTACAATGACACACAAACTGGCTGAAAATGTGAATACCAATTTCAAGGAATTATATGGCAACTCCAGAGCGGTGGACATCATAGAGAAAACTATCAAAGCCAGGAAGTTTCTTATGGATCATCTACATGAAAACAGCAGCTTTGGATATACACGAAATTTCAAAAAGAAGACTGGTACAGCTACTGTTAGTGGCATCCTAAGGCCACCAAAACTGAAGAATGTTTCAAGCAAGGATGCCGGTTCTAAAAATAATGGTATGACCTTCTAAGCTGTCCAGACAGCTTTGGTATGTTTCTACTTAATTCTGCTTCTAGTATTACTTCAGGTTCTGATATATCGGCTTATATGTACGTTTTTCTTTATATGGTGCTGGAGTGCTGAGATATGTGCATGCATTGCATAAAAATTTACTCTATCTGGCCACAGTGCCAAAACTATTTTTGAATATATCTTGGATGGTTTATACCTCCTGCCTTACTGGCAATTTCATTCTATGTCATGTTGCTGTATGCAGATTAAAAGAAGGATTTTAACATCAAATATTGAAGGACGTGTAAAGCTAATAACAATTAAGGAAAAGATACAAAGAAAATATGTGCATTTCACTTATTTCTCAAAGGTGGTTGACAAGATCCACTTCAGTGGTGCTTTCAAAACTGTTTTGGTCAGATATTTTAATGAAGTTGGTTATGATATGTGGGAAAGTACCCTCTTTGGCTGGAGATATGATAATAATCTTAAAGACTTATTCTATAAGCCTAAGAGTACATTTTCCGACACTATGCAGGTGCAATGCCCATGTTCTATTCCAAGACTCAAAAAGTTTCTTGACCCAAGCACTGGGCACATAAGAACCACTGACCTGAACATTATTCATAATAAAGGCCTGAGAAATTGGTTTGCACAAGGATTAAACTTCATACCTGATAGACCCTTTACTCTGGAAAGGTTTAAGCTTGAAATGGAAAAGACAATCCAGCAGTTCTTTGAAGTACATGAGTTTTCTCTTGCTGTATTTGACAGTGATATGATCGAGAGGTGTAAAGCTGAAATAAGAAAGGAAACGAAATGGCTTGCTAAATATTTCATTGAGGAAAATAAAACATCAAAGAAGGGGTTCATTTGGGAAGATGAAGCTGTCATTAAGAACAGTAAATGGCTGATTAATAATTTGTATATAGCAGGTATAGATAAGGCTGCAAACAACCCTGCTTTTATTTGTCCACTACATATTAGAAATGAGGCTACAAAGAGACTATGCAGTAGTGATTTTTGCTTTGTTCAGATTGATCAAATCACACTTGTTGAACAGATTCAAAAGGAAGTTGTTGAGCTAATTGGACAAGGGCATACACCTTACACCGAGCTACCCTACTTACTGGGCATATTCAAGGCACACAAGATGGAATACAGGTGGATTACAAATGCGCACGACACTATTTTCTCAACTATTGCTTCTATTGTTACTGCTGGTTTAAATCTTATTCTTGAAGTATGGCCTTTAATCTGCCATGACAAGTGCAAGGCAGCTAATCTTTTTACTAGGGATAAAATCAGAGCAGCCTGGATTGTTAATTCGATCTATGACGTGACTTGTAATTTACCAGCCAAAATTGATAATCTCTTCGTGGCAGATATTACAAAATGCTACGAAAATATACCCCTGGAAGGTACTGATGGTATTGTGGCAGTCATGGAAATGATTTTTAACAGGGTATGGAAGTTCAAAAAGGGAATACATAGTGGTTATGAGATGTGGTATTATTTACATAACAATGGTAAGGCTACAATGGAATGGAAGACCAAGAAACCTGATGGGGATCATTGGATGAAGATGGACAGGACTCTATTTGGCAAAGTAAATGGTTGGCTGCTCAATAATTGTTTTTTACTCATGTATAATGGCATTTGGAAGCAGGTGAAAGGGATTCCGATGGGATTCTCCTCTAGTCCAGGATGGTGCAATCTCTATTTAGCCCATTTCGAACTCAATTTTATTTGCAAACTGATTGAGATGGGGAAATTGAAGGAGGCTGCTGCATTTAATAATTCATATAGATATATGGATGATTTCTTGAGCATTAACAATCCATATGTTAGGAGGTTTCTTGGCTTAGCCGGGAATGAGGGGTTATATTTGTATAATCTAAAACACCTCTCCATCAAGGAAGAAACTAGATACTGCAGCAGGCTTCCAGAAACCAGCAAGAGGGCAGATTTTTTGAATATGAGTATTGACATAGTTGCACATAAATATGGTACTTACAACACATACAGGTACAATAAGAGAAATAATCTACCATTTTCAGTGACCAAATTCTCTAGTGCCAGCAGTTGTCGACCATATATTATGGCCTGCAATGTTATTATTTCTCAGGTACAACCATACCTTTATGTGCACAGTAATCCTTTGTGGGCTGCTCAAGATATTTATGAACTTATGAGACTATTCATCAACAAAGGCTTCCAAGAGAACGATGTTTGGCATAAGATCTTGAAAGTGATACGTGAAGAGGAATTTCCGGGCCTCAGATACGATATAAATATCTTCATCTCCCAGCTTCTCAAATACAGGTATTTTTTCATTTAATATATTTTCATCTTACCTAGAAATATTTCAATGCAGTTGGCAGGGGGGGTCCCTACGACATAGGGACCCTCCCGTCCTTATGTCTTTAGTTGGACCTTTCTCTGCCTTCCGGTAGGAGGGAGGCATATATATATATTGGGATATTTTAGTTCATTTCTCTCTTTGTTGTTTGTAGATTAGTTTTTCGTAATGGGAAACTTTCCTCAAGGGGTGCTAATAGTAATACAATGGTCCAGCCATAGGGTGTTTAGCCCCTGGTTCACTTATCATATCTGATACAATAAATTCTCATTCTTTTTAATTTATTCTTGATTGGAATGCTCAGTATGCTGTTTAAGGCTTAATGACCTTATCAATGTGTGGTTAATTCAGAACCCTAATACCCTTAACTAAAACTGGGTTGTCTATCTACAGTGTTTGTCAGACTAGGGTGAATATCCCATGGATCCCGAATGTTTCAGCTATTGGAGCCATTTATAATTGCTTGGGCATGATTTAGGGTGTACCTAACCTTTAGGATACAATAGTTAAGTTTGTTGGGGTCAATAACCTTGCTCCCTTTATACATATTACTGGATAACTTAGCCAATGTGGGATTAGCCATGACTTTTAAGGCTGGTTTTGCCCTTTATATTTCAGTAGCTATGAACACTGCTACATTGAGTTGTAGGCGCATCTTTAGCTATCTTGATACTATATGGAGTGCTTGGCTCCCCCTTGGCATCCATTAACTAGTTGTATTGTGTTCAACTTTGGAGGTATTTATGTTTGTTTTTGATCATGAATATTGGTATAGGGTCTTCTATTTCGCATTAAGGTAAGATTTTACAAGGCATAATTTAACATGGATATAATGCAAGTAAATAAATATAATATGGCACTTACGAAATTCTCGACCTAATATTGGATAACCCTAAAATCATATACTCCGCTTTGTTGCCGAATCGCATTGGCTCCCGAGGCGGGACGGATCCCTAACAAGAACTGTTTGGATTTGACCCACGGCCTAAAAGCTGTATGCCGATTCATCATTGTGGTACTCTCGGCAATGTAAATTACCTGACCAGATTTAGAACGCAGGTGTTATTTGCTCTAAACATACTGATTAATTAGATTCTAAGCCCATTACATGGCACTATAAATTAGTAGGATGCCCGTAAGTAGGAATGCGAAATGACCAAGTCCGTCACTGCCGAGGGGGCTTTGCAACAAGGGGTGACCACGCACACAAGCTGATTGAATTCTTAAGGAGGCATGGGTTGGAGCATGATAGTTCATGACCCACTAAAAGCACGACTAGAGGAGTTATGCGATTGAATGGCTTGGATCCAAACAAAGCCGGGAATGACTTGGGTATTAAGAAATTTCTCTCGTGTGGCCTGAATCGGTGTGGAAATACTAGTAATATCTTTGGGATCTCCATCAACAGCGTGGAAATAGTGGAAGACACTGAATCTGATAATGACTTTGAGGAGGATGTGCAGCCCAATCAGGTTTCCTTAGATCTAATTTCTCTTGAGCTATCCATCTTCAAGAATGCATACCATTAATCTCTGGGCTAGAGACTAGCTTTGGCTTTCATCTTTTTTCTAATAACTACTATAATTGAATGCTGTCATTTGCCTAGGATAATCGCTGCCTAGATTAGTTATTGTTATGTGTCTAAATTAATTCTTTGTTTTCGACTAAATTAACTACTGATTTCTGGCTAAATTATTCGGTTCTTACCAGTGCAAGGGCTATATATCCTTAAATTGATGATGTTTCTTGTCAAATAAGTGGGTAAAGGGCTGAAAATGCCAAGAGAATTCATAGCTTACCTGCTAGTCTACTCACTTTTTACCCTTCTTTAGGCTAACTAGTGTTTGTTGGACTGCAGGTAACCGAATTCTCTTCTCCTGCACTACTTCATTCGCATGGGTGTTTGAAGATTGCTGCATTTAAACTATTGTTTTGTTATGTATTGTTTGTTTATGAAGGTAAGCAAATTCTCTTTATGTGTTCTACTCTTGGATCGATTAATCGGATAATTTTGGTTCACTTTGAATATTTGTGATTTGTGCTGGATACATAATACAGATTGACTTTACTTCAGTAAGATCTTCTCTAAACATTGAATATATATGGTTTTTTCATTTATGGTCTCTTCCTCAGCTGGTAATTTTTGCTTATTGCTATTTTTTACTTGGATATAGGTTTAATTGAGCTTTATCCCCTTCATTGCTATTTTTCTAGATTCTTGGATCTATATTTTTCTTGATTCTTGGATTTATGATTTTTTGAGGTTCTCAGTGTGCTTTATCCCCTCAATTTACTTTAGGTTTTTTCTTGTTTTTTTTTTGGTTTGTTTATGATCTTATTTGAGTTGCAAAGCCTTTCGTATTAAGTTATTCTGTTCATTTAAGGTGTATTTCTGGTTTGATATTGCCTTCTTGAATAATGATCTTTTGGTATAGCTATTTGTTGTCCTTTCTTTATACAGTACCTTTGTTTATTTTAGTAATGATTTAACTCAGGTTTAGCCTGGTGGAGATTTATCCCTTGGATTTCTTTCAAGCCTTTATGTTTGTTAAAGTTTTCTTTTAATATTGTCTTAGGATCTTGTTATTTTATTGGTCTCCAAGGCTCCCTTCTTTAAGGTCTGATAAGTCCAACAATTCTAGTTAGTTAGTTAGTTTTGTTTGGATGACTTGGCAAATCATAAGGTTTTGTCCAGTCCAGTCTATATATATATATATATATATATATCATTAATATATATAAACGTATATCACATGCTGGGGCATCATGAACATTTTATATATAGATATCGATCTTGACCGTTCGTTTTTGAGGTGGCGCATTTATGGCCCTCAGATCTGATGGGGGGCATGCATGGGCATGCATGGGGGCATGCACCACATGCCTGGACCATTGGATATGGGGCAGTTGAATCTTGGCCCTCAATTTTAGGGCTAGAGAAGGTGCCAAGAAATGCTAACGCATTTATAAGGAGACCTAGATCATTCAGGTGGCACGATGAGATTGGTTCCTTAAATAATAAAAAAATAAATATTTTTTAAGTGCAATAACATCATGGGATGAGGTGTCACCGACTGGTGAATCCGGCAGGAAGGGCGAGCAGAGTGAGTTATGGCGGACTTTGATTGCCTTGCCACCATTTTGGGCGATGGTCGAGTTCTGCAATCGGCGAGGTGGGATAGATCCTCCCTGCAACAAGGTGATTGCTCAGAGCAGAGAATGTGCGGCAGCGATTTTAATTTAGGGCATAAATTTTGAGCTTTTTGGGAGATTTAAAGGGAGATTTTGAGCGAGTTTTCTCTTTGCAACCGCTTTGGGGTGTCTTTTGTTGTGAAGATGAAGTAGAGCTGAGGCTAAAATTACTCCATAACGTAAAGCAGCATCCTTTCTTCTGTAAAAATTCATTCCTGCATCTGGGTTTTGGCTAAATTCCTTTCTTCTGGCTCGCCGAATCGAATTCAAATGACAGGCTGGTTCAAATGACAATTGTATTGGCAGGGCTTTTTGTTGGCATAAACGATTTATCTGTTAAATCTTAGGTCGGATCGTGCGTATGTGAGACAAGAACCAAAATCGGTTTTGCATTTCGGCAAGTTATTCCCCCTGTGACTATTTGTTTGTTTCTTAATTTCAGATTGTATATGTTCGGCCACAAGGCTAGGATGCAGCTATTACATCGAACGAACCTTCAAAACATTTTGTGGTGGTCCGTCCTTGAACTAGAGGTCATCCTCCCTTCTTGGTTTGGCAAAATGATATTTATTGTTTGAAAGGGAGAATGAAGCCGACTAGTTGGTTATTTGGATCTATATATCGCTTCTAAGCTTGGTTTGGTAGCCCTATCATGCTTGGTATAATTGACCGACTTTAAATCAAATCCCATTTCGAAGCTTAGGCTTTGTTGGTTTTCACAATCCAACTCATACGTTGTCTTTGCTGGTAACACACAAACTTTCTTTATTGAACTTTCTTCCTTCTTTGGTTGGCTTTGAGGGAAGAAATGGTCTTTCTATAAAAGAGATATAAGCATGAGGAGTCTCTGATGTCGGGAACTTTCATTTTTTTCTTATGTGTAGATAGTGATCTTGGTACTCTTCTCAAGCTGTTTATTATTGCTATGCGAGTAGAGGAAAAGATAAAGATCTTGAATTGAAGGGACGTGAGCGATAGTGTGGATCAGCTCTGCTAGGACCCAAAACATCTTTGATCTGCTTGCACTGCGTCACGGAGACAAAACCGCACGTCTTTGAGAGTGAGTAGTATAGATTGTTCTCTTCATTATTATTCATGCCATTTTCAAGGTTTAGATTAATACGGTCCGTGAGTTAAGGGGTATAACAATTAATCGGCTAACAAAAGGACAAAGGAGAGAGGACCAAATGCGGCTTAGGAGTTGGATTTGTACACCATTGCATTGCATGTCGGTCCTCGAGAATAACCTTGGAATTGTCTGGTGACTTTATATTGTATACAAATCGACAACATTAATCTAAGCCGTCATCTGTCCTACAAGATTTAATACACTTCCATATTCTGAACAATTTATGTTATAAAAATTGCTAAAAGAATCTTTGCTTATCTTTGGAGAGGTTTTGAACCACGGTAGTCAAATTCTTTGGAATATTTGGAAGTTCTAAGTGGAGTTCTTTGGACCATATTTTTGGAACATGTTTGCTCTTTTCACTTTGAAATATAACTCTAATTTTTGCATCTTTGCAATTTGGAAAGTGTTCTCAACAAGTTGAACTTAGCGGCGAGAATATAAACATCACATTTAAACCGGATGGCACCCACATTCTTTGTTGGTAGCGGTATGTAAAAGTGCCTTGGTCTTTGTTTTTAGTTAATGATTTTGAGCCATGAAGTTGGCTTTTCTCGAAGCTTAACCACTTTAATTAATTTTTTACTTGTCTTCCTCATGAAGCGGTTGGTAGATTTATCACTTATGCATAAATATGGTCGGGATGGCGAATTAAGCATGTCGTTGATGTTTGGAAGTTTAAACCCATAAATAAGCATAAAATTCCCTTGTGATGTACTTTTTAAATACAATCCTTCACGATTATATCAAATGTTTCATGAGTGCATGTTTAACTTTTAGGTGAATGAAATTGCATGGAATTCATCTGGCGAGTTGTTCTTTCTCACAACTGGAAATGGTAAACTGTTTCTATGAGATTGGCAGCTAGCTTTACAGTTACTGCAGATGAGAGCATCTCTGGTACCAGATTCGTATGATCCATTATAGTTGGGTTTTTTTTTTTCTTCTGCAAAATCCGGGCTTAGCCTTGGTATTTTTCGGCTATTAAAGTGCACTCGGCTTGGCAGTTGATGGGCAATGCATTGTGAGAGGTTTGCTCCGCCCAAAGTTGTCCGCCGTGGTTTTGGATGTCTGGGGGTTATAAGCAACTGTTTTTTCTGCGGGGTTCATCTACAATGGGTTATTTCATTGTATACATTCGATGCATTATCGGGAAATAAGTGCGAATTATAAAAAACGCATCTTCTATTCTCTTCCTTTTGATAGAAGGTTGTGAGGCTTACATCATTAAAGAAGGCAAAATGATTGCTGCATGCAAACCACACAATAATTAGAATCTCTTTTTGTGTCAAAGTGTGCCCCTTTAATTGTTTTCAACTATGTGAAGGCTAGATGTGATGTTGACGAAGAACTATGTCAGCATATGCTAATTGCTTTTAGTAGCCAAATAGAGGGTTATTAAGATATTCACAGGAGAATGAAGCATAGGGTATGTCACCATTCCTCGAACAACTTGGGTGCATAGTATATGCCACCAGGAGAATGAAGCATAGGGTATGTCACCATTCCTCGAACAACTTGAGTGCATAGTATATGCCACCATTGCTCAAACAAGCTCATGTGCACATGACATTGAAGTGCACAGGATATGCCAACCTTTGCTCAAACAAGCTTATGTGCACATATGATTCAAGAGTACATATATGCCAACCCCTCAAACAAGCTTATGTGCACATATCATTCAAGAATACATAGGATATGCCAGCATTGCTCAAACAACTTATGTGCACATGTGATTTAATGAGCAACATGCAAAAATTATAAAGTAAGACCATATACCATGACGACCAAGCAAAAGTTCATGCAAAAGATGAACAATTAAAGTAGCACCAATTTTCTGATGCATTGGAATTGTTTTGGCAACTACATCTATTGTGGCGAACCACCGCTAGCTTGGGGTTGCATTAAAATATCATTGTCTAACACAATGCTCGCATACACACCAAAGATATCCCTCACAATTAGGCGTATACATTGAGTTAATCATAATCGATGCCAAGGATAACTACAATCTCGGTAGTGATAACTTTTTCTATTTTGCTACCAACATACAAGCTTTTACTTTTGTCATGTATTTGCTCGACTTAACACATGCATCGACTAATACTTTTGACTTTGACTTCTTCACCTATAGGTCAACTCCTTTCACTTTAGTTCAAATTTAGTTTGTGGTCCGACTTTCTTGGGGAGGTAAGAGAATGTTCATAAACTCTTTAAGAATCTTGATAGAATCTTGGGAAATCTTCATAGAATCTATGGGAATCTTGGGGAATATATAGGTATCATGAGAGAATCTTTGAGAATTTAAGGGAATTGAAGGGAATCTTCAAGAATCTAGAGGAATCTTGATGGAATCATGTAAAGTCTAAGGGAATATTCATAAGATCTTAGAGAATCTAGAGAAATCTTAAGAGAATTTTTGGGAATCTAAGGGAATCTTTCTAAAAACTTCGAGAATCTAGTGAAATCATGATGGAATCTTCAAGAATTTAGGAGAATCTTCATATAATCTAGAGCAATCTAGGAGAATCTTCGTCAACTCTTGGAGAATTCAGTAGAACTACATAGAATCTTGGGGGAAGCTAGAGAAGTCTTGGGATAATCTTTCCGAAATCTAGGTGAATATCAAAAGAATCGTTGGAAATCTAGGGGAATCTTTGTAGAATCTTAAGGAATTTTTGTAGAATCTTAGGGAATCTATGAGAATATCAATAGAATTTCTTGAAATCTAGGGAAATATAAGGAAATTTAGAGGAATCTTCATATAATCTTGGTGAATCCACGAGGATCTACATAGATGGATAATCTTTGGGAATCTAAGAGAATCTAAAAGAATCCTTATGAACATAGAAGAGTCTAAGGAAATGCGGAGGAATCTTATAAACTCTTCATTAAATTATTCTGCATTGGCTTCCCGTCGAATTTGTGCAATCCCTCATAGTACAAACACTTGTATATATATATATATATATATATATATATATATATATATATATATATATATATATATATATATATATATATATATATATATATATATATATATATATATATATATATATATATATATTATAATATTTTTAAACCTTGATTTAGCTTTCGGAAGGTTTAAACTGCTGAAAAAAAAAAAAAAAAAAATTGAATCAGAAGGTTTCACTTACGCGGAAAAAAAATAAAAAAAAAAATAAAAAATAATTTTCGATAATTTTTTTTTTTTAGTTTTAAAGTTTAAACTGAAAGGTTTAAACTTAGTTTGAAAAAAGTTTTTAAGCCGTAGTTTAAAACGACAAATTTTTTTAAAAATTTTCGGAAATGGAAATTTTTGGGCGTATTTTTGGCGTATTAAGCGTCAAATTTATGCCGTATCAAGCGAAAAATACGTGACACATTATAAAAGCATTATCTGATATTGAACCTATCCCTGGACTCTACTAATATGGGGATAAAAATTGACCAGAGCAATTCCTTGAGTCCCAAGTAAGAAGAAGTCATTGCAATACTGCGTACTGGCAGCAATTGCACTATTTTTAAGTCAGTTAATAATGCAAGCATCTATTGCACCTAAATCAGCTTTTATGAGTGCCACCCTGCCTCCATACTTTTCGCCCACCATCTCTAGAACTTGCCACACACTAATTACATTAAGTACCTGCATGTTAGTCCTAAAAATAGGAAAAGTTTTCATACTCGCATGACATCCACCTTGACCCCATCTACCAACATTTACTAGATAAGTATGGAAAGATTGATAAACTGGGATTCTTTCTGGAAGAACAACTCCAATTTCATGTACTTTGGCTACAACTAGATCCCTTATCTTTGATGCCACACGAGGTGCTAAAGATGCCTCTACAAACTCTTGAATAGTAAATAGTACTCGGCCCTATCCCACCCCAATAGCTAGTAATTGCATGCTAGACATAAACAGTCTTCAACTGCTTAAGTTCCTCCTGTATGATGGGAATGAAAGCTGCCAGCTATATCCATAAATTTTCTTGAATTTAAAGTTCTCAGTGATGTATGTAGTACAACACATCATCTGTGGTCCTATAAAAACCATTGTGCTTCATCAGATGGATGTTGTTCATCAAAAGCAACGCTTTCCCATCTACCAAAAAATTAGATGGTGTGGTACCTTCTGAGAAGCTTTTAAGTCCTTCCCTTATCCTTTCAAGATTAACAGTAAGATAATGAACATCCAAAATATTCCGCCAAATTTATCAACCAGATCTGGTATAAGTTTTTGCTCCCTCATGTATAAGTCTCTAAATATAGTTGCAATGCTCTTACATCTTCATTTACGAGCCTAAATGGATTTGTCCCAGCATGAATATAGATAATACCTTGTAGATGATCCACTTTAATATAGCCTTTTAAGATTCATCCTCACCTCCACACCCCCCCCCCCAAAGGATTAGAAGTAGCCTATTTATAGCATTAAAAAACTTGTTGTTGTTTCTATACCAGTTGCACCAGTTTTATAGCTTAAGCCTGAATATGCTCATAAGCCTAATCCCCTTCAGCTTTCTTATTGGGACTAGATGCTAGTTTGAATCCCCAGATCATTAAACCCTATAAAAGCAACACAAGTTACTATAGTTACTTCAATTAAGTTAGCATTTTCAAAGAAACGAGTAACAGGCTCTTGGTTATCGCATGCAAATGATAACAAATGACTTGATAAACTCTACTAATATTGAGATAGAAATTGGCCAGAGCAATTCATTAAGTCCCAAGTAAGAAGAAGTCATTGCAATGCTGCGTACTTGCAGTAGTTTCACTATTTTAAAAAAAAATAAGTAATAGAGGCATCTATTGCATCCAGATAACCTACTCTGCCTACATATTTTTCGTCCACCATCGTCTCTCGAACTTGACCCACACACTAGTTACACTAAGTACCTACATGTTAATCCAAAATTAGGAAAAACTTTCATACGCATGACATTCACCTTGACCCCATCTATACCAACATTTGCTAGATAAGTATGGGAAGGCGATTGTTGGGGATCCTTTCTAAAGAACACCAACTCTAGTTTCATGTACTTTGTCTGACTAGATTCCTTATCTTTGATGACACATGAGGTGCTAATGATGCCTCTACAAACTCTTGAGTCATAAATAGTATCCGTCCGTATCCCACCCCTATATCTAGTAATTGCATGCCAAACATGAACAATGTTCGACTGTTTAGGTTCCTCCTTTATGATGGGAATGAAAGCTGCCACTTAGATTCATAAACGTAAAGATCTATACCAGTATCATAGATTAAGCCTGAGTATGCTCATAAGCCTAAGCCCCTTCAGCTTTCCTATGGGGACTAGATGCCAGTATGAATCTCCAGATCATTAAACCCTATAAAAGCAACACAAGTTACTGTAGTTACTTCAACTTAATGTGCATTTTCAAAGACACAAGTATTGATTACAGCATGCAAGTGAAAACAAATGACTTTATAGACTCTATTAGTATGTTTAAGATTCATCCTTGCCCCCCCCCCCAAAAAAAAAAAAAAAAAAAAATCAATGATCTAAAAAAATGGGCAAAATCAAGACAATGATTAGAAGAATATGCTTCTACACCAGCCTATTTATAGCAGTAAAAAATGGGTTGTTGTTTCTATACTAGTTGCACCAATTGTATAGCTTAAACCTAAGCATGCTCATAAGCCTAATCCTCTTGAGCTTTCCTATGGGGGCTAGATGCCAATTTGAATCCCCAGATCATTAAATCCTACAACACAAGTTACGTAGTTACTTCAACTTAGTGTCAAATACACAAAACTTGAGACTCTTGTTGGTTATTGCATGCAAATGATAAATGACTTGATAGAATCTAGTATTAACATGGGGATAAAAATTGACCAGAGCAATTGCTTGGATCCCAAGTAAGAAGAACTCATTGCAATGTTGCCTACTTGCAGCAATTGCACTAATCTTGAAGCAGTTAATAATGGAAGCATCTATTGCATTTAAGCCTTTATGGATGCCACCCCTGCCACCATATGTTTAGCCCACTATCTTAAGTACACGCATGTTAATCCTAAAAGTAGAAAAACTTTCATACACGCATGACATCGCCTTGACCCCATCTATACCAACATAAGTATGGAAAGGCCGATAAAGCTGGGATCCTTACGCAAGAACACCAACTCAGTTTCATGTACTTTGTTCTGACTAGATCCCTTACTTTTGATGCCCACGAGGTGTTAATGATGCCTCTACAAACTCTTGAGTAGTAAGCGATATCCGGCCTTATCCCACCCCATTACCCGGTAATTGCATGCCAAACATAAGCATGATCTTCAACTCCTTAAGTTCCTCCTTTATGATGGGAATGGGAATGAAAGTACGACACTTAGATTCATACATTTTCTTGAATTTAAAGTTCCATTGATGTGTCTAATCGACACATCATGTGTAGTCTAATCAAAACCCTTGTGCTTTTATCGGATGGATGTTGATCATCAAAAGCAACACTTTTCATCTATCGGAAAAGCGACATGTGTATTACCTTCCGAAGCGTTTAAGTCCTTCCTTTATCCTTTCAAATTAATAGTAGGATAAAAGAGCATCCCAAAATACACCGGCCAAATTTATCAACCAGATCTGGTATGAGTTTTTGCTTCCTTACCTATAAGTCCTTAAATATAGCTGCAATGCTCTTAAAGCTTCATTCTGAGCCTAAATGGAATTCTCTAGCATGAATATAGATAATACCTTATAGTTGATCTGTTTTAATATAGGCTTTTAAGATTCATCCCTTCCCTTATCCTCCCCCCCCCCCAAAAATCAAGGCGTAAGGATTAGAAGGATATGCTATACGCGAGGCCTATTTATAGCGGTAAAAAATGGGACACCATAAGGCTTTTCTTTGACTGAGTTTTTCTGAGAATAAGGTTTTGTCATGTGATCTTTGTCGGGAGAGAGCTTGCATTACTTTTGGGTTTGAAGAATAATTTGTAGCATAGTGATGAAGAAAGAAAAGATCTGATGCTAGGATCTGATGCTAGGTATTGATGACTGACGCCGTGCATGAACCTTGTAGAGTGTTAAAGAGAATGAGAAAATTCTAGCATTTTCCAGGAAGCCTTCTTAACAATTAACACTGTAAACAGAATGAAGATTGAATAGAGAATGAATGATTTTAGGCATACTCATGCTTTTCGCCATGCTCATGCTACATCCAAACACAAATAAAACAAAAAACATTGTTATCAAATAAAAAAGCATATTGTAAAACAATATCTGGTATACCAAATCTGTAGAATGAAGAGAGAACAAGAAGGATCGACAACAGCACCACCAAAGCTTTTCAGAGAATAGAACTTTGTGGCTTCATGCATATATATGAATGAAGTGCTCAGAATAACAACTGTTAGATTGTTGAAGCTAATCCAGATCAACGCTCCAAACAAGCCGCACTCTAGAAATACTATTTAATATGGCCCAATGAATACAACACTAAAATCATAGGAAGACAATGCCAAAAAAGCGTATAAAATTACAAAAAGAAACCATGTTATAATGCTAGATATTCTAAAAGCGAGAGAGGTGCCTAGAGGCTCCAACATCTGATCACGGGCCATAGGATTGTGGATCCAATTTGTGGTAGTCGAGGCATGGTTACCTAGAGCCCAGGAACGAGACAGCACCCCAAAAATTGGAACTGGAATGGGAACACTTCGAATTGGAACATCCAACATTGAAAAAAATAAATTTTAAAATCAGATTTGACGTTCCCATGGGCTAATTAAACTATTGAACTAGTTTTCAAGTTTAAAATGTCAAAGGGTGATGTATAATAATGACCAAATGGAAATAAGACTACTGTGTTACATTATGTTATAAATATATGAAAAAACATCAGATTATTTGTGTTTTATAACATATATTTCTTCAAAATCAAATCATCATCATAAAGAGCAATATTATTGTTATAGAAAATGTTTATATGGCATGACAGCTTTAAAACATACCCACAGTAAAATAAAGTAGCATTTTATGATATAAAGCGATAATTTCAAGGCAATGCTATTAAAAATAGTAGCATTAACTAATCGATTATAAGCTATGACAATAAGCACATCATCGATTATCACCATTACCTTCTTCAAAATCACTTTCTTAGTTCTTACAGCGTTGGCATCATTGTCATTGTGGTCATCAACTTCACATGCTCACATGCCTTGCTACCTATATTTGGAGTGCGAAGTATGCATTGTTGCAAGGGGTCATTTCTTTGCTTGCTCCCTTTCCCAGCCCCGGGCATTGGCGAATCGAGCTCTGAGAGGCGAAGGTGTCTCACCGGCCAGGACAGAAATTGAAAGAGAAGAGTCTGCTCTATTACGAATCAGAAAGTCTGCTCTTGTAATTGCCATGGTAAATTGCTATCTAGTTTGTGCTATCTTGTCTCATGGATCTCTTGTTGCCATATGCCCTGTGCCCATCTGATTCATATTAGACATTTGAGTGTAGATTGTGATCATATTGGAATTGACCTTAAAATTCAGGGTAGCCAAGATGTTCTGAATATTTTTCAATTAATATAATATGTTATTCTGTTATTGTACATCTTTAACTAGTATAATAAATCTGATGTGAGAAATTAACCAGATCTAGCATACATTATGCTGACCCTTTCTCATATTTTTCATTAGAACCCTTTTTTTTTTTTTGCAAACAAAATTTTGTTGAAGACCATTTGCAAATGTTATTATTAGTTAACGTTGTTGGTTGTTTGGGGAAGGCTGTTATTAAGCAGATAACCTTATGCTTAATGTTTGCAACCAGAAACCACATAATTAATTATTCAACTTTATTGGTGGATCCTTGTATGTCTAAAATGAATTGAACTTGAATAACCCCAACCCCCACCTTAGAAATATTGGTTATGACATCTAGGCCTCTTCCTTGAAGAGATGTGCATGACTTTCCGAAAATTTCATGACTATAACAATATCCTTTATTAAATAGTGAGCATATATAAAATCCTAGCGTTCATAGTAATGCACAAAACAATATAAGTAACTCTTTATCACACTATTAGGGTGTAAATACATTGGGATGCCTGGCTGAGATGCTTTTGAATTGGACATCATTTGGATTTCCTTTCTTACTTGCAATTGGAAGAAGGGCGTTTTAATGCTTGTGATCTTGTTAAGGCGTTTGGTAGAGCTCAAGAGAGCAACTCTTGAATTAGATTTATTGCCTCATTACTTGCTCTTGAAATTTGTTGCCTCGAGAGTCGTGGAGATTTTTCTTCTTAGCAAGCGGAGAAGAAAACAAGCCATAATTTTGGCAAGCAGCAAGCCATATGGCCAATCATCCGTGAGGGTAGTTCCCAAATCTTTAACATCGATCCATCATGTTGGCTTTGAGAATTATAAAGCTCTGCCATAATCACATCCAGCCCACATATCGTCGCCTTCGTCATAAGTTTGTTCTCCTAATAGAACCTCGGTGTTTGTCCTTGGAATTGAGGCGATGCGGCCATGCCAAAATCTGCAATTTTGAGAATATCATTTTGCAGGAGAAGGTTCTCGGGTTTAATATCTCGGTGGAAATATCCTTTCCGAGTGGATGTACTTCAATCCTTGCAGAAGCTGGAAGTTAAGTTGCGAATTGTATCTTCGGAAAGGGGTTGTCTTTGGATGAGTCGAAGGAGATTGGAATCCATGTATTCAAAGACTAGATACATGCATTGATTTTGTGAGTGTGCATAGTTAAGGTGGATGATATTTAGGTGGTCAAAGTTAGACGAGCTTCCCCCCTTTTATTCTTCCCGACTTGCATAGGATTGATTCTTCAAAACTTTGATAGCCACATCTTCCCCTTCCAAATCTAAAGCCTTCCATACAATTCCGTAGCTTCCTTCTCCTAATTTCTTCAAAACACTGAACCGATCCATTTTCAAAGCTTAATCGGTTTCCAATCAATGAAGAAACGCTCTACCTTGCTTTCAAAACTATGTAGCTTGCTTTTCGCTTTCCAAAACCGAAGTCTCAAAACCTTGCTTATAATCTCTATCGATGGCAAAACTTTCTCCTTGATCTACTAAAACCCTATAAGCTCCATGAAGAAAATTGGTTATGCCCGGGTTAGAAAACTCCATGAAGAAATTGGTTGAAACACCTCTTAATATCAAAAGTCAACATTACTTGTTATTTGCAAATCTTGATGTTTTTAAAAGGAATCTGCGATTGCACCATAGGTCATTAGTCGTTTGCTAGGTAACCTTGTTATTTGAGGATGTTGGTTTGTACCCAAATACATTCATGTCTAATGCCTTCTATAAGACAATTGGAACAAATGCATCTTTTGTGGAAGAAAATTCATAAACATTGAGATGATAACTCTATCACCATTACATTGCTAATGAAAGAAGCGATAGCAAAGATAATTGAAGTGCTCAAGAGAAAAATTTGAGCAAAGAACCTCCAAGTACATTTAACCCTTTTGACAAATAAAAGTCCTCTAAAAAGGAAGCTTGATTTCATGAAGGAATAATTTGTTAGAAACATGAGGCCCGTCGGGGAATTAGAGTCAATGAGATCAGCTAATACTTTGAAGATTGCTCAATCAATGGCTACAATGACCGAAAGTATATGCTAGATGATAAAAGGACACTCTACTAGAGATTGCTAAACTTGTTGCATGAAAGCGGACAAATTAAAATCATTTTCAAAGGTATAACTGTACTTTTCAATTTTTGGGGTGTATAGGGATCTACTATAGATTTGAATCTAATGTGATGTAATATTCGACTCGTAGAGTATAATTACTTAAAATACGTCTGACGTCCCTTAAAATTTCATAATGCATGTCTTGATTCTTGCATACTCCAATTAATTGCAAGCTGCTTGAGATGCTTAAGGTGCAAGGTCTGATGCGAAGCCATTTTTGTAGCGTCCCTACTAGGTATACACGGTGCACTCGCAGCGCCTGAAAACCAGGAAGTTCTTCCCCACACGGCTCCATCTTGTCTGGGGAGGCCCTCACATATCACTGCACCCGTAACGAGGTCTCGGTGGGAAGGTGAAGTGTCATTCTACCCGATCTCCCTCGGGGCTACCTAGGCTGCAGGCGTAAACGCCATGTCAGTAGCACATACATCAAAGCATCGTGACCATCGAAGGATGGTCCTCCCTCCTATCTGCATAGACAAAGATCGGCCACATCACATGGGGATCCTACCCAGGAAGCTCGGACTCAGGATGGCCCGGCGGCTTGGGTCTCCCCGAGGAGTTCGTTAATTCACTTGGCAATGGATTTGTTGGCATAAAACATAGCATAAGGTTATCCCACTCATCACCCCTCCTCTTGCACACTTTCAAGTAGGCTGAAAGAAAAGTGTTGGGACTGTGGCATGGGGTGCATAGCGAAGGGCTATTCACAGGGTCATCATCCCGATCCGTCGGGGCAGGTAAGGATCACTCCCCTCGAGAGAGATCTACGTAAAGCTCAAGGTGACAGCTAGAGGGCCCTTTGCGCGTGAACCTTTGAAGAGAAGTGTACACCACTTCACGGGTGTAGAGCCATACCTTACCACTTTCGGTGGTAAGCCATCAGACCTAATCCTGATGATCCCGGTAGGCTTTACACACACCCGAGGGGATCGTTCAAGAATCGGGACAAGTCTCCTTCTTGCTTGATCTGGCCCCTTCACCCACAACCGGGTGTGGCTCTTGTACGAGGCGAATCTCGGTGTGCTAGAGGCTACTCTAGGGCTTATCAACGCTACAAACTGGGGCCTCTACCCCTTCCCAATACAAAAGGAGTTCTGCAGGAAATGCAGCAGTCCAGTATATGCAGGAAGGGCAAGAGACTAGATCCAATCATAGAGTTAGGTTCTTTGAGGTCGTGTCCAAGATCTAAGATCTAGATAACTACTATGGGCAATTTAATAGTCTAAACCTCACACGATTCTATGACTAGAAGGCGGTTTTAAAGCTAAATTGACCAAACTCTGATCATGAGTAGCTCCTCGACACGAGTTCAGCCATCTGCTTTGTGGTGTCCGAATTGGCTGATGGCATAGTCGCTTGGCGTCACGGGAGGTTTGGCTCTGGGGCAGCCAAAGCTGAGCTCTAAAACCTAAGGGCCCGAAAAACTAGCAAGCTAGGGTTTTCCACCCTAAATAGACATGGGGTTTAGGCTAGGGTTTCCAATTACCCAATTTGGCATGTGGGATAATTGGAAAGGCCCACTGCCTTTAGTGGCTAGGTGGCAAAATATGCCAACATGGAAAGGTGTGCCCATAAAATTGTGGCCCATGTGCACATTAATATATGAACACTCACAGCATTTGCCCCACAAGGTACCACTTACTGACTATCATTGGCGTGCAAATCAATGGGGTAGGTAATACTGGCGTGGCGTGCTTGAGTACAATGTCGTCACAGGAAGTATCTTTATAACGGGCGTCACATTCTCTCCCCACCTTGAAATGATCTTTGGCCAGCGGCATCGTGGGTCTCCCCGCCGGGATCTTCTAAGCACACCGCAATCAGCGTGATACCTACAATGTAATCTTTATACATTTATCCGCGATTACTCTAAAAGGTATTTACTTTTAGAACATTTATTACGTTATTATATTATGGAATACTTATCGATTCATAACTTTTATTTAGCAGTTATTCACTATGTTAAGTTAGACAAAATTTCAACATTTCATATCTATAATTCTTGTCCAGAAATTACTCTTCAATTTCCTTGCAACACATTCCAACAAAACTTGTGTTGCAAGTCTTAAATCTTCGACCTCCTTACACTTTCCGGGCTCTCTTGGCTGCTTGGTCGACACTACGTTAGTACGTTTTAATTGTTTAATAAATTTTTGGTTTATATGGTGACCACCCACCTATCTACATGAATGCATGGCTAATCTCCGTGATGGAGAGAGGATAAGATCTTCCATAATGGCGAGAGGCAGTATATATGCCTATATGCACTCATAGCAATACGTAACTGA
>JAJEKV010000020.1:10172911-10336180 GCA_021234155.1 Isoetes taiwanensis | reverse complement strand
CGGGCCATAATACCTAAAGCTATCACCCGCATGCCACGCAATCCCATGCACGCCGCAAGTGGGTTGACCTTTAAGCCAGTTTCACGGGCCGCGACCCCGGGCCAGTGCGCCAGCTCAGCGCTAAATGCGGGCGTACATTGCAGACGAAAAAAAGTAGGATTACCGAGGTGCCATATACTAAGATGCACAAAGTTTCCGACATTAATATAAAATGGCAGCATGTATGAAATTAAACGCTGTACGCCGCAGAATTATCATCATCTCAATATTTCAAAACCATATTATAAAGGCCCTCCCCTGCAGAATCGCAGCATTCACAACTGGCAAGGTGAATCAACAAATCCAAAAAACATTGGGCTCTTTTACATGTGATTACGGATATTCTTAGTAAAACCTGCATTCTTTACATTGTTTTTAATTTCATATATCCGTGGTGTTATTCATCTGTGTTATTCATCTGCAGGTGTTGTTCTCTTCGTAAGAGGTCTCAAATGCCGGCCAAATAATCTCCCCGCCGTTGAAAAAAGATAAACCGCATACAAGATCTCAAGAAATAAGATGGTGCAGCCTATTGGGATATTGGCCATCTAAAATGGCTTCGCTGGTGGGTCCTAACTCCTAATTATCGCCTTTAGCATTCTCCATTTTCAAGCCCTCCGTATACCCATTGCACTACTCATTGGAATAAGCTATGCCTGTAGCCTATGCCGCACATGAGTGAACTCAGCTGAATACGCGCCAAAGAGACTAAATATGAATACGCCGTGCCAATTCATAACCGTAGTTATATGAAACAAATTGAAGTGATTTCGCCAAAGAAGTTTGTTAATACCATATCCATTTGTAATTTAAATGCGCGATCGGGCATTAAATGTGTTTTGGTGAATTGCAAAACCCATTTAATGCATTAAAAAATTAGCGTGCCTGTAGAAATAGATAAGTTTTCGGCCGAAAGTTAGCTATCAGATGTACCCATGCCATGCGTAGTATCCTGATTGTACTTGCAGCGTGATCAGAATAATTTCTTCACAAGCTATAATTGCATTTTAATAGAGCGATCACGCGAGTGAATAGCGAGGTGCAAAATGTTTGCATTGTACAGCCAATACACGCCTCTCGGGCGTGAACTGATAAAGCGAATGGTAATCCACGCCAGCGCGGTATTGACTCCGCTGACACTTCTAACATTTTGCACACAAACATATTTTCAAGGCTTCAAGTGGATCTCACTTCACCAAATAAAAATTAAGAATTGAAAGAGCTGCATCCAAAACAAATTAAGAAATATGCTGAAGTTAGAGTTGACACTAAAGAAACATATTGCAGCCATTAAACTTTGTATTGCTAGCTGAAAATTCTTATGACAAGGCCTTTTATTAGAGTTGTTTAATTCAAAATAGCCTTCTCAGAATTATGCTTCGCTTCAAGTTAGGAGGAGAAACTAAAGAAACATATTTCATTAGTAACCTTTTGTATTGCCACAAAAATTTTACATAAGGCCTTTATTATTACCCAAACAGGTTACAAATTACGTAGTTCAGTGGCCATGAGATGCCTAGCTCCATCCATAATTAAGGAGGCCTTTTGAGATGCCCAGCCAGCTTCTTCTAACCAAAAACCAAATAACAAAACAAAAAAGCCCAGCCTTTCACTTCCTCCTCTTCTTCCTCCTGAGCCATCAGCATTCTTCCGGCGATGTCTTCGGCAAGATCTTCGTCTTCTTCTGAGGAGGAGGAGGGCCCCATTAATCACCGCTTTCTAATTCTTCCGCCTATTCTTCATCCGCCTCCATTTCTTCTTCTTTTCAAGCTCGCTCTCCTTCTCCTCATCCTTAACCTGCTGAGTATGGGGCTCAGTAGCTGCTGCCGGTGCTCAACACCCTTCTGGGCTTAAGCTTGCCAAAGATGTCTCTCAAAGATCTTCGCCTTCTAGAGGAGGGTTCACCGCTTTTCTTCAATTCTTTTCCGCCCATTCTTCATCCTGGCTTCCTCCATTTCTTCTTCTTTTTCAAGCTTCCTCGCTTCCATCTCCCCATCTGAACTCAAGGAGGGCTCAGTATTGCTGTGCCGGTGCTCAACACCTTTTCCCGCTTAAGCTTGCCCTGGAATAACCTCTAATTATCCCGACTGATGGCACCACAATGTATCTCGAGGGGAATGGATTTCTTTATCAATTTTGATTCATTTTTTGCCTCTGAGGCGAGTCCTATGGGATGGAAGCTGATCTAGCCTAGCAAAGATGGCTCACGATGGCAACAGAAATCAATGAAGGCTTAGCTTAGGAAGAAAAAGGATTGGCTGCCGAGTTAGAATGGAGGGTTTCATGCAAGATATAGAGTAGTTACGCAAGGTTTCTTATAGGCTAGCTTGTGCAATTATGATTCCATCACATCATACAAGATTTGTGATCATATAATGGTAATTAGCTTGGAATATTACTATTGAATTTCACTACCTCAGGGTTAATACTAATCTCTAGAATTACCCACATGTCACTTTATACTTAAAACCTATATGTTTTCATTAATTTTATATAATTACTCTAGGACCTCAAACATATACTTACAACCAACTTTGGGCTCATTTGAATAATTTACCTATACTTAATTTATTAGTACTAGCATACACCGTGTTACCATTAATTTTGCACACAATTACCTACACCTGCTGCTTATATACTTACAACCCATATTTTTGGTCAGTGACTTTCACAACATATTTGTCCACATTTAATGGTTTTTTGGTATTTCTTAAAGTTCCCTTTAGACCCGTTCTCAAAAATTACTTGTCCTTTTTTGAACTAATATTAAGACATTTTACTTTATATAGGTGAAGCGTAGGATCCTAAAAGGGTAAAATGTAATACCTATCCCCCCCAACATGTTTCAACATTGCTACTACATGTTCTTATCACATTGTTACCCCATTGTAAACACATTGTTCTAGGTCAATGCCAGGACCATCCAAAGTGTGTGGGTGTTGAGGCAATTTTAATTACTACAAATTATCCCTTACAAGAGGTTGATTGAAGAATAAGAAGGTGAACCAAGCACTAATGCAATAAGGAGCTAGTAGGTGGCTGAACCATCATATCAGCTGATCCCATCCAGTCACAATGATGAAAGGTTAGGGAGAGTGATGGTAAAGTGGGTGTGGGCTAAGGTCAGTTTAGAGGTGAAAATGGAAGGAAAAGGATCAAATCACCAGATTGCACCGCTTGTATTAAACAATTGGAGGTTCCATGCATCATGCCATGGCCTATAGCCCTGTATTGAGTTTATAGAAGAATCTTTACTTGTTTAGGTTGTGGATGATACCCATTTTCAATGCACCCTCCAATAGCTGCTGCCGTGACTACATTTTCTCGTGAGAAGAGGCACACCTGCTGGTGAAACACATTCTAGCAAGAGGTCCAAGTCAAGTAAGGAATGTTCACGAAGCTCGACTAAGGTAAGGGAATGGAATGTTGTTGGGTTTGAAATTGATGAATTGGTGGAAGCAAGAGCCACTTCCAGAGATACTCTGTGATGAGAGGAGTGACTTATATGTACTCCATTCAAGAGCTTGCAGACTTCAAGATGAAACATTTCCAAAGAAACAAAATACCCAATCGCTAGGGACATGGATATGTAAAGTTGCATCGACACATATTCATGGCATTCCAATTTCATCTGGCAAAATTAGCAAGCAAGTCATGCAAAGGGAGTAAAATTGCATTACATGGAAATAATGGTACGTTGAGGCCAACTTCTAGATCCCGGGCCGGCATGGAGGTTTTGAAAAATATGTTAAATTCAATGTCGAAAGAATATGCCACATAAAGTAGGAAAGATCAACAGGAAAAAAAAAAAATAGTTGTCGAAGAGATTGCCATCCCATTGTACCCGTAAGAGCATATCGAGAAAGTGAATGCTTTGCTTCGAACCATGCACCGCAATATCTCAACCCGAACAAAAGAGACTATGGAGCAAGCACTTCCAAGCATATCACTATAGACACTTCAACAACTTGCAAAGTGCAACTTGTGTGCTAAGTTGAAAGAGACTTGATAAGACCAAGCAACCGCCAAAGGACTAAGATAAGGGAGCAAATGAAAGATCACATGACGCACTCAACCATCATGTAGATCCACTTATTGATGTGGAGAACATTATCATGTTTGGGAACCCAATAACTATGTTTGCATTATACATGACAAGATGGATCAATCAAGACTCTGTTTGCCACAAAGAGGTTACATACCCAAGCAAATCAATAGAGCTTTATCTTGCAAGTCTCTCCGACAGTAATAGTGTATGGCTCGGTGCCAATTATTATGGCCATTTTAGTTTGCAATTGTGAGGATGGTCCTTGACATAATAGCGTGTGGATGAGGGTGCTTGAGGAACTATGAGAGTGGTTATTTCAGGACCTCCACAACCCCGAGGTGGTAGCCAAATCCTCACTCTTCAGCGTATTGTTGATAGAAAGCCTAATAATTTAGAGAAGTTTACCATGCGTTTAGAAGTCGTAAGCTTCAACATGTTGCTTCCCCAAGCTCAATGGCCTCCCCAACTTCAGATCTACCACCAAGGTTCCTCCTCCAACTTGACAATTGTGCCGATGTAATAAAACAGTATATATTCTCATTCCTATCTTATTTAACAGCCGTGGGTGTCTTTTGGAGAGAATTTAGGTCTAATGCCCGGACACATACCATGAGGATGTGGATGCATTGTTTGGGAAGTATAGTGCTAGCTGAAATCTCAAACCTGACCAATCTTCCTAGACTATCATGTAAATTCTTTGGTGGTAAAATAACTTTCCCATGACAAACACTTAAAGCACATAAAGCACTTAGCTAATAAGCAAAATTGATGTTACTAAATAATTATATTAGTTGGTACCCCCTATTTTTCCTACTTTAATGTTTTAAAGGCAACGCTTATTATTTGTAATACTCAATTTTCAAACACAATATGCATGTCAAATTCACGCTGATGAGATTTTTAGCAGCTTAAAGCACTTGTCCGACGTTTTGACCACCAAGAAGAATTTACAATCTAATGAAGTTCTAGTGAATGCATTTCTACCTTCTCCTATAGGTCGATCATACAAGAGGTGCCTGATTGGAAGAATTTTATCAAGGTTATGTTTTGATATGGAAGGTCAATCTAGACCTTTTAGTACACTTTCCGGGTCATGGGAAATAAGTTAACTATGCAATGGAAGATGAGACATTCGATGATAAATGGAGGCCGATGAGGGAGTACCTATATGGCAATTTAAGATGAAAAATGGTAAACCTAAGATTCCAAGGGGTCAACCAAAAGTTTTAAGCCTTTCCGTGAGGTGGATTCATTGCAAAGCACATTGGACTAAAGATTTAACACACTGCGTATTGAAAAAATAACCCCATGATACCAACCTTGCATTGATAGATTATTGACACAGTACATGGATTATTGGGACAAGTAGACACATCCTCCGATGAACCAAAGATGATGGTGGCTACCTAAGACTAGGTGGAGAGACTTGATAACACCGAGGAAGCCGATGATGTGGTTATAGTATTCAAGTAAGTCCATGGCCTTCCTCCAAATGGGGTGTAACACACATGTTGGTCCTAGGAAGGAAGGCCTAAATATCTCTGGGCCGGAGGATTATGATCCTGAAGATGACTTGTTTTGCCATCAATTTGTACTTATAGTAACGAGAAAGAAAGATATACCCTCAGGTGGATGGGTTACACCATCTCGTAGGTTTGCAAAGAAGTGGTGACCGCAATGAACAAAGTTCGTGGTGGAGTGGTGGTGTGTCCAAGGCACCGCTTAAATGCAAAGGGCGAGGAAGAAAGGAGTGAGACCGTTGGACAAAGAGATGGAAGAGAAACCCTATTGAAGGGATGATTAGGTTGAGTTAGGATACTATTTTGTTTTCATGGACCCCAAAGGTCATCCTGTGCAAGACTCCGCTTAGGGTTAAGCAATACCCGTGGAAGTGAGGAAGAGCTATGATATCTCTAGGGGTCACTTCGAAAGTAATTGGCAATATAACCTCGACATGCATATGTGAACTATTTTAATTTTAATGTAATCATGTTGTGTCATATAAAAAAAAGTCACATTCTCATGTAAATTTATCAACCCTGAAAAAGTTGCAAGGCTAAAATGGTCCAAAATCCCGCATAAACCAATTTAAATGAATGAGGGTGGCTGTGATAGAAGGAAATGGGGAAAGTAGCAAGCGCCTAGGAAGAGGATCACGCCGTGGTGGTGCAATCTTCTGGAATTCACCAAGTAGTGGTTATGTCCTCTGGCCTCGGAGGGAAACCAAATATGGCAAGGTTACCCTGCAGTATGTGCAACTTAATCGCGGCCCACGCCTCCCCGCATAAACCATTGAACACCAAAAAAATGTCATAATTCCTGGCAGACGGGCAAAACTGTGGCTCCCCGTATTCTGGCTGTTCCATGAGGAAGATGAGGTCCATGTCCACAAACCAATGTAATTGAGGCTATCGCCTTCTCACACTCGAAAACCCGGATACTTCCGCACTACCACCGAGGCATAATTTCTATTGAGCGATCTGGAGATGCTTGTATAGTGTGTGTTTATGGAAGGACCGCACGGAGCAGATCGAAGTTAAGTGGTAGACTCTGACAAAGCGGCTTTAGGCGTAGGGCGTGATTTGGTCGAAGCTGGAGCGTAATTTAGCTAGAAGCGTGATTAAGGAGGAGCAGGATGAGTAAGTGAGGGTAGCATTTGGCCGGTGCTGTGCAGCCCGCAAAGATTTGGTCGTGATGGCGGGCGCTCCCCCGACTCCCCGGCTAACTCACGCCGCGCCTCGCTGTATTGGAGTAAGATCCCTACCACATACGTAGATGTTCCTTCAAGAACTTGGCCCTCGTCGCTAAAGATGGCCTTCAACTTGTATCCGCTAAATCGTGAACTGGTTCACTTTATTCTACTGCACTGGCGCCGACCCCATGCCGCTGGTCACGCACCCTGAATGTGTCCTCAACCAGAAACGCCATGCTTCAAGGATCTCGTATGTATCTTCCGGTGAGATCTTCTCCCAGCCTCGGCAGCCCTCGGAACTACCGCCAGGGGTCTGCCGCCAAGGCCACTCGAGCTCAAGATCCTGCGGAGGCAGCACGGCCACTCGCCCGGTGGCAAAAGACGCTGATGATGGTGCTGCAGGGCTGGCCGCTACCGCCGCTGCCGTGCTGGACTGTGACCGGATTGATACCTGTAGGTTGTTGCTCGGCGACCGGTGTGTGTCGTAAGCGCGCTCGTTTCTCGTCCGAGCTCAGCCTTCTTGCAAGGGCTTGGCCGTGTCTTACATCTCCCCGCAGTAATGTCACCATTGTTCATGCGCTCGCATGGAGTGGTCCTTTACCTTTGCTTCGGCAACGGCTGCATCGGGCTCCGTGATTTCCCGCCCCGCGTTAAATCCATTCGGCGGGCGCCAAGCGTTCGGTTATCTTCCAGCGGCATGCAACCTTATGTCTTTGTACGTAGCCTCTCAACTTCCAACTAGAGCGTGGTAGGTTCGTGGTTTCCGCCCGGTCTCGTCCCCGCTTCGCAGCTGGCCTGTGGTATCCATGGAGCTCAGAGGTTCAAGGAAGCATCAGCCTCGTCGGTTTGCCTTCGGAAATGCACGGCTTAATGCTCGCCGCCCACCTGGCGGTTTGGGTCTCGCAACCTGCTGATCTGTTGTTTTGCTATCAACACCGCCTGGCGCATTCGATGTTGCAGACTCCATCTCTATTCTCCAGGCCTCGCGCACGCGGTGACCGCTGGCCTCAACCCCACTGATGCCGCCCAAGGCCTCGCGAGGTCTGGTGGGAGCCCGGAAAGCAGCCAATCTCCCTCGCCCCTGTCGGCCAGCCTTGCTGTGTGGGTCTTGGCCCCACCTCCTTCTTCATGGAGATGTCTCTCCCTTGCCCATTGCGTCTCACATCTGGCCGCAGCTCTCAGGCCCTTCCTGCTTCCCAGCAGTTCTACCATGGAGGTCGCTTGTGTCAGGCTCAAGCTTCTGTGGGGTTCTGGAAGCTCACCAGGGGTGAGAGTCCCGACAATGGGTCGCTGCCATGACTCTGGCTGGTGGCACTAAGCAAGGTTTAGGTAGGCTATGGCAGGGGGCTGGTCGTGTCCGGGCAGGCTAGGTTGTGATATATGTGGCCGCGGGCCGTGCTTGTAGCCAAGAGGCGCTGGTTGGGCTGGCGGCAATGTCGCAAATGCAAGCTGGTTTCAGCTCAACATTATTCCGCACGCCGCCTTCCAGCGCGGGGTCTCTCGGTGATACAAATTACCGTAATCCAATTTGGGGCCAAAATGAAAATGGCACCTTTAGGGTTAGAGGCGGGGTCTCTCAAGGTCAAAATTGTGCTCGTGAATCCACCCTAGGAACTTCAAAATCAGGATCAACACCTTTTAGAGGTTTGGGGCTGGGGCTAGAGAAAAGACTCAGAAACCCAGAGAGAAAGCCGTGAAGGGCAAATCAAGGGGGCTCTATGCAAGGGGCCAGAGGCAAGGCAGAGCAAATTCAAAGAGGCCGATTGCAGAAACAAGCGGATCGGGCAAATCACTTACCAAGGTTTCAGACTGATGGGCTACCGGATGGTCGACATGCCTAGCTAATAAGCCTGTGATTTATTTATTTTTTTGGTTTTTGGCCCGATATTTGTGGTTTTTGCATCTCCTCCACAGCCCTCGAAAACATGTCTCACGGGCTAAGGGAGAACAAGTGCAAGCATACTTTGGGTTCTTGTTAATTCCAAGATCAAATAGGGTGTACCTCCCCCATCATTTTCATTTTCTATGCCCCATCAATCTAGTATTGACTATGTCACCATCGACAAGCCTTCAGCCGAGGATTTCTGGAGGGTCCGGGCGAGGGAGCCGCCGAACCCTCCCAAGAGGCATCCAAAATCCTCGGCCCCATGGATCCCAGAGAGGTGCTCATTGACACTTACTTGGATGACTACCCACCAAGTTTGATATTTTGGGATAGGATGTTACTTGTTATTTATATTTCTTAGCCTATTTCTAATACTCTAGGCTAAATGTGATACTCTCAATCTAGTTTCTTTGTTGAAGTTCCTTTCAAAGGGTCAGTGATTATGAAGTTTGCCTTTTGAATACTCTAGCTGTTGATGGATACTCCCATACGAGCCTTTTGCCTCTTTAGTACATGATATTAAATAAACTATGAGATTCTTCCCCTCCCTCTTTAATTTCCCATACAATATTTTTAATTCTTTTTAGCATTATTCACCAATCCGTGTTTGTTCTTCCTTGTAATTCTCCCAGCCTATCCATGTAGTTCTTCCATACTGCAGCAAAATCTGATGGCCATACTCACAAAACCATCTGATCTACAATTTTATAGAATTTATGGTCATGGAATTAGATATATTCCGGAATTTGACACGGGATGTGTTAAAAGATGCCCTGCCATGAGCATTCTTCCTTCGACTTTGCTTTTCAGTATGGAAGCAATGGAAGCATTGAGGTGTGCTGCTACTTTGGGCGGCGAGCCCTCTTTTGTGGTTTCCTCGTCGGCGCATTGCACTCGTGCTTTTTGTTACAGACTAGTGCTTTTTCTTAAACCTATTTGGTTTTGTTCTACAATTTTCTCTGGGAGAAGTGTAGAAAGAAAGGTATCAACAATCAAGAGCAGAGCCGAGCATTTGGTAGTACCTAAAGAAAGGCATCAACAATCAAGAGTAGAGCCTTGGTAGTATCTATTTTCTTTGGGCATTTGGGAACTTACTTTTGTTTTTTTTTTCACGATTTCTTTTCACATTTTAAGTGCGAAGCTCCATCAGCCTGGACTCATGTTGTGAAGATCAGCTCGAGGAAAGAAGTATGCAAATTACAGCCTTCTAAGCAGATCACCACCATTATCAGGTCCCCTAATTGTCTTCTGCATGGCGATCTAAATGAAACCATTCAAGTGTCCTTGCAAGATTCGAAGGGGATGATCCTACGTCTTCAACCTATTTGAGAATAAGATAAAGAAAAAATTTCAACGGACCTTAAGTATATGCTTCCCATATGGACATATCAACATACTAGGTTTGTGGGGCATGAGTAGAAGGAATCTTAATCGACACGGCAATGCCGATAACAATATGATGTCGCCTAGCATTTTGGGTCCTCAAACCTCATATGGAAGCGGCTCAAGGAGCCAGTTCTCAATGAATTCATATACCAAGATCTCACCAGTCAATATGGCCTGTAATTGGGGTGCCCCATGCGCCAACCACCCAGTGGTTACTTACTGCGTGATGATTAGGTGCTGGGCAGGCGCATCGACACTCTGGCATGATTAGGTTAACATATGTAGGGATTAGATTTAGTTAGATGTACTACTTTAGATTTGCCTTTGCATTATATTAACCCGAGCCTCTTCATTTGTACCGTGTTTTATCTCATATTTGAGAGCCCTCATTTCATTAATGCCCTCTTCCAGCCTTTGTAATATTTCATATGTTCTTGTTTTGTGATCATGAGCATGGCAGCCTTGTAGCATCCTAATGCGGCAGGTGTATGCCAAGAACTCAAACTAACACTAGCGCCGGGCATGCCGTAGTCTTCGCTTCGCGGATCACTTCTTCACCCTTGCCGCTTGCTGTTGTCTTGTCATTCCTCTTCTTCCACGCTTTGAAGACTTTATATTATTCTTCCCTATTAGGTTTCTTTAGTTTGCCCAACCGTCGTATTTATGTATCCGCTTGGAGGCCTTTGTTTTTCCAAATCACCAGCGATTCCGCCAATGATCAAGTCTAATTTCAGAATCAGCTCAAGAGACTCTGTCAAGTGCAAAGAAGCATGGGCTTGCGCTCTGTGATTTCCATATACATCTCCAAAAATCTCAAGAAAATCACGATTGATCCCATTTTTATCTTCTTTCCTCACGAAATATCTAAAAATTCCTCGATCTTCTTTGTCTCATTTTATACTATTTATTTAAAATTTCACAGTTTTTAAAATAAATACCAAAATAAGCTTATGGATTCTTACAAAAGACATCAGCAAGTGTATCCTTAGGGTTTTTGATTTTATCTTTCGGGATTATAGAGGGCCAAAGAATCACCAGCCCCTTGTTCTCCGGGTGATGCTTCAGAAAGCACTTGTTAGTCCGCCTCCAAACTGCGTAGTCGCTCTTTCAGAGCTCTTTCTTCCTCGGGAGTTGCGGTACTGCTAGGCCTTTGAGCCCATCGCCCTCGCAAATACACCTAAAAGCTCAAAAGTTCTTAGCCTCGACTACTACGTAGTCGTAAAGTGTGATTCCGTTAACTATGACATGTGCGATTTTTTCAAGTCACAATACACTTTGTCCTCGCTCGTACATCAAAACGAGAAGCAAATGATTTTTTCGCCAGCTGTGGATCGCAATTTTGGGGCATTACCCCGCTCTATCTGCGACAAGGCCCATTCCAATACACATGTATTCTACTCTCTTCAAGCTCTATCGTTATCCTTGCTTTTGCGTTGAAAAACAAGTGAAGGAAAGGGTATTTCACCTCCAAATTGCCTACATCTTCTTATTGCAATTTTTTTCAAAAAGCCAAGATTTCCGCTTAGCCCCCATTCATCTCTGTTTCAACATGTATCGCTGCAAACCAAAGAAGCCCATCCGTAAGGCGGGACTTTGATGCATCAGTCGGCTTATTTGAAGTCAATATCTGCAAAACATGCTGTAAACAATCTCATCACCAAAAGCTGGGATTCCATACTGGCAACTAATTATGGGTCTGATATTTTTAAGCCATGCAAAGACCGTGATTCAGAATGCTACTTACCTATTCCAAGCTTCTGTCTCAAGCTCTCGTGACGATGTTAAACAGACCAAGCCTCATCTACTCCGTCACCATATTTTTCATCAGGTATTTCTTCTGCTCCGATTCTCCATCTGACGGCCAGTGCCGGCACCATTCTATCTTTAGTATGCCACATTCAAGGAAGGTTTTGTGCCCATTCGGCCACCATATCATCCGCCATCAGAAAGTTATAGTAACCGCCCATAGCCTACCGACCGCCTTTCACGCCCGCTTTGACCACTATTACAGCCCATAACGGGTCACCGCGACTACGATGTGTCGATAACGGGTCATGCCGCGGGTCAACCCCATCGCCACGCTCAACCTGGGGTCGCGCCGCTGATACCTACCGCACGATGACGCTTGGCACGCCCGCCCACTACTACCAAGGCCCACGCCTGTCGCAAAGGATAATTTGTTCACATTTTGTTTCCACGCCACACTTTGTTTTTGTGGCCACGCTTGCTTCAAGATCCACGCCCATAAAAAATATTGTGACGCATAGCCACGCTTCTATGGTCATCACGGGGAAGCTTTCTTGGTGTTTATATTTTTGAAGACCCTTAATTGTTTTTTTGGGCGACATTTTGGGGCCATATTTGTTAAAATAGACTTACCCATCATATAAGGGATATCTTCATGTTTTTGGCCCAAAGTTCCTGCTGATCCATGTTCTCCATCGACATTCATTCGGATCTCATTCGCCATCGACGATTCATGAAGATATTTTTCTCGCGACCCAATCTAACCATTACCATTAGTTTTACCCCACCCCTTAAGTACCCTATGTTGTAATTGGTTTTAATTTGTCTTATAAAAGTCTCAGTATACGTTTTCGCGGTTAAAAACTTTTGGGGAGGCGTTGTTAACCACCTAGGGAAGTTGAATATCAGGCATGCACAGATGTTAGGTGCATGCAGATGTTAGGTGTCAAGCAGGCGTGACTCATTACCGGCATGATTAGGTTAACATAAGTGTAGGGATTAGATTTAGTTAGATGTACTACTTTTAGATTTTAAGGGCTCACACTATATTAGACCCGAGCTCTTCATTTGTACTGTGTTTTATCTCATTTGGAGAGCCTCATTTTACACGTTTCCTTCTATTAGGTTTTTGAAATAAAAAGGGCCTTCAAAACATGCCAACTAAGCCAATGAAGATAAATGAATCAATCGAATCGTGAGACCGGGATTATCCCAAGAAATTGTTATAACTAATCTAAAAAGGAAGTGTACCACTTTGAACCCGCAAAAGTACACACTAGGTACTTTAAGGGTACTTTCTCATTTTCTTTTGCATTAAACTAATACACACAAAACTAAAATAAAAGTCAATGATGTGTTAATATACAGTTAAGATAAAGATAATGCTATGGAGACCAAAAATATATATAAAAGTTTTAAAACGATTTTTATCGGCGAGCATTACATAGGTACCAAGACCCGGCTTTTGGCTACCTTTTAGGTACTTTTCTCGTCACTAAATACTTTTTAAGGGACACCCTAACATGCTTTTTGTTTTCATTGTCGATCACATTTTCTAAAGATAACTATTGATAGAACGCCCAATGAGCTTCCTTGTTTAGTGCGAATAGACAGATCCTCGCTGATATCTTTTAACTTAGTGCTTTGGTACATATTTTAACCACTTATGCTTGTCAAAACTTCAAAAATATGGTTTTTACCATTTTTACTATCCTACTTATTAAAAGATATGCAAACCACCTAAGGTTGGAAAGATCTCAATGAGATCTATCTATTGCAATTCGCCAAACAAGAGCTCATTTGACTTTCTATCAACACTTATGCTAGGAAAATGCATCCAGTTGAGTTAGTTATAACCGCTTTGGCCGCATCGATTACGCGCCTGCTTTTCCTGGACAGAAGTTCATATAAAATTTCCAGTCGCTAAATTTTAGAAGGCTCCTTTTGGCGATCCTCAAAAATCCCTTTAATGATCTTTGTATATTTCTTTGTCTTGTTCTTGTTTTAGATCATGAGCATGGCACCAGAAAGCATCCCAGCCTCTCATGAACCGGCCGGGCCGCAGGTGTATGCCAAGAACTCAAACTAACACCGACTCAAGGTTGAGCCGGCCGCTAAGTTAGTTCTTACATAGAAGGATTTTATACTTCGCTCAAGGTAAATATGATTTCTCAACAGGATTTCACCCATTATTTTATACTCTTCTTTGCATTTGACATTCTTTAACCGCACTTCAAACCTATCATTTTGAGTTGCAAGGTATCCATGTGTTTTATTCGCATTCCTTTGGCGCAGTATCCATCCAAATGTCAGATTTTTGGATGGCATGCCTAGGCCTTGATGTTTAGGTTTATATATTCATTTGATTTATTTCATCCTCCGCCTTTACAGCCCATTCCATTTCGAGCATAACATAGGTGAAAAGCCTGTGCTTCAGAAACTCAGAACATGAATGAGGGTCATTAACAAAATGCAAATGCAAGCAATTCAAACTCGATGTTTATTATACTCTTCAAGTTGCAAAATTATGTTTGTGTACTCCGTATTATGATCCTCCGCAAACCTTTCTTGCATGCACTTGAACACTTGGGAGTCGCACATTTAAGCTTTAATTTATCGCATACAAGGCCCACTTGCCTCGTGAACCTGCACATCTATCTTCTATCGCTTAAATTCTGACTTTTCGGCCCCGGAGAAAAACTTCTTTTGGTTTTTGCTTGGCTTGATTTCCTAAGGTTTTAAAATTTTCCCGCCTGAAAAAAAAAATCCGATATCCAAAATCGCACATTTTTTTTTTTTGTTTATCTATTGTTTAGATTGTGATTTGTGCACGCTGGCTGGCCGGATTCGGGCTTTTCCGGATATGGAGGCATGGCTTCCTTGAATTAGGATGATGCCGGATGGAATCTGCATGAGGTGCGTGGAAAAGAGAGAATAGTAGTTTTTATGATCACGTCATATTTAGTTTGGAGCTTGAGAGGGCATGCAGAAGCTGCATTTAAGCTCATCTCTCTTGCATTTGTACTTCTTTTCAATCTTTTCTTTCGAAGATTTCCGAAGGCAAGTCCGTCTTAGGGTTCAGTTTGATAAGATCAGAGCTGTGCCTTGGAAACGGCTGGGTGCAGAGGTTTTTAGCAGAGGGCGCGCTGAAGCGATTCTTTTGGTGGTTTTTTTTTTTGTCTGAATCAAGCAAAGCAGAGGTTGCTGAATTGTGTGACCGGATTTGTAGGTAATAATGAAGGCAAACAGGTAAAATCATTTTTAAGAAATACTTTTTTGCATTGTTGTGTTAATCGGCTCTGTTTGGTAAGGTTTCTATCAATTTAAATCTTACGGCTTTGTGCTTTTCTTTATAGTCGCTGAAGCAGAGGTCTCTGGAAACAAAGGAGCCGTTGAAGCAAAGAGAAAGATTAAGGTGCTTATAAATATTCTTGGCAGCTTCAGTTTCGGATATTCTTCACAGATGTGCGCGGCGGGCATGCAAAGCTCCACAGTTACATGACACATGGAGTTTAAATTCCCACTTTAAACTTACAGTAAATTGCAAGAGTGTCACTTTGAAGCAGAGGAATCGTTGAAGCCCCAAACACTGATATTTTTGGTTTGGGACTTTTCTTTCCATTTTGGGTTTAACCGGAAAGCTATTGAGCTATCTGGAGCTTTTTGGTTACCCAGTCTATCCTTTCTAGTATTTCGCGCCATGGCTTCAACCAATAGGGGCACATGGCTTCAATCAACAGGGGAATCAGAGTCGCTAAAGCATAGGAGTCATGTAGCAGAGGAAGCTTCAGGTATAATCTATTCCTTCTTTCTGGGTTTGGGGTGCGTTTGCTGTTTTGCTCATCGCGTAGATTTCTTAATCTCAAAACATGTATTTCTGCCACAATTTTGGATTTCTTTGTCTCACACGACACTTGATCTGCTTTGGTGTTGAAAAATCCTAAAATGGGTTTAATCTAAAACTCTGATATCGAACATGGGTTTAGGGTGTATCGATTTTTGAGATTGTAGCTATGGTGGCAGTCTGTTTCAACTATGGAGAAGGATTGAGCCACAGCCGAAGATCTGTCTGAGCCACAACCGAAGATCTGTCTGCAGTCACTTTGGAGTACGTTTTTCCCACATTTGAGTGGGAATGGGAGTGGCAAAAGTAACGTGGTATTTTTCTTGATCCCTACCATTTGTGATCTACAGGTACACAGGATCTCTATTGTAAATCGTGGCATGATTTACATTAAGTTTTTCTAATTTTCTTTTCCAGGAAGCTGTGATCCAGCATTTGCTTTCACACGTATTGCTTTTTAGATTGATATGGCCAGCCTATTTTCCCCATCAGGTAATGCACAACCTGACAACTTAAATTGCCTGTTCATAATCCTTTTATGAATTACATTCTCTGGCCTCCATATTACTGCAAAAGCTTTGAATTAAGTTCCAGAAATTGATCCCAAAAACTTGAATTAAGTTCCAGAAATTGATCCTCCCATGCCAACTGCACATAACTGAATTTTCTTTCGTCCTGATCAATGGATTCTTCCATTTGTGAGTTTTCTGATTTGTGTTTTTAGAGAACTAGCCATTCATATGGAGTTACACTGGACTTCATCAAGGCTGGCTCTTCATTGTTCCATTGCTGGAAACATTTCGTCGCGGTAAATTGAAATTGAACAGTTGAATATAATTATTCTTCACAGTTGGTAGCAACTATATTTTTTGACATGTTCATTTTAAATGGGTATTTTACAGATTTGAGATTCCTTTTTGTCCCACTATATATTTTGGTTATTCATATTTTTCTTTAATTGGTTCCTTTTCCTACTTGCAGCAAATCGTATGCAGGCATTGCAGATTATATTTTGGTTATTCATATTTTCCTTTAATTGGTTCCTTTTCCTACTTGCAGCAAATCGTATGCAGGCATTGCAGATTGTTTTTATTGCACCAGATTGCAGCAAATCGTATGCAGGCATTGCAGATTGTTTTTATTGCACCAGAAAGGTTATCTGTTTATTGCACCAGAAAGGGAAGCAGCTAATGTCATTAGTGACTTCCCCACTCAGGCCCTTAACCTTGCGTCAAAGGTTACTTTAAGAAAGACAGATCTCGCATCTTTGCAAGAGATCTATTATTTTTGTCAAGCTAATGATTAGCTTCTTCAAGTTGCCGAAGTCTGCAAGAAGCCCCATAATTTCGTTGCTTCTAACGTTGCTTCTAATACTATTATGGATGGATGGAATAATCTCAGATTTGAAAGCATAAACAAGATTGCAAAACAAGATTGCTCTTAGATGACTTATGCTCATTCATGCCTTGCTGCAGATGCTCGGCTGCTAAATCTGACACATCTGCTGATGTTCACATTTCAATGCCACAAAGCAAGGCAACTTATTTAATTGGACCATGTAATGGGTTTAAGTTATTTACGAACATTTCAAATACATAGTTACATATGAACATTGTTATCAACAATTTTTACTTACACATGAATAATAGTGTTTGGTTGAATTGAAGAAGTCTATGTAAATTCTTAAAAAAAAATACTTTTTATTAAAGAAAGCATCAAGCACGTCTTCAATACTTTTAAACTTGAAACCAAGTATTCTTAGCATAGATGTATTGACCATTAGTTGTGTTTGAAAATCTACAAAAATGAAGAAGATAATACATGTTGGTTGTGAAGCCCATCAATTTCTTAGCATAATGACTGGCTTAATAGGTGTTAGTCCCGAATTATGCATTTAGTATTTACATTCATATATGCAAAATGGTAAAGTTGAAAGATGGCCTAGCTTGCATACCGAACTGCTGTTGTACTGAAAGCATTTAAAGGTTGTCTCTGCATTGGTGACTTTAAGTGTACATCGAAGTGAATATTAGTTTTCGTTAAATTATATGTACGTCCTCATCCTTGAGTTGCAAGCTAGATATGCCACTTGGGCATCGAGATATACAAACTGCCATTCGCCATGCTACATCTCAGGGTGCAGCTTGTTCCGTATAAGTATCTACATAATTCCTCGCCACTGCCACTATACTATAAGCACCTCTCTTCTATTCTATGAGTTTGGATGGTCCGGCTTAACCTCGAGGAACGCCATGACTAGAAGCTTCATTCCGATTTCTTTGCTTCCATTGTAACATTGATCTACGAAACATTATCTCGAACAGTTGGTAATGTCGAGTTTGAATGCCCTAAAACTTAAGTCTTATGAGAAAGTGGTCGCTTTTATTATTTAGATGGGTCGCTGTTAACAAGCCCGTCTCATGTCCAGATTTGTCGCTTTGCATTTGTACAATTAATTGTAATTCTCTCATATCGCCATTGCCACTTGGTATTCCTCAACCTCATTGCTAAGTTCCAATGGGTGAAAAATGTTGGTAGTAAACGCTTAAATTCTTCTTCTCTTGCCACAAGGATCAGATGAATTATTTAGTCTTCAATGGCATTCCATTTAGGAAAGAAAGACATATGCTTAAAATGCATTCTTTACTCTTTATGATAAATGCCATCACTGCAAAGAACGATTTTCCGTGTGTAGGCCCTAATCCCCATGATCGGGAAACCACCATTTCTCGCACTTTTGACCAAGGAAAACCACTATTTCGAAAAGAGAGATCTAAAAGATAAAGTCCAGATAAACAAAAAGAAAAGAAAAAATACGCCATCCATGTGAGTTAGGGGTTGCAATCCTTATCATACAACTTCGCCAGTAGAATTGATGATGAGTTTTTTCATGTGTGGTTTCGTCAAATAGCAATTTGGTCGTCATTTTCAGCGGGAGATCACGCATCAAGATTTCCTTTCTGCTGCGCTTGGCCGCTACAATTTACATCTGCTATAATTTTGGATTTGCGGTGTGGTTTCAAAATATGCTGTAGGGTAGGAGAAATGATACTGTTATGTACTTACTTAAAATGTTTTTGGGAGGGTATCTCCTTTTCACCGGCCATTAACGCCGATAAGATGCCATTTCCGTCAAAAGTTTAAAATGTCGAGAAGTGAAGACATTTAAGCATCCAACAAAGTACAACATTAGGGCCCTTAGTGATGTGTGCGCCCATGTGAAGATGTAGACTTATAGTTCCATCATGAACTAAAGTACGCCCAATGAACCAGCAGACAAAATTTTGTGTTTTGTATTTCTCTGCACTCTTGGCTTCGTTGATGTGCTTTCTTAACTATTTCTGGGTATGGGTGACATTTTGAGCATAAGTTTGAATCTCTCTCATTCCAAATGTTCGTCAGAGCTTAGAGGTAGATTTAATGCCCATTGTTTTCTTCTATCAAAATCCATAAAAGCAAAGCTAATATATCGATGATAATCATATTAGGGCAATAACATAAATAATTACAAAAGCAAATAACGCCCACTTCGCCAATATCAACACGCGTTATTGTCGAAACAGGAATATAGGGAAACATTTGCATAAATGTTTTTTTCTTCTTTGGTGTTATCATTGTGGGCTCATTTGTTCCGGAAGGTGTCCATTAGGTCGACGCATTTTTATTATTGAATGCTATGTAATTTCAACGGCAAGACTTCCAAAACTTATTTGTTTAAAATGTATGTTTAAATAGACCATACCTTTGTATTAATGACTTTCATGGTCTCTCTGATGTTGCACTTACTTTTGACAAATGCTAAATGTGTTTAGCAAGAAAGACTAATGAGCTTATCGCCTCTATTTGTCTCTTCTTGACAATCACACTTCTGTATCTACTAACTCCTATCCATTACTTTCAGGTAACTTTACTTTTAAGGTCAAGTTATTACGTCTACAAATTGAATGATACTATCCACTACCCAAAAGCAAATAAATGAATATATATCTCTGCTATTTCTATAAGTATTTGTCACCCCTAATAATAATATTGTCACAAATGCTTCCTATCTCATATGCCAAAGATATAATTGAATTAAAATTAGAGTTACAACTTAGCGATGGGGTCATGTGGTTTTCTATCTCATATGTCAAAGATGTAATTGCTTTAAAATTAGAGTTGCACACCTTGGCAACAAAAGCGGGCCATGGTTTTGTATGATCGAAAGTGGTCAAGTCTTAAAACGTTGCTATGGCTCCTTATCATATAGTTTTTCCAAATTGCAAAGTCTTACAAATCTTATGGTTAGCCCATAATGAGACAATTATGTAACAAACTCCTCGACGATTAGGACCACTAGAAATATATGTTCTATGTAATACTATGTATACAACTACTATTCTTAATAACTACTATTCTTAGAAAAAATGGTTTCCATCAGCACTATTTATGGAGATTAAGAGGTTTATATCTTATAACTCTACCACCTTATATTTGACAAATTGCACCCTCCTCCAATGCCCATTTTGATAAGAGTAGGTTCATGTTCATGCGAAAGCCCCGAGTACATTATATTACCATATATGACGAAATCCTTGCACTTGCTCAAGGACATTTTAAATAGAAAATGCTTTTCTGGTTAACAGGCTAAAGTCACAAGTAACGCGGGCATCCATAACTAGTTTTAATAATGTTTCTAAGTGGGTAGAAGCAACAATATAGTGTAAAAGTTCTTTATTTCGAACTACTAAAGTAGTTAGAAAATTAGTGAGAATGTCAAGTGGTATTTTGAATTTTCGAATTAATCTGGGAGAGGGAGGAATTAGATGAAATAGCAAGAATGGGAGGGAGAAATCTCTTTGTCACGACCTTTTCCGGCCCCTTTGTCATCTGATCGCCCCACCTCCGGCCACACAAATTAAAACCAAGATTAAGTTTTCCTCGATCTTTCCTGTTTTTCTTCCCAAGACTTCAGAACGATCTTGAGTTCTCTTTTTCTTGTTATAAATCTTATTCTATTGCATTAGCCGCCTTCTCCAATGTGTGTTCATGTAATCTTATATTCTTTAAATTGAGTGCTCAGACAAATTGAGTGACTTAAGTGATCTTCCCTAACTTCTTACCATAATTATTAAGTACTTTAGTATACCTCATGTAATTGACTCGAATATGCTTTATGTAGCAGTGAGGATGTTACCAGGTGCAAATACCACCTTCCGCCTTTCTTGTTAGAATTGGTGTTTCTTTCTTGTTGGATCTTAGTGTTTTTCAGGATGTGGTCACGAAAGGCAGCCTTGTTGAATAATGCCGGGTCTTAATATTTACATGCCGCCGAAGTTCATATTTCTAAAGTGTGAAAAATATAGAACCTGTAATAGCTCTTGTGGACCAAAAATCGCTCTAGCCAATTGTTACAAAATTCCTTTACATTTAATTCTGAAAGTATTTCTTTTAATTTGTTTACAATTTTGAACTCGTTTCATGTTTATGACCCTATGGAAGGCACTAAACCATGCACCTAAATTTGAGCAAAGAAAGGTTTGACCTTTATGAGTTATATAAATTAGAGGACAGGAATGTTTCTATGAGAATGACATGCGAAAAGATGTGGGGTCCAAAGGTAAATGGTGTAAGTCTTATATAGGTCTGCATTATTGAAGGAAACAAGAAGGAAAGTTTCTATCATTGTATACAAAAATACATGACTGTGAAGTAGCGTTTTGTAGGGAGAGCGGTGTGCCTCGCTACTGGCGTAGCATTTTCATACTGCAATGGCTGAAATAAATCGATGAGCTTCTACAAGCATGCAAAGTCACCGCAAAGAGTAGAGCACCTCAAACAATGATTATGAGATGGGTCGAAAAAGTTACAACAAATGTTGTTCCTCGCCTGACAATATTCCAATTGCGCTTAGTGCTTGTTGATGTTTTCCATCACAAATCTAAGGTTAGCTCTAATGTGACATGTAAGACCTGTGAATGATGCCAATTATGCAAAAAAAAAATACTGTGTACTCATTTGATCGTTGTTTCTTTTATTTTATTTTCCTCGTAGTACATTCTTGTTAATCTAAAAATGTTGTTGTATTCATAGTTGTGTGCCATGTGCTTGTATATGTTGTAAGTCAAATGAATCATAGCTAACTCATAGGTAAAAGCATGCATTTGTGAGTTGCAGCCATAAGCTTAAGCACATGTTCCAGTTAATGTTTACTACCATCTTAACAATCAGTCTCCAGCCATGTAGCTTGCAATTGGTGTGTGGAAGCTACGCTGCTTGTTGCGGGTATGTATCATGCCTTACTATTTACAGCCCCGGCCTCAATCAGTGCACTTTAGTAGTTGGCATTCAAACGCCAGTGAGAGAGAGTGTGTCATGCAGCCTGCCTTGAAGCTTAGTAGTCCCATAGTCAAAGTCAAGCGCTTGCGCCTGAAGCTTGTATCCAGGTCAAAGTTGCGCCTTCCAGCCTTGAAGCTTGTGTCATAGGTAGTCAAAGATATGCCTGCGCCTGGAAGCTTGTGTCCCATAGGTCAGGTTGCTGCCTTGGTAACTTAGGTCTTATAGCTGCAAGTTAATGGCAAACAATTGTTTATCTAATTTATTCAATATTCTAATTTAGTGTCTCTTTGTGTTTTGTGAGGATGTCGAGGATATTGAGGAATGGATTTCTATTGCGAGCACAGATGTGAATGTCGACCATCGAACTACAACTAAGTGACTTATATGTTTACCAAAGAAAATATTAAAGGTTTAGAAGCTTGAAAAAGAAGGTAATAAATAGATTAAGAAGTACCAAGATTTGCACAAAAGCTCTCAAGTGCAGCTAAGGAGGTAAAAGTTGAGGCAAAGAATTGACTTGCAAGAAAGAGATTCTGAAGAATTGGGTTCACTTTGAAGTAAGCTCAATGATCTTACTAAATTGTAGAGATTTCTAGAGATGTCCATTGGAGCAGCTAAACAAATTGAGGCCCCGCCTTATGAGGGTGGGTTTTGGCATCTCGATCCAAAGATGTGCAAACATTTTGAGTTCGATCCTTGTTTCGCCCCGCATAAACACCGGCCATTGTTCATAGTATGAAGGAAGATTTGAGCATTAATTTGAATGAAGTACGCCCATTTTGTGGGTAGGTTTCATCGACATTGGATGATATGCTCTTGCCAATCATTATTATCGAAAGTGTAGACATGTACTATCATGTGGCATGTTGCGTGAGTATCAGTGAGCCTTTCCGCCATGCCATGATTTTCCTAATGAACATGCTGAACAGTGTTTTTTTTTTTTTTTTTTTTTGCGCTGTTTCACAAATATGTTGTTATACCAATTGTGGATATAATACATGTCAAAATCATGCGGTCGCTTTTCTTGGATGGGCAGCGTGGAGTCCAACATTAGCATAACCCTAGATTCGCATGCTATTGTATTCATTATTTTCAAATTTCACACAAGAATCTCAATGAATGTTACTGTATATGGAAATGTAGAATTGAATTAGTGTTAAATTCGCACCCCAAGATCCATATCATATCCCACAAGAACATAAACTTATGCCAAGACGTTGACAACTAGATTAACAACGGAAGGGTAAGGCGGACATTATTTCACAAAGCAGGTATGACAATGATTACGACAACAAATCTAAAAATGTTTAATGTGCGGATTATTGCATCTTCTAAAAAGCATGACCATGTATATATACCCTTCACATTTGCAAAAACACGATAGTCAAAGGACAATCGCCAATCGGTTTGGAATCAAGACCCGAATTGCACGATAGTCGAAAAATCGATGTCTATTGAGCCAAACACTACAATCTTGATTCATCCGTGTAATTATATGTTCAAATGGATCAGCTTTTATGCTAAAGGGAGTAATTACATGATAGGTTGCTCTCTTGGTTTTGCTCCAAAGAGTAGTCCACAAGTCTCAAGGTATGTTGTTGCATAGCAAATGATTTTATTTATACATCTAGATGGCTCAAGGACACTCATCAAGATAGGCATTGCGGAAGTCGGCTGCAAAACAAAAGAGCTGATATTTCATGAAGAGAATGAGCCAAAGATTTCCATAATGATTTCACTGTAATGGTTTGAATAAACTAGGCCGGCAGAAATGTGTTTGTTATTGCTACGTTGTCAATTTAGTCAGTAATGTCAGAGCAAAGCGAATGAACATGCTGCAAAGATGAGCTGCGACACCGGCTCATCACCTGTGGAAATAAACCCATGTGGGCAGTCCGCTGTCAATGGGGAAGGCTACTTATCTCAATCAAAGTTTATTGGTGCAAAGAAAATGATAATATGCCAACAAACCCAGTAGTAGTCTTCCATTTCATCATTTAGTCCAGCCAGAAGACAAAGAAAGAGACATCCTCATCGAACACAATCACAAGAATCGCTTCACCGGTAATTTTTAATTTTTTTTTTTTGCTAAAGGTTTCGACATTTCGTTTATTTTCAGTGCCATTTCCTTCCAGAAATGCAAAAGGGCTCTAACGGTCAAAAGTAGTAGAAAATTTAAACGAATAAGTATCAAAGCAAATTCTCCAAGTCTCCATGTAACAAAGACAGAAGTCGCATAAAAAGCTTTTGATTTTTGAGCTAGAGAAGCTCCCAAGTTAGCTATTTCGAGAATACCGAGCCATTGTCGTAAGTTGGAAGTTTTGACAGTAACTAAAGCACCTTAATCACACAAAGATAGCTGTATTGTGCCCGAAGGCTAAGGAGCTTCTGGAGGGTGCATGGATAACTTCAAGATTGCCATTTTGTCAACAATGAAAGAATGGCACTCCTATTCTAAATCAAATGTTTGAAAAGCTGCTCGAGAAAGCTTTATTTTTATCATATGGTCTTCAGTGAAAGTGCACAAATACGGCATCTGTGCCGATATACAGGAAGCCTATTTTGTTGAAGGAGTTGAGCAAGGTTTATTCCCAATGAAGTGGGAGCATGGATGCACCATAACATTGTTGAATCTATTATAGTTGTACCGTGGTTTTAAGAATACCCACACAGATGAAGAAGTTCAACACTTTACCAACCATCTAGAAGAGATGGTGACTCTCGGGCCTAACATCTAAAACCATGGTCGAAGGACCCGGTTAGAAGTCGGGAGCAATGTGGAAGCGTAGGTTCGCCAATCTATTAATTGAATTTTCGATAAGGCTCTTGAAAGCCAAGGAGTATCAAGAAATACAAGTATTAATCGATAATAATTTCACAAGTGCTTCTCGATTTATCTTGGAATATAACTCTTTTCTCACTTATATTCTTTCTATTTTGCTTTTTTATCGTATTATAATGTAACATGATTTGTTATTGATTTGGAATCATTGCATCGATATCGATGAAGAATATGGCAAATCTGGATCCCAAATTGTTCAAATTTCAAAGTTCAAACAAATGATGTAATTCTAAAGTAATATCTCGTGGTTAAAACTATTTAATATTGTAACAGACATAATGTAACATTACTCATATTGATTTGGAATCATCAGATTGATATTGATGAAGAATATGGCAAATCCTAATCCCACTTGTTCACCAAAGTCAAACCGGCAGAAAATTTAAAAGCAATATCCGCAGTTAAAACTATTTGGCTTGAATATCGCAGTTCGGCAGTTAAACCTAGAGGATCAACCGAGGTTTAGGTTATCTCATGCGTAAAACAAAGATAAACTTGAATCAATGAGGAGAAATATTGCATGTGCATGTAAAGGACAGAACACTTTATGGGGAAATCTGTAATATATTATCATAATATGTATCAAGTAAGCTTACATTCAATCATAATTAAAGTTACTCATTCAAGAGCTTACGTAAAAGTTCATCACTTAGAAAAGCTATCTAAAACTTTACACAAAAAACACTATATTACACAAAAATTTGTCCAGAAATGGTGAGAAATCCATATAGCCAAGTAGCTTAGAAGATAGAACGTATACCATGAAGGTCATAGCCATGAGCTTCTATGTGCATCTCCGGTTGCTCATCGCCTGCATGCACGCTTCCATCCACCTACTGGACATTACGAGACCGGCAGCCTTTCTTTGCAAAATGATTCACCTCCAGACAAGAGAGAATTTAAGCCACAATCTCCGCTTAGTGTCTCTACTTCAAGGTGGTCGGAAGTAATCTAACTCTTACTGGCACTTTGCAATAAACTTGATCCTCGCCATAGAAGAGTGATCTATCCCATTTAAATGGAAATAGGAAATGGAAGAGTGAACGATCCCCACGTATGCAAACTTAAATGCAGTCTCAAACACACCGACCCCAATTTTTGGTCCAGCGCTGTTTTTGGTTGTACGGCGTTGTTTTATGCCAAAACAACAAGAAATGGTCTCAAAAGTATTACTGCTTATCCTGATTTCAGCCAAAGAGATGCTGGTTTTTTGGCAAAAATTTTCCACCCGCTGCCTTTTGGCGTAAAAAATCCACGCCAGAAAAATTGGTATAGTTTCTTGTGACTTTTGTCAACGCGGTACTTTTTTTTCCTTCGCCGTTGTTTTTGTAAACCACGCTGTTTAGCTTTTAAAATATCACGCCAGAGGTTTTAATTTTACTACACCAAAACCAAATTACAACACTAGAAATAAAAGAACTATAAAAAGAACATCGTGTAGGAAATTGAAAAATAAGCCAAACAAAGTCTTTTTCAATATGGACATCGCTGCTTCAAGTGTTGTTTTTGCAAAAAATTAGGAAAACCACGATGGCCTTTTTTTTAATTCTTACTTAAACACTACATGCACAGTTGGAATCTAGCTATTGTTTCTAAAATATGAGAATGTAAAAGTAATATAATAATACGTGAGAAAAAATGAGTTTCTAGACCTTAATGAGATATTGGATGACATGGCATAGTTTTAAATAAAACATTATTCTAGCCAATCAAATATAGATATCGTGACATTGAAATAATAAAGCATTATTATTACACGTAGGAAAAACAAGGTATTGTTTCTAATATATCTTCTAACAAATCAAATGTTGACACGCAAGGCACATTAATATAAAAAATTACTATAGGCTATATCACTTAAAGTTAATATATATTATGAATTTTGTATCTATCTTTTTTATTGTAAAAAGCCTTTTGGGAATCGAATCCTAAACAAGTCCATATAAAGCATAATATAAAGTATAATATGCCATATTCCATTCTCATTTATACATACTAAACTAGATTGCAACCCAAGATAACTAGATTAAAACATTCAATGGTTAAAGTTCAAACAATTGAATTAATAGTTAAGGTTAAACACAATTGATCCTTTACTTATTTTATTCCATTGCATTATCTAGCAAAAATGAATGAACTGTGAGGACGGATTCACCCTGTTGTATTCCCGTCGCACAATAACTGGATTTGAACTTAAGGGAGAGGCCTATTGAACTCGTCATGCCATCGAGAGGGCCCATTGCTTCAGTTTTCACCTTTTACAAAAATAAATCAAGAAATAATGTATACAAAAAGAAAAGTCAAAAATTAAATCCAAGATGAATTAAGGATAAAAGTTTCAGACCCAAGATGAATGTGATGTAAAAAATGTGATTGATCAAGAAGATTACTAGATTGGAGCAAAAGGCACAACTAGAAGCATTTATTACCTCGCTCCATGCCGCCTGTCACCGACTACCGACATATTTGTCAGCTATCTTCTTCCTTCAACCCAAGAATGTACCAGAATACAAAAATTGCAAAACATAATAAAATACTAAAAAGAACCTCAGATCTTTGTTCAAGAAACAGCGCCGCCCCACCGCTTTGAACCAAAGGAGTTGCGGGAACAATTCTTCCACGCAAAAAGTGTATATGAAGAACGTGGAGAAAGAAGGTGCGAGCATGAAGACAACGAAAGAACGCGGAGAAAGAAATTAGAGGATTTCATGATAATCTTTCTGCTTCTCTCACAGATCTACCCTCGGTAGAGCTCCACGCATACCCGATCTTCTTCATTCTAAGAAGCCAAAGAAAACCGAAAGTACCATGTGCTTAGAAAATGCTCGATTCACCTTCCGATAACTAGCAAAAACTAGTCCAACTTCAAGACGACGATGTTAAAAGTCGACATTTTCCGTTAGGGAATTGTGATTGTTGGGGTTGAATAAGAAGTGTGAAAAATATTGGATCACTTATAAGGTACCTTGAAAGCTTATTATGAGCTCCAAATCCTTCCAAGAAAGGTGGAGTGCCCAGTATGAGCCCCGAGCCCAAAGGCAAGTAGGAAAGAATATGAAGAACATGATATTAAAGAAGAGGCCATCACTCCCAAGAAAGCAAATGTAATTGCTAAGAAGAGCCAGGCAACAGCCCCATTTTCCTTGTGTGTGAGGAGTTCGCTTCAAAATATGGGCGGTGGAGGATTTCAAGGAAGGCAAGAGCAGGATTTCAAGGAGGGCAGAGAGTCGATGGCATTACGTAGAGCAAAGAGCCTAAGACGTAGAGCAAATGGCATTGCTAAAGTCAGCAGAGATCCTACCAAAGAAAGGATTTCAAGGAGGCAGAGAGCCTGATGGCATTACGTAGAGCAAAGAGCCGGAAGATGAGAGCAATGTAGAAATACAAAGCTGCATCCGCCAAAGAAACTTGAAATGCGCCATCTTGATCCATAGCTTGAATGATATGCACCATAGCCTCGAATCCACCATAGCGCCCATAGCATCGTGGACATGCACAAGCAACAAATATAGCCGAGTAGCAATGGCGCCATAGCTGGAGAAAGCAAAGCAATGGCACAAGAAAGGAATGCGTAAAGAAATCTCAGCCCTTCATTTTTACCCGCAAGATTATAAGATCTAGGATCATGATCTTCACTGGCCCATCTCATCACAAGAACTGCTGCTAAAAATAGAGCCAATAAGATCATACTAATGCAAGATCACCATTTGGGCATTTATCTTCAATTAAATATTTGATGGGGCGTATTTTTTTACACATATTTTAATTCTCAAATTTTCAATGTATAATAATCTACTAAATCAACTACTTAATGGGATGTTTTTATATTATTTGTGAACATTGATCCTATTTAATATGCCTTCCATTGTGCTAGATCAACGACCATTTTTTCACCGCATTCCATGTGCAACTTTCAATGGTGCAAAGGCACATTAATATGATACTAGCTCTTGAAAGATTTAATTTGAGCGAATCGCAATGTTTTTACGCAGTTTTACTTTATCAAAATAAATGCCCAACTCGCATTTTGGGTCCTAAAGATAATTACATTATAGCTTATTTGGAGCATTCGAGGAGGCAAGAACTTTTGAATCAAACAAACAACTAAAACTTTCTTGCCATGTTTTGCATCTCCAACCGCAATGGCCGCCTTAAGCCGGGAATGAATCTCCAACGCCTTTGACATTCTCGCACGATTCAAATTGCCTCCAATCCGACCTTTGTAGAAAGAAACAAAACAAAGAAATAAAGACACAAAGGGAAATAAATCCTTCTTTGTCCGGACCGAGGATTCAACTCCAGTCAAGAATGGCCTCACCCCAGAGCCACAAACACCAAGGCAATGCAACTTTGGTTTTAACACCATCCATCCTGTACACCCTCCTGAATCCGCGCCCACTTAGCTTTTTCACAATCAAGCACCGCCTAGCGAGTTTCAAGGTTGAGCGGGGAGGTTGGAGTTTCGGCAGATGCAAACGTAGCTACCCGCACTTATCCAAATCCTACAAAATGGCAAGACATCTTTCTTTTTTAGAACCATTGCCAAGAATGCCATGTAAAACCCCGCTGATGACCCCAGTGGGTGTTTGAACCCACCCAGCATGTTAAAACCACCCAGGCACCAACATGTCATATTGAGCCCACGTGGCATGTTGGAGAGCCTAGGTGGCATGTTTGAGCCACCTTGGCATCTTGGAGCCCAGATGGCATGTTAGAGTCTAGGGTGGCATGTTTGGAGCCCACGTGTCATGTTTGGAGCCACCTTGGCAGGTTGGACATAAGGTTGCATGTTGGAGCATGGCACAGTTTGAGCATGTTGAGCCTAGGTGGCATGTTTGAGCCATTTTGTCATGTTGGAGCCTAGGGTGGCATGTTTGAGCCACCTTGGCATGTTTGAGCTCAGGTTGGCATGTTAAGCCACCTTGGCATGTTGGAGCCCACGGGCATGTTTGAGACACCTTGGCGTGTTGGAGATGGCATGTTGGAGCCCTAGGTGAAATATGTTGGAGCCCATGTGGTGTTGTTTGAGCTCACCTTGGTATGTTGGAGTCTTAGGTGGTGGCATGTTGAAGCCATGTGGCATCATTTTGAGCCCAATTGGCGTATTGGAGCCTAGGTAGTATGTTTGAGCCACCTTGGCATGTTTGAGTCTGGGGTGGCGTACTGCCGGGCCACCAAAGTGGCATGTTGGAGCCTAGGTAGGCATGTTTGGTTTCAACCTTGGCATACGGCTTCCAGTGGCATGTTGTGAGCCACACCTTGGCATGTTTGGCGGAGGGTGTGCGTTGAACTTGGCATGTTGGAGCTCACCGTTACGGGAGCCCGTGGTATGTTGGAGCCTGGGTGGCCGTGTTGGGCGGTTGGCATACCGTGGTACATTGGAAACCACGGCATGTCCCAGGAGGCGTGGGTGGCATGTTGGAAACCTAGTTGGCATGTTGGAGCCTACATGGCATGTTGGAGCCTAGGTGGTACGTTTGGAGCCATCTTGGCAACGCTTTGAAACTATGTGGCATGTTGGAATACCATGGCATTGGGCCCAGGGTGGCATATTGGAGCCCTGGGTGGCACGCTCGAGCCCAGGTGGCATGCATGATGAGCTCACGAGGCATGTTGGAGCCTACGGCATGTTGAGCCTCCACGTGGCATGTTGGAAACACTTGGTATGTTGGAGCCTGGGTGGCATGTTTGGAGCCTAGGTGGCATGTTGGTTTCCACGTGGGCATGTTGGGCGTAGGGTGGCATGTTAGACCCAGGGTGGCATGTTGGAGCCCACGCGGCATATTGAGCCTAGGTGGCATGTTTGAGCCACCTTGGCACGCTTGAGCCTAGGTGGTATGTTGGAGCCACCTTGGCATGTTGGAGCCTAGGTGGCATGTTGGAGCCTACGTGGCTGTTTGAAGCCTTGGTGGCATGTTGGAGCCTAGGTGGCATATTTGAGCCACCCTGCGTGCTTGGAGCCTAGGTGGCACGCTGGGAGCCAACTTGGCATGTTGGAGCCTATGTGGGCAGTTAGAGCTCACGTGGCATGTTGAGCCCGTGGCATGTTGGAGCCTAGGTGGCATGCTTGGGTGGCATGTTGGAGCCCACGTGGCATGTTGGAGCCTAGGTGGTACTGTTGGGCCCTGGGTGGCGAGGTTTGGAGCCACCTTGGCATGCTTGGAGCTAGGTGGCATGTTGGAGCCACCTTGGCATGTTGGAGCCCAGGGTGGCACGCTGGAGCCTAGGTGGCATGCTAGAGCTCCACGAGGCATGTTAGAGCCTAGGTGGCATGTTGGAACCTACGTGACATGTTGGAAGCCTTGGTGGCATATTGGAGCCTAGGGTGGCATGTTGAGCCACCTTGGTAATGCTGGAGCCCAGATGGCACGTTGGGCAACTTTAGCATGTTGGAGTCCCTTATGTGGCATGTTAAACTCACGTGGCATGTTGAGCCTCACGTGGTACGTTGGAGCCCGTTGGCATGTTGGAGCCTAGGTGGCATGCTAAGTGGCATGTGGGTTTCACGGGCATGCTGGTTTAGGGTGGTACGTTGGAGCCCAGGTGGCATGTTGGAGCCCTACGTGGCATGTTGGAGCCTAGGTGGTGGAGGGAGCCACCTTGGCACGCTTGAGCCTGGGTGGCGTGTGGAGCCACCTTGGCATGTTTGAACCCTAGGTGGCATGTTTGAGCCTGCGTTGGCACGCTTGGAGCCTAGGGTGGCATGCTAGAGCTCACGAGGCATGTTGGAGCCCATGTGGCATGTTGGAGCTCACGCGGGCATGCTGGAGAGGCCGACCCCGAGACCTGGACATCACAAAAGGTTACCGAGGCGTGCTTTCCACTAGTGCCTCCCGGAGGGCAAATGCCAATGCCTCCTCCCGAGCCCGGGCTTCCCATCCCAATCGCTGAATCCAATTTCAAGTAACCCGCCCAAGCGTGTTCAAAAACATTCAAGATCCGGCCCGGAGAACATATCAAAATCGCGCAGTGTCCCGCAAATGAATATGTAGAAAGCCACGCGGCTTTGTCGCTTGGGCAAAGACAAAGGTCTTAATGGAGATTAGACTTCGCCATGTCGTCCGGAACAAATGGGGTTTACCCCTAGGGACCAAGTTGCACGTCATTTTTTGCAGCAAAAGAAGTAACGAACCCCTCTACATGGCAAGATTCGCGACCTCCGCTTAAGGCCAATTCACTACTTAACGTGTGGACATGAGCTACTTTGGCGCTTCCCCGAGCAGGGTGGAACCGGCCCACGAAAACTGGTCTTCCGTGGTAATGTCGATGTTTCGAAGTCTGCTATGTAGTCAGATCACAGTTCCCGGGTGGGGAGAGTTGCCCGTCGTGTGACCTTCCAAGAGGACATTTTGGCCTAACCGCTCGAAGGTTTTAGGGCTCCGCCTTCCCGCATCAACGCCCCCACTACCTCATGACATTGTGCAAGATCCTAATCCAATCAAGGTATGGCCTCCAAAACGTAAACCCCGCCTTGCCAAAGTTATTGTAGGGTTTACGTTATGGAGGCCAAAACGTGGGTCGATTGCACTTGAGACCGTGTACCTTTTTTTCAAACAAGCATGGAGCCATGGCAACCGAATAACAGAGTTTGGATCTATCACGATCCCTTAATCATTCCAAAAAATTTTGCTACTACAAAATGTGTTCGACTTCAATTGCTACACTAAGAGGAGGGTAAATCCAAACCCCATTTCATCGGGCTTATTGCTTCTTGTTTTCAATCGCAGCCTTCTACCCATGTCTCAAGTGCAATCGAATAAAAGTCGAAACCTCCATAACGTAAAACCCTACAATAACCTGGGCAGCAACATTATTAGGTTTACGCTTTGAGGCCAAAACGCGGTCGACTTTTGATAACTAGGGTGGACCATTTCAAACATGCATGGGGAGCCATGAGAACCGAAATAACGTAGTTTAGATCATTGGCCAACCCAAGTGATCCCAAACAATTTTGCTACCGATAAGGCGCCTAGACTTTTAATTGCAAAACTAGAAGGAGATTAAATCCAACCCCATTCTCGCGCCCTCGCCTTGTGTTTTCAAACGCAAATGCCGACCATGTCCCAAGTGCAACGGACCAAAGCTCACCTTCATAACGTAAACCCCTGCAATAACCCCAAGGCACGGGTTTACGCTTTGGAGGCCATACCCCAGCCGATTGGACCAGGATCTTGCACAATGTCATGAGGTAGTGGGAGGGCGTGATGCCCGTAAGATCGGAGCCCTAAACCTTCCGTAAGTTGGACCCAACATGTCCTCTCTCGAAGGTCCCCTCGGCCACCTGGACGGGCAACTCTCCCACCCCGAACGTGGATCCGACTGCCAACGAACTTCGAACATCGACATTACCCTCGAGACCAAGTTTCGTGGGCGGAAGACCACCCCCGCCCGAAGCGCCAAAGTAGCTCATGTCCAACACGTCAGAGTGAATTGGCCTTAGCTTGGAGGGGTGCGTATCGCCATGTAGAGGGTTCGTGTTTCTTTTGTTGCAAAACATGACCGGTAACTTGGTCCCTAGGGTAATTTTCACTGTTTTGGACGACATGGCGAAGTCAAATCCCCATTCCCGAGCCTTTGTACCGCCCGAACGACAAAACACTTGGGTTTCTACACCTGGCCGATCGCAGACACTTTGTGGCTTGATATGTTCTCCCTACGTATCTTGAATTTTTTTGAACCTGCTCGAAGCAAGTTACTTGAATGGAGAATTCAACCGGTGGGATGGGAATCGGGTTCCCGGAAGGCATGCATTGGCATTTGCCCTCCTTGAGGAGCACACTGTAGGAAAGCCATCGCCGTAAATCCAAACCCCATTTCGCCGGGCTTATTGCTTTTTGTTTTCAATCGCAGCTTCTCAACCATGTCTCAAGTGCAACTCGAATAAAACTCGACTTCCATAACGAAAACCCCACAATAACCTAGCAACGATAAGGTTTATGTTTTGAGGCCATATCCTAGTCGATTGACCAGGATCTTGCACAATGTCATGAGGTAGTGGAAGGGCGTTGACGCCAAAAAGACGGTAAGCCCCTAAAACCTTCCAAAAGCAACGCGGACCCAAAAAAGGTCCTCTCCAGAAGGTCCTTGGCCACTACGGCAACTTTCCCACCCTAACCGGGTGGATCCGACCGCCATCGGACTCAAACATCGACATTACCCCTCGGAGACCAAGTTTCTTGGGCGTGGACCACCCCCTCGCCTCCAGAAAGCACCAAAGTAGCTCTGCGTCCAACACGCTCAGAGTGAATTGGCCTTAGCGAGGGTGCATAACGCCATGTAGAGGGTCGTGCTTTTGCTCGCAAAGAATGACCGTAACTTGGTCTCTAGGGTAATTTGGACGACATGGCGAAGTCAAATCTCCATTCCTGAGCCTTTGTAATCGCCTCGGAACGACAAAACACTTGGGTTTCTACACGGTCGACCGCAGACACTTTGGCGGTTTGATATGTTCTCCTGACAGATCTTGAATTTGTTTGAATCTGCTCAAGCAAGTTACTTGAATGGAGAATTCAATCTGGTCGGATAGGGAAACCGGCCCGGAAGGGAGGCATTGGCATTTGCCCTCCTGGAGGAGCACCGGTAGGAAAGCTCGCGCCGATAAATCCAAACCCCATTTCCGCTTTATTGCTTGTTTTCAACTCCAACCGACCATGTCTCAAGTGTAACCGAATAAAACTCGACCTCCATAACGTAAAACCCTACAATAACCTAGCAACGCATAAGGTTTATGGTTTGAGGCCATACCCTAGTCGATTGGACCGGGATCTTGCACAATGTCATGAGGTAGTGGGAGGGTGTTGACGCCAAAAAGACGAAGCCCTAAAACCTTCCAAAAGCAGCTTCGACCCAAAAGGTCCCCGGAAGGTCCTTGGCCGCCTGACGCAACTTTTCCCAATTCTGGAATCTGTGATCCTGACTCGCCAACCGACTCAAACATCGACATTACCCCTGGAGACCAAGTTTCTGGGCAGAAGACCACCCCGCCCGGAAGCACCAAAGTAGCTCATGTCCAACACGCTCAGGAATTGGCCTTAGGAGGGTGCGTAGACATCGCCATGTAGAGGGTTCGTGCTTCTTTTGTCGCAAAGAATGACCGTGTAACTCTGGTCTCTAGGGTAATTTCGTCAAGCTTTTAGGACGACATGGCTAAGTCAAATCTCCATTCCGAGCCTTTGTACTGCCCGAACGACAAAAACACTGGGTTTCTACACTGGCCGACAAGTAGGACACTTTCAGGGTTTGATATGTTCTCCCGGGACAGATCTTTGAATTTGTTTGAATCTGCCGAAGCAAGTTACTTGAATGGGAGAATTCAACGGCCGGATAGGGAAACCGGGTTCGGAAGGGAGGTATTGCATTTGCCCTCCCCGTGAGGAGCACCGGTAGGAAAGCCCCGCCTGATAAATCCAAACCCCATTTCGCCGGGCTTATTGCTTTTGTTTTCAATCGCAGCCTTCCGTTACCATGTCTCAAGTGCAACCGAATAAACTCGACCTCCATAACGTAAACCCTACAATAACCTAGCAACGCACAGGGTTTACGTTTTGGAGGCCAAAACATGGTCGACTTCTTTGATAACTAGGTGGACCATTTCTAAACATGGGTAAAAGCATGAAAGGGTGTCTATAAATGTATCCCTTTTGGTACATGTGGCTATATTACACAAATCACCCAAAGTACTCAAAAAGTACATGCATAGCCAAAAAATATCCGAAATTTAGCTTAAATGTATATGCAAAGTACATAAAATCGAAAAGTGTATGTTTATACAAATAAAAAATAACCAAAATATACGTGAAAAGTATCCATATTTGTACATCAATTCAGTACAATGTACGTACACCCTTTCATGCTTTTACCCACATGCATGGGGAGCCATGAGAACTGAAATAACAGAGTTTCGATCTATTCGCCAATCCGAGTGGCCCCAAACAATTTTGCTACTGCATAAGGCGCTCTACACTTTTAATTGTAAAACTAGGAGGAGAATAAATTCAAACCCCATTCTTGCAATTTCTACCCTTGTTTTCAAACGCAAATGCCGACCATGTCCCAAGTGCAACGGACCAAAGCCCGACCTCCATAACGTAAACCCTACAATAACCTCGGCAAGGCATGGGTTTACGCTTTTCCATTGGATAAGATAAATTAGATACAATTAAAACCATTGGATGACGTGGATAACTATTGGATTGTCTATAGCTTAACCTTAGTACCAACTAGATGTAGGCATGGTTTAATGGTGTCCCACTAATGATATCCAAAATGGGGGGATAATGTTAGATATTGCATAGTCTTGCCATTTTATAATGCTTGGGATTTGTTGCAATGGTCCTATTCCCCATAAACAATTACATCTCAAATTCTTAATGGTCTAAATTATACCAAGATGTAGGAACGGTTTAATGGTGTTCCACTAACGATATCCAAAATGGGGAATAATGTTAGATATTGCATGGTCTTGCCATTTTAATGCTTGGGGATTTGTTGCAATGGTCCTATCCTCCATAAAAAATACATCTCACAATTCTTAATGGTTTGTTATGCAAAAATGTAGGCGTTTTTAATGGTCTTTCTTCAACGCCTGCTAGAAAGTGGCCATGCAATGTAAAGTTGGTGGGGAAGGACCCACTTCAAAGAATGTAAAGTGGTGGGGGGACCCATCCATCCGGTGTGTTGTAAAGTGTCACATGTCCGATAGGGACGCCGCCTTGGCGTGGACGTTAAAATCTCTTCTTCTTCTTCTTCTTCTAACAATACCCAAAATGTTAGGATATTGTTAGGATTTTGCGGATCCTATGACATTAATGCTTAGGGATTTGTTGCAACAAATCCCCACTCCCTCAAGGAATACAAATCAAATTTTGATGGTTTTGTTATGTAAAAATAGGTGTTAAGTAATTGAAGTAGTTGAAGTAACTTGTCTTACATGGAATACTAGTATAAGGACATGATCGCAGTTATGCAAAAATCGCACATGTAGTAAATCAAGTACTCGGCCCTACCACTATAAAGACCCGTGATATGGAAGGATAGGACATGTAGAGAATCAAGTATTCTTTTCCTACTTCTATAAAGACATGTGACAATAGAAGTATTACACATGTCGTAATTCATGTATTTTTTCCTACAATGCCTTAGGAAATAAAGCATGGTTTTACTACTATAAAGACATGTGACATGGAAGCATACGACATGTAGAGAATCAAGTATTCTTCCTACTTCTATAAAGACATGTGACAATAGAAGTATTACACATGTCGCATTCATGTATTCTTTCTTACAATGCCTTAGCAAATAAAGTACTGGCCCTACTACTATAAAGACATGTGAATGGAAGTATAGGACATGTAGAGAATCAAATATTATTTCCTACATCTATAAAGACATGTGACAATAGAATTATTAGACATGTAGAAATTCAAATATTCTTTCCTACAGTGGATTGTATTATAAAATGACATGTCACAATAGAAGAAACTACAAAACAACAGTGGATGTTTTAGTCCATTGAAAAAAGAACACCATTATCGAACAAAACCATACCTCCACAAATCCACATGTAGGATTCTTTGAAAACAGGACATGTAGACCTACCAAAACTGATGTTTTCAACAGTGGACCAAAAACCGGGGTGAGTGTGAAAAGTCAAGCCCAACAATGAGTATTCGTATGGGGGTGTTTTTATAAAATATGTTCTGTGAAAACAAAGATGGGATGCTCTATGAATATGGGGTATTTTATAAAAGCACCCCATATCGAATGTTCTATATGGGGTGTTTTCATAAAATATGTTCTAGGCCTAATGTTCTATATTAGGATATTGGGTGTTACCCAATATTGGGATATTGGATCTAGGCAGTTAAAACATCTAGATAATCTACAGACGTTTGATAATGCACAAGGTTCAACTCAAACAGGGTAAGAAGACCTGTGAAATGCAAAGGGAGCAAAGACAGTATAAAGGTCAATAGTGAACCTATGCAAAAGATAAAAGTTAACCTTATAATATAAGGTTCAATGGTTCGTGGCGAACCTAATTATTATCGTTATTGTGAACCTTTAGTGCCAATGGTTGAGAACCAAAGGAAATGCTCTATTTAATATCCAATGCCGTGTTCATTGATTCAAATTTAGAATGAAGCTTAATCCAGAGAACGAAAGAAGGTATCATTGGATTCATTTTAATAATAATGAATGCCCGGGCTCTTGAGGATCAACATGAAATTTTCCTATTGAAGATTTGAATTCAATGGTTCTATAGTTAAATTGTATTGATTGTTTGATATTTAGAAGCATTGCACAAGAAGGAAAATAATCTAGATGCTAGACATTTCATGTTAGTATCCTAACAAAGGTTAAGTCGAATATGGATTAATTAAGAAAATCTTTAAAAGGAATGGATCAAGGAATGGATCTTCATGGAAAAGGGCTTTCTTCTTCCCCTTTCCCATGAAGACCCAATCCAACCTAAATGAAAAATGCAAATGCTTATATAACAATGGTTTTTTTTTTTCATTCATGCTTGTGGGATATATAAACCCAGGAATTGATTTAATTGAATGTTACTGTTCATTTGGTCATTGACTCGAAAACCACTGACTCAAACTCGAACTTTGATCCAGACAAAAGGGTTCGTTTACTGCCAGAATTCGATCTAATTCACCATGTCTTTAATGATATATCTGTGATCTATATGTACAGTGTGCGGTTCGTCGGTTTAGCCTTGAAAAGCTGCCGACATTGAGCATTAACATGTGTATATCATTTGCATGCAACTTCCCCATTGAAATATACGATGAACTCATTCATAAATCCCAACATTGTAATGTATGGTACACTTCAAACAAATGAAGATGTTATATAGTTTGTATCTTAATTTGTGCATCTCAGAAACCCTAAATCAGGGGCAAAGTGAACCTGTTATATAGTTTGTATCAGATTTTGTGCAAATCAGCATATCAAATTCTTGGGGCAAATCAAACTGTTATGACAGAATTTTAGAGCAAATCAGAATATCAAGAATCTTGGGCATATCAGAATTTATCAGTTTTTTATTGGAACTTAACAATCAATGGCAGATTAACACAAGCACATGGCAGATTAATACAAGGTGTCTCAGCTGCTCCCTCCCTGAACCGAGTTCTGAAACCATAAAGTCTCACATGGTCACCCAAATACATGGTAAGTGCCTCTGACCTAAGCAAATGTGCCACTGTAACTTTCTGAGTCCAGACACTGTCATAATCTTCACACTAATATTGGTTCAATTTAATACACAACATGAATCAAATCTTCACATATTAGGAAAGAACAACTACAACTATAGTAGGAATGACCAAGATGAGACATATCAGTAAAGATTGTGAACTACCAAACACGTTCACAACAAATTTGAACTGCCAAACACTGAAGTATATTTCATTTATCTGAAAACATTGGTACATTGCATATGTCTTTCCACATTCTAACACGTCCACGTAAATGATTTATAGAATTCTGAAAATGTTGTCTGTACCATAAGTTCCAACAGAAGGTAGAGTCTTCTTAAACCTGCAACAAATAATGGTACAGTAAAGTCTCAATGCAATGCATGGAAGAAGAATTAAATCTGTAATAAGTACAAGTACCTTTGTTTTCAAGAAGCAGCCTTCAACATTTACTGTTAGTCTTCATCATCAATTAACACATCAGGAAGATTGTTTAAAATTTTCTCATTATCAGCTTCATTGAGTGTGTATACAACTTTGTTTCCCTTTAGCCAATGTTTCGCTTGTGGCATGGCCAACTTAATTCCACAAACTTGAGTGGCGTGCGTACACTATTGCATTTGGCTGATCAGAGCATAAAACATAGCTGTTTTGTGATCTTGCTACCTTTTTAAAGTAAATACCTTCAAGGAGCTCCTCTCCTGGATAAAATGTTTGGCCATTGACCTCAAAGGCTTCCTTAACAACATACTTAGTCTTTGTGCATTTCATCATCCAAAATAATGCCCCCTCTTCATTATCCTTTGGAGCAGCAATTGCAAAATTGTCGCCCACTCTTATATCATTTGTCAAAATAGTTGATTGTATGGAAAAACCTGGCTCTTTCAGATTTGCGTTGCTCAAATTCATCAGCCAATGCCTTGCTTGGTTCAACTGTCACAAGCTCCCAATTATCTACATAATCCTTGTTCATGCATTTCTCCCATTTCGCATCTAAGAAATTTACACAAAAGCAAGATAAACGTCTTACATTCAATTGGGTAGGGCATTCTAGATTGAATCCATGAACAAAATGAATGTTCCTTGTGTCTTGTATAGTCTCTGCTCCCCAAAGGTTCTTTCTATTTACCCCCTCCACTTCCCAAAACCATCTTCTGACTGATTTCCTTTTCAAACTAGAAGATGGAGCAGTAAATGCAAAGCCCTCCTTGGCTACTTTGACTATATCAGTTGCACCTTCAATTTTTAAAGTCCCTCAACCACCGTTTTAATTCTGCACCTTTACCATCATGCTCGAGCCAGAAAAATTCTACATCATCTCAATTTGTGTGTCATGTGAGTATCGTCCGACAAAATAGAATGGTCTTGCTGCTTTGAATTGTGAAGTTGCTCCATCTAAAAAGACCCAATGTTTATTTGGATCCATGCCCTGTTGTTTCATAAAGTCATAATGCATCATAAAAGCGTGTTGAACAAACAATGTATCGTGCTTTGTATCATCAGATATATAATAATGAGTGTCTTTATCATATCACCGACATGGCCGAGTCTACATAGTATGTAATATGCACTAAGATGGTAACCGTTTAGTAGTCCAATATGCGATCCGAACTTGGTTCTCAGAATAATAGAAAAAAAAAAGAAAATCGACCAATCGACACAAGAATGCCAGGAGGAAGGTTTTCAAGCAGTTCATGAATTGCTTTGTTTGCCACTTATGCCCGAAACTATGCAAAGGAAACTTAGCCAACTTGTCAATCAATTTATCGTAAACGCCGGGTTTAGCCTCTTCCACAAACGCTTAAGTATTTCCTTCAGTTTTCCCCACTTATCCTTACCACCTTCCTCGTAATCCCAATACTCCCAACTAATAGATCCTTGGTCTGATAACTCTAATGGACATATTGGTAGCTGGGATATACCACAATTGCTACAAAGCCCATATATGCAATCTTTTTTATGAAATTCTTGATTTTCCTCCCTTGGGCAAAGGATAGACTGCCATAGCTCTGTAGTTGTTTTATATTTCTTCGTCTTAGCAATACAAATGTCTTGTTCCATACACTGACATACTCCACATGCACAACTAAAAGAACTCACATGCTGGTCCCTCAACTTATTAAAACCATCTAACAACATTTGCAACCTCACATGATGTATGCAGCAGCAAGAGTTAAATTGCTTCAATTTCAGTACATACCATGGCTTTAATTTCTCAAATGCCCTTTGATGGATCTTCACCTCTGGATATTGCTCTTTGAATTTAAGAAATAGTTCGGACTGCATAACAAAGTCGTAGTGAGTTCATATTTATGGCCTACATATAAGAAAGAGCTCACAATGAACAACTAAAGCTATAACTAATACACAAAAAAGCTCATGCAACTAAGATTGCACTGCATTTGCAACTAGAACTACAACACCAACTACAACTATCCTACATTTGCATTTGCAACTGGAACTGAAACAACAACTACCACTATTAATCAGAGTGTCATTGTCACCTGCAACTGTAACTATTTGTAAGTATGACCTGCAACTGTAACTGATTGAAACATGACTATAACTAACTTTAGCTATTTTCTGACTGTAACTATTGTCTGACTGCAACTAACTGTAGCTAGTTTCTAACTGTAACCATTGTCTGACTGTAACTGCTATTGGGACTATAAGTTGTGACCTGAACCTGTAACCTACTGGTCTACTCCAACTATAGGAGCCACAATTTCAGGATTGGAACTAAAACTTGAACTATAACATGATCTCTACCATACAAGAACTTGGAACTATAACATGATCTCTACCATACTCTAGCAATGATAGTAGTAATTGCAGACATAATATAGTCTGCAATTACTACTATCATCTTTCACAAATAACAAATTAAAGAAAAAAAACAAATGTCGTACAAACATATAAAATCTAACCAAGCAACTTGCATTAATCAGAATTTATAAATTTTTTACAATAGAGAAAAAGGAAGGAAGGAATGAACCTGTGTATCCTTCAAATAATGTGTGGCATGTTCTTGTTTAATACTCTTTGCCAGTCTTTTGTATCTCATATCCTTTGCATTCGGTGAAACCCTTGTATTTGCATCCCAAAATTCATGAACCAGCTCAATGACATCATCTATAATCGAACCGAACCTCTTGGATCTTCTGTAAAAGACCCACCAAGCTTTATCAACATGCACTTGTTTGCGCTTATCTATTGCCATTGCAATATTTCTCAAATGGACTCCCAAAACTTTATCCAAGTTTCTCTTATTAATAGTCTTACTTGTGCAACCACCATCTCCAATAGCCATTGCAAGTATGTTTTTTTTTGCTGCCATGGAGTCTATGCTTGTAGAAGGTTTTATGAACTGAATGTTTCTATTCTATTCTCTAATGTTACCAACCAACTGATTTTTCACCTCCATATTCCTGAATTCATCACCAAGAAACTTCCTAACTTCTTTATCTTTCATGAAATCACTCAAAACTTCTCTTTTCTCTTCAATGTCCAGTTTAGATGTATTTCTAACGAATGAAAAGACTATATTCTCCTCAATTTTACTCCTGCGAATCTTCCTTTGGCTGACACAACAAGAACTCTCTTGTAGAGTAGCTTGTTTTTCCTCTTTTCTTCGCTTTCATTGCCTTCTCTTTTTTAAAGTCTCTTGCTCTGATGTCCTCTTCTTTTTTCCCTTTGAATTGTTCACATTTGCATCTTCCGTAGCTATGTTCATCAAAAGAAATCTGATAACAAGAAGCTATTTGTCTGTGGTCTCAATCTGGTAACAAAGAAGCTCGAATTTTCCTAATTCCTCGTCATACTTTCTCATGTTACTGGCATGATACCAAAGACAAGATTGGATGTACTTGTAATTTAGTTTTTGTAAAACAAAATCTGAAAGAAAGTTGAGTTTTTTTTTGCCTTACTTGTTGGGGTGTGGTTGCAGTGATGGTATCGATTTTGCATGCCTTCATTTATGTGATCCTTTCCTTTCCTGATACAAACATGAGATCGTCTCCTCTCCTGGCATTACCGGGTTCTTGGAAAAACAAATTCAATCGAGTTTCTTGGAACAATTTTTTGAAAATTCCATACAAGGCGGTGGTTGCCATTAGAGCCAAACGAATTTAGTAATAGGGACGACCTACTTTTCAAACTATTTTTGGGGGGACAGGGGGAACAACCTAAATGAGACACTACATTGTGCCTTAACCCAAGTCCATGATATGTGGATGCAATTATTTTGCTTAATTGAGTTGAAAGTAGTCAGAACGAACAATTACAACAACTGATCCTTTGCATTTGATGTTGCTATCTAACAAATAGCAAGATATTTATCACTCTATGGTTCTGGCAGAAGTACTGGGGCATCCAGCAACCTAGACCAAAAGGCTATCATGCAGTTAACAAAATCATTAAATAAATCACAATTTCTATTTTTTTGGCAGATTCTACAAAATCATACAAGCTTTATATCCAGATTACGAGGACCCATGTTCAGAACCTGAGGGCCATGGTTTTGGGACCTGGCGTGAATTGACTGGCCATGCAAATCATTCAAGCATGTTTGAGTTGCTGCACTATTTGAGGTGGTGCCCGTTTTTGGATTGTACCTCATCTGCAAAAAGAGGTAAAGAGGTTGTGTTGCTTTCATTGTCAATCTCTAATGTACAAAGTGGTGTTGCTGTCTCTTCAAAACCTTGAATGTATAGTTATGTGTTCAAAGTGATAGATTAGGGCGTTCTCCAAATCCACGTCAATATCAGATTAGCTAACAATAAAAGCATAATACAAGCATATGGTCCCCAGGGGATTTGCAATTTAAGTTTTATGAATTTCAGACAAATTAGACTTGTTTATATGTATGCTTTCCTTCATGTTATGATACAGCCTCTTAGCAATTTGATAATAGCCTTCACAAGTACATGCTTTCAAGAGGAAGTTCCAGGTGAACGCATCTCTCTTGTATTATGTTATACACCCAGCCAGCATTGTTCAAACCTTCATATTTGCTATACAACTTGGTAAGAGCATTTCGACTCAAAGATTAAATTCAAGTCAATTAAAGAGTGTGAACTTGTACAAATTTTTTTATACATGCATTCAATATGGCTTAAAAAAGCCATTCAATATTGTTAGAAAAGGGCTGCAAATATTGGATGCATGCCTCTTCATCCATTTGTCTAAAAGAGTCATAGCCTTCTTTGCATGTCCATCAGGACTATATGCGACAATTTGAACGTCACTCACGCATTTTGTCAAAAATCTCCTTTGATTCCTTAAACCTTGAACAGTCACTATACATGCTAGCTAGTCACTATACATGGTGATAAGAGCATTAGCTACAAGAACATTTGGCTGTAGGCATTTCTCCATGGCCGTAATATTATTGTAGTGACCTAGAGTGATGTGTTTTCTTATATGGTTCTTTTGCTGTATTAGCTGTTGCAATTGCATGTTGGTGGTACTGCTTTTGGCAATCTAATCCACTGCATGTTTGCCTCTTTTGGATAAGCAACACGGCATTTAGTTCTCATTATGTTTTTGTACTATGCTTTTGCAATATGAGCAGCATCTTAAAACTTTAAACAAATTCCCTAGCCTTCTACTTTCTGCTCTAGACAAACAAATATTTCAATGTCAGTTCATTTTGTGTACAATATACTCGAATAGCAGCTCCTTGATTCTAGGATCATTTGCTGTTTGGTTTCTTGTCTGAGCCCTTGTTAAACCCTTTGTAAAGTGCTTCAGCTCAAGGTTTTATTGGCAGCTATCCCGTGCTTTAGACTTATAAGATCGTGCTGCCACTTCGTTGTTTGCTAGATTAGTACAAAACGCATGTATATGCTGCTGCTTCACATCTCCATTCTTGTTTTGATAACATGCACAAATTGCAGTCTTGGAATTTCTGCAAAGTTTAGGCAATTGTCAAGTCCTGCATGTGCTGCAACAATTGAGTAACCTGGTTTCAAATACTTAGTGCTGTAAGGGTCTTGAGGATGCAGCTGTACTATTCTATTAAATAGGTACCTGATGCCCTAGTTATGTATATGATGTTAAAAGCCAGGTTTATTGCTGGTAGAATATCATTTGGTTGTGTTGCTGCTTCTCCAGATCTTTGTTCTTGCTGAGCATGCACAAACTTCCACTCTTGAGATATCTTCTAATTTAACGCAATTACCAGAGGTTGCAAGCAATGCAACTATTCCAGCCACTGTATTAATCTTATTCCTTCTACCAGATTTACAGGGTTGGCATAAATTTTAAAAATTTCAAGCGTAGTAGATTTGTTTGCAGAAGCTCTAGGGGAACACATCACCCTTGTATTGTGTTAAAACATCCTACAGACGTTGTTCAGATTTTCCATCACCACTCTTCAGTTCTTTAAACTACATCTGTCTTTATACATGTGTTTTTACAAAGGTGTTTAAGTAGTGGTATCTTGGGCCAGCCTTATTTGCTATGAGTAAAATATGTATAGCTTCAAGCCTCTCTGGTATTTCTATTATCATACAAAATTGCATATGTTTGTAGCCCCATTTCTTGCTTCAAATTACATGAAGGCATGCACAAACTTCACTGTTCAGATATCTGCAAATTTCTTGCCACTCCCAAGGATCGCAAACAGTGAAACTTGTGTTTGGTTGTTTACCATTGTTGCAACAATTGAATAGCCTGCCTCAAATAGTTTTTCTGCAATAGTGTAATTGCATTTGAGAGGACTATATCACAATATTTGGTATGCTGTTGTTTAATCTGCCATTGTTCAATACATCAATGATCTTTGGACATAGCAATTATTGTCCATCTAAGTTCTGGATATGGTTATTTCTTCCCCCTTGAAAGGATGCCAAATTGCAGCATTCAAAAATGCAACATATACACTGAGCAGTAAAATTAAGTCAAATTGTTCTTGTTTAACACCCTTCAGCTGCATTATCAAATGCCTAATTTTCATTATGCTATTGCTTATACATAGCCATCAATGTAAACGAGAGTGATTAGGGCGTCGAACTTGTCTTTCTTGTTTTTCTGTCCACTCATTTTTGGACTATTAGCCAGAGATATGGGTCCAATCTGGTAAAAGCCTCCTCTTTGTTCTCACTTCATTTGTCGTCTTTTATATATTCCTGTAGTTGTTGCAGAAAATAAACACAAAAATATGATATGATATCGTCCAGAGTTGGCTCTTCCTTGCGAATCCTCGACTATGGCTAAAAATCTTTTGAGGGTTAAAATGATTTGAAACTTACTTCTTTGTTGGGATGATGATAAAAGAATCTCTTTGAAGATAGAACTATACATTAAGTTCAAGGCACGTGCATTATGAGACAGGGATTAGAAAAATATTTATTCGGAAATGCAAAATTCCTATTGAGGAATTAGAAAAAGATGTGTTCGGAAATATTGTATTTTCTACCTAAATAATGAAATTACATTGTTACATAATGTTGTCCATGGGTATTCTATGTCCTTCGTGCGGGATTCAAACCAAAATGTGTTATGAAATTTTATGATTAATATGTCATATAAAAAATTTCAATGGTAAAGGAATGCATTGAATCACAAAGAAACAAATTGCTTAAATAAATTAAGTAATCTATAATGTTTCACTACTTAAATATCATCTATAACATTTCACATCATCAAATAGTATAAAGCTCAATCTTAACGAGCATTATCAATGGTTTTATATAATTGAATGCCATCTAAGTGCTTGATGCCTAGAAAAAACAGGTTGCTTCTAGTGCTGAAGAACTTAGCTCTCAGCCTTAGATAATGATGCATTAAGTGTTTGATGCCTAGAAAAATCACGTCGATGTTGCTTCTAGTGCTGAAGAACTTAGCTCCAACCTTAGATAATGATGCACTAAACCTAAAAGCCCGACAAAACTGGCTTTGTCTACACCACATGCCATTTGCTAACCTATTTCAAGATCATGCTATGGATGCGCTGCAACCGAACGCCTAGACATTGAAAAAATGATCATGCTATTCAAAGGAATTTGGCCTTGCTAAAGCCTTCTGGTGTGCCTTTTGCTAGTTTTTTATTTTTAATTTATTAAATTTAAATAATATTATATATTATTTATATCTATCTATCTATCTATCTATCTATCTATCTATCTATCTATCTATCTATCTATCTATATCTTATCTTATCTTATCTTATCTATGTTCTTATGTTTGTCGCGCTTATCCGACCGTCCGTTCGAGATCCGACGACTCACGTGGCTTTGGGACGTATCCTACGGCCCAGATGGCCTGGGAGTTTATATATAATCCGTATAGACACGATCCTACGGTCCAGGTTGATCTGATCCTGACCGCCAGTCCGAGATCCTACGGCTCATGTTGCTTGGGGACATATCCTACGGTGCACATGGCTTTGGAAATTATATGTAATCGATCTTACGGTCTAGGTTATTCTTGATCCTGATCGTTGATCCGAGATCGTACGGCTCACGTTGCTTTAGATATATCCTACATGATCCTACGGTCCAGATTGATCATAATCCTTGGTCCAAGATCCTACGGTTCACATTGCATGCTCGTGCCTTATTTTCAACAAATTTTAAGGAAAGGCTTTTAAAATTTTATATGTTATTGGGGAGATTCGAACCCTAGCCATTAATCCTCCAGCCCCCCATTCTAACCACTAGACCAAGTATTAATTCTATAAGTAATTTATGTTTCAAATATACTTAAGGGTAATGCTCTAATTAAAATAAAATAGAATATAACATTCTAGATAGTTCAAGACAGTTCTAGAATGTTCTGGAGGCTCTAGAAAGTTCTAAAGTCTTCTAGATTCTAGAATTCTAAAATGTTTTGGAATATCTAGGGGGAATCTAAGAGAATTGTTCCTATATCCTAAATCCCAAATCTAGGGGGAACCCTAAATCCCAAATTGTTCTAATAAGTTCTAGAATGTAGGGGAATCAAATACTTCCAGAAAGTTCTAGGATGTTTTGAAAGTTTCAGAATGTTCCAGAAAGTTCTATAATGTTCTAGAAATTTCTAGAATGAAGGAATCCAGGAGAATGAAAAGGAATCTAAGGAAATCTTATAATTGTAAGGGAATCTAGGAAGATATTTACAAGTCTAAGGGAATCTCTTAAAATCTAGTTGAATCTAAGAGAACCTTCATAATATATAAGGGAATCTAAGAAAATCTTGATGAAATCTTAGAGTTTTTTTAAGATTTTGCAAAGAGCCACAATAGAATGTTCTAAAATGTTTCATAATAAAGGTGTACAATATAAATCTTGAAAAAAAAATGTTCTAGATGCTCAGGGTAAGCTCCTCAGTCTAAAAATAGAAAATGCTTTTAGAAATGTTGCACAGATCCAAAATAGATTATTTTGGAAGGTTCTAAATGCTCATGGGTAAGCACCTCAATCAAAATTGAAAATTCTAAGAGAATCTAGGGGAATCTTCATGAATACTAAATATAGTACATAGAATGTTGAAGAATATAGAGGAATCACAGGAGACTCTCAGTAGAATCGTTGGTTACCTAGAGCACGACAGGGCCTTGCACCGTAAGAACATGCTAAAATTGGAACACGCACCGTAGGACGTGCTAAATTTCTTATATATTTATGCACATGTGACGTCTGATCAACGTCGCATACGACTTCTACTAGACATCGCACGGTCACGTCAAGGTCACGTTTGTGGGACGTCTGTGTCACGTTTGTCTGCATCGCATGCGACGTGTCTCTAACGATGTCTAGGTCATGTGGCCAAACGTCGCATAGACGTGACCCAGACGTTGCTACAAACATTGCTAATTGACCTTTTTCTTGTTGTGGATCAATGAATAGGATAAGGAATGTCAAGAAAGGTCAATCCACGCAAGAAGAAGCCCCTCCCCAACATGAGATCAAAGAAAAGTATCAAGGGTACTGCTGTTGAGAGGTGACAAAACGTCAATATAACCCAGAATGAAAATGCATGCTATATATCTCATCCAATCGAGAATGCCCATGTGATGTTCCAGATCGACGCAGCCTATGACATATTCCAGAATTTTCTATAAGAAATAATATATCGTCTGGATATTGTGGACCAAAACTTATATTGGTATTTCATGTATTATTTTAAAGAATAGAATAGAATAGTTTTTTTAGAAAAGAATCTCTAAGACCGTTCACCAATAGGTGATCAAAATATTGACCTTGCATAACAAATTACCCATTTGCCTTTTTAGATTTGTCTCCAAAGTGAAAGAAGAGGAGCATTAATCACTTGAAAATGTTTTATTTGCCTCTTCGATGATGGGGATGGAACCTTTCAACATCATCCATACTTCTCTCATTGTCGATCTCATATCCGGAGAGTCATGTGTACATAACATGGCTATCTTGAGCATGTCCTTAGCTTCATCATTCTATTCTATTCTATTCTATTCCTTAGCTTTATCATTGTTGTACTCTTTCCCTAGTCTCTTGTCAATTGACATATCAAGATGTTATGATCGAGTAGACATTTTTAGCCCAATCCACTAAATTTTATCTTCTTGTCTTTTATAGTCCAATGCTTTCTTACCCGTTATAAGCTCCAAAAGGACCACCCCCAAGCTATAAACATCTACTTTGTTTGACAAATGGAGGTGCGTTGCATACTCTTCATCACACGAAATTGTTTTTACTTTAGGATAAAGATGGAGGAAACCGCAATGGGGAGGGGGTTTCCTGAAATAAACCCCTGGGCGCCGCCGCCGGGTTTATTTCGAGAAACCCCGAGCCATTGCGCGTGTGCCAATAAATGTCCACAAGGCCGAATTTTTTGCTACGTTGGGAATTTTTTAGACCGGATTTTTCTTTCGTTGGTCTACGTTTAGTTCCGGCGGCCGATGGGGTGAAGCGCAGTAAGTATTTTGCATGCAGGTGCACCGGATGATGGATTTAGTGGCGCCAGAGCATTTTTTGTTGCAAGATCTGCCTGCTAAGTGGCTATGGCGATTTTTCTTTTATATGGGATGCCAAGTTCTTGCATTTTGGTTTTAGGTTAATTTTTGTGGAGCTTTCGTGAAGCCGTGTTTGCCATGGCGGTGGTTATGGCATGGAAAGGACAAAACACACACCGACCTCCATTGCCGCAAAAGCTTTCTTGGCGGAGGACCGGCAGCCAAGAACTCTTATAAAGCGGCTTCCATGTATGGCGTCGGGTTTAACTTCGAAAATAAAAAAAAAACCTTCGGAGGTTTTCTTTACGGAGGAGCTTCGGCGACGCCTGCTATAGCTTCCGAAAGGTGGTGGTTTATGTTTTAAACAAAGGGATAAAAACAAGAAAATTAGCCTTGTGGGCGTTCCCGATTTGTGATAGCCTATCATACCATATATAAGCAAGAACATTTCTGTTCTTAAAAATAGGAAGTATTTTTTCCGGCTGAGGGAGGGCGTGGGGCCGACCGATACTTATATAAAGAAAAGAGAAAAACCTAAGGATGTCGCGTTCTTCCCACGCAAGCAATCCGGCCTGCTCCAATTAAGTGAGGTTAAACCTGCCATAGCCAAAGCCGAGGCTTCGTCCTTATTGCTCAAACCTCCCAGAACGGAGGTGCCAAAATGCAAATGTCTTCTGTGGTGGGCCGGTTGGGGTGGGGTTCGAAGTTTTATTGGGAATTTTTCGGCGCCGGCTTCTTATAGCAGTGATTCTTTTCGCCCGATTTCAGCGGCAATGGCTGAAGGGGCGATGTTGGCCATGAATCTCTAAGGGTCTTAGGCGAGTCTGAGAATGAAAGGTGCATTTTGCCTTTGCATGATTCCGACTTTGCATGTCCCGAGCTATGGCGGTATTATATCCTTCTGGCTGGACCCTCGACCAGATTCTTAATTAAATCGAATGGCGGATTTAGAGTTTAGAAGCTGGTCGCAGGGCAAGAAAATCTGCGGGAACAAGCGCCCAGCCAGCTTCTATGGGGCGGGTACAATGGCGGATGGGGTCGATCAGTTTAGGTTGTGGATCCAGTTCTTTGTAATTATTCTACCCGGATTGTTGGTTGCTTGCCCATTCTTTTGGGGAAACGAAAGGGTTGTCCTTAATGTTAGTGCTTCCGAGCTGAAAAATTCCCTTTCACTCATATTTGATTTTGGTTTGAATTGAAGAGCATTCAATATACCTCATTCTTTAGTCATTTGCATCTATAGAGCGTCTTTAAAAGAGAATTTCATTATCACCAGATTGTTCTACATGCACAAGGCCTAGTTTACTAGATGCAAAATCGCCATTGGATAGCCGGATTTGGCTGTGGGAGAGCAGGTTGTTATGCAAACGCACATCCAATGCCAAGGAAAGGTGGAGGTGCATGCATATAAGTAATGGCCACGTGCCAACTCATGTGCTTCGGAGTCGGAATCACTTCAAGACTCCGAGGGGCGTTATAAGCTTCCAGCCCGGAGAAAGTCATCCAACAGCCTTTACATTACAGCCATGGCAAGATCATTTACCCGGGCAAGTGTCGAGTTATCACTTAATGCTTTGCATTTGGATTTACGTTTGTGAGAGAAATAAATTTGTCAACCTAGATTCTTTTTTCTTTAACTCACTTTGGCACATCTCAAATACAAGCTTGCCCAAGCAAACTCGAAACTTCACGGAGCAGGAATAGGGGGATGCGATTTCCAATAAAGAAGGTTGGGGGCTGGCAATGGAAGCGAGCACTTGGATTTGTTGGGGGAAATGGCTTTGTTAGCAAATTTAGTGGAGGCAAGTCCACGTTTACAAAGTGTGAATGTAGGAGTCACTAATGGCCCCGCCTTATCAAACTTTGATGGTGAGGTGTATATGCCATCTTTAATGTTGGTGATGCCCTTTTCATCGTTGACTCACAATTCAAATGAGAAGGCAAACAAAAGCATTGGAGCACATCTTATCAACCCGACGATTTCTCAAAATGTATGTTTTGATCTTCGGGACCACGTAAAAGCACGCACTTCAATAATTCCAACCCCATCCGCTATGCGTTTGATCCTAAAGGCTAAGGACGGACATGATCTCCTTATTGGATTAATATCAAGAGATGGTAATTATTGTACAAAACTTCTTCCCCTCATGCCAACTCATCATTTTTTCACGAATGGATATCTTTTTGTTCACAATTACTTCCAGGTTTCAACTGCGACAACGGCCACGGGATCTGGAAAGAAACTTGTTGGCACAATGCACTATAATAAAGAGGGTTCTCTTAACGGTGGAGGTGCGTTGCATCTTCTGATTGTTATAGGGTGTTATGTACAGGTTATTAAGCATGATGTAAGCGCACCTTATCTAGTGACTTCCACGATTTGTCAATAGTAGTGACTTCCGATTATTAATAGAAGTCTTAGAGATATGCATTGTATGGCTTTACCAATCATTCGATTGCCTTCATGTAGGGCACATAAAATGAAAGTCAGTAGCTTATGTGCAAAGATATGCTGTTTGATTATGCTTTATGTGATGTTTCACAACCGATGCACCGCGATTGCATGGGTAGCCCATAGTGAAGGCCTCTTTGCAGTTGTTCATGCAGATGGTAATCTCTATTTCTATGATAAGGTATACACTGAAGTAATTTCTTTCAATGTAAGGTCATGCATTAGTGGCTCTAAGTATAGCATGTTTAAGGTATTGGAAATTTGAGGATTGTGAGCGTCAATAGTTATAGGGCATGCAGTAGTTACAGGGCATGCAGTTCTTGGGCTCGTTGGAAAGCTTATCAAACGAGCTTTCCGTCGGTGTATGATTTGTATGGTGTTTTCTCTGTTTTAGCCACCTCTGACAGCATGCATGAGTTGAAGAAAAGAGCCCGCAATTTGGACACCTCGTCCCCATCAGAGGCGGTATCTCGGTAGAGGCAATGGGGGTTGTACAAGAACAGGCCGATTCCCTCCAGGCTAAGGCGGCAAGCTTGGAGGCATCACGGGACCATCTGCCCTTGCCGGGCTGCGCTCAAGCGGCTTCTCCAATGTAAGAGGCGAATTTCCCTTGTGGAAGTTCGACAGGGGATTATGATTGCGGGGGAGCCCAAAAGGCTGATGACCGGATAAGAGGGGATACAAGCAACAACGCAGACTAGTCAAGCGAGATGGGCACCGCTTGATAAGGTCCACCAGCAAATGGATGGAAGACATGGCGCAAACCCGCTGACATGAAGGGTTTGCTCCAAAGAGATTGTACAAGTCACAAGCATGGCTGGTGGGATAGATGCTAAGGAAAAGGATGTAGGCGGTGATTAGCGGGGCAGGCTCAAATTCCTTGATGAAGCAAAGGCGACAGGCAGGAGATGTCAAGAAGATGCTCACATATAGAGAAACCATATGGCCCGCTACGGCAAAGAGATGCGAGGACCGAATGGAGGTGCAGCGTCCGGAGTGCACCGATCACTGCACCAGCACCCCCCATACCGCAGGCCGAGGTGGCTCAGAATCAGGCGGTACTTAGTGAGGAGCAAGACATCCAGGCACGCCCGCCTCAACCTTATTGTCAATGGGGATTGCCGGAGGAGCAAAAGCGAGGATTTGCCGAATGGCTTACCACCACGGTACTTGCAAAGCTCCAATTACAGTATTTGGTTATCAAAGAGTCCAATCGGGATCGGGAGGACCGAGCATGAGACCTCGGCTAGTTAAGTTCTGCGGTCTTGGATTGGGAGGCAAAATCTTTGTTGTTACAGCACCACCGCGCTTGAAAAGATGCGTCCATATACACGGATGTGGATCTCACGCTTTGCAACAACGGGGAAAGAAGCCAAGAGTTGGTCAAGATAAGAGATTAAAACAAAGCGGAGGGGCTGCTGGTTTGGTTAATGGCAAGATGAAGGTATATGTGCCTCCTCGTCCGGCGATTCATGGAGGCCCGGCCTCCCACCGAACAGCTTTGCGTCGCGAGGGCAGAGCGGTCCAGGGGCATCAGGCCAGGCAGGCCAGGGAGAGGGCGGATTGAGGCCTTCCACAACTGCAGCACATCCATCAGGGTCCCGTGAGCAGGCTGCCCGAGTTATTCCAACCACAGCAGCGTCCTCAGGCACTCAGATGGGTCCACAGCCGCAGTCAGCATAGGGAAAGTGTCTTCGCATTGTTTCCTGGAATTGTAGGGGCTTCCCGTGGCGTAGGAAAGGCGTGGCTTGAATGGGATCACGGCAGGACATGGACATCGTCTTCTGCAGGAGACATGGGGAGTATGAAGGGCATCGATTGCCGGACATTGAGGATATCGGCATTTCTCACTTGCTAATGGCGCCATGGCGAGCAGCGAATGCGGTGGAGTGGCTTGCTACTTTAGGGATGCCTTAGCATGCAAGATCACACTTCAAGTCTGATGTGTTTAATCGCTACATGTGGGTAATGGTATTAGAGCACAGTCATGTCCCATTGTTTCTTGCTAGCTGCTACATTCCCATCGCGGGCTCTAAGTTCTACCAGGTACATGATGACGGAACACGGATGTCCAGATGCCGTATAGAGAACTCAGATGATGACATAGACCGCTATAATCAGCAGGGGACATGTGTTTTTGCTTGGAGATTTCAATGCTCAATGCGACCCTTGATTCGCGATCGGTGACCTTCCAAGGTGACGATAATGCTGATCCGCTTTGGCTTGAGGCGGTAGCTATTGAATACCACGGCTCCCGGGGATATGGTGGCTAGACCATTTGGCGGTAGCTGGTCCAGCTCTGCCGGGGTTTTTTGCGTGGTAATTTGTAATGGTATGCAGCGATGGCCACACTTTCGGGGGTTACTTGCTGGGAGTGATAGGCGGGATGGGGGAGCTAGTGTGTTGGATTACCTTCTCGCTCCGTTGCGCGGCACTTGACATGGTTACACACTTCTCCATTGGCACAAGCAGGGGATGAGGAGGCTTTGTCGGATCACTACCCGCTTTATGTCACGTCACGCTTGAATTGGGAGCACTCAATAGTGGAGACACTGCAAAGGGTGGAGTGTTACCATACATCCCCCACTTCCGAAGCGGGGACGATATGAATCTGTGTTGGTGCGGGGGAATTACGGGGGTTTTGATAGCTTCTACCTGCTTTGCAAGGCAAGTGTGCATGGCTGAGAGGCTGCCCTTTGCATTTCTTGAGAACTTCCTTTGCGATGAAAAGGGCCCTCAGGAGGGACCATAGCGCATTTTCACGAGAAGCCACGTGGTTTGATCTTGATTGCAAGGCTCTAAAGAGCCAGCTGCGGCAGTCATAGATCCCGATTCGCGACCCACGAGGCCCACCGAAGACTATAAGCTCTTCCTAAAAGCCAAGAAGGGGGAGATACATGGCGAGAAGCGGGGCGCTGTTTGACATGCTCATGGCGGAGCCAAAAAGCTTTTGGCGTAGGTGTTATATAAGAAGCCCGGTGGCTGGTAATGTGTGGAGCAATGGATGCAACTGCGGGAGTTATATGACCACGCCGGGAGCTAATGCGAAGTCGGTCAGTAGGAGAGTCTTTGCGGCTCCGCGGGAGGATGTTATGAGGTCTCGAGGCATCGGCGAATGGCAAGGCAAGGATTCGGGGCTGGTAGAAACGTTGAAATGGTGGCCATACAGTGGTAGGGCCCACGGCGGTGATCATTAACGGGCTGCGGCGAGGGGCTCCCGAAGTGGATGAACCAGTAAAGGTTGTTTCTGTTCATAAAGGCGGTATCTGGATGAGCGGCGAATTAGGATGATTACCGTGCTTCATTTATTTGCAAAAGCTCTACAGCGGTGGTGGAAAAACTTTAGAAATGGGCGAGGAAGCTGAGGAAGGTGCGGGCAGTGGCGGCGGGCTTTTCGCCCGGCTCACTCCGCGACCGACCATATCTTCACACTTTGAAGTGTTGATGGAGGCAAGCAGAATGGCGGCGAGGACTTGTATTACTCTGAAATCTCGATAATGACGAGCCCGGAGTATTTTTAGTGCTTGGCCGATGCTTTGGGGAGAATTAAAAGACCCATCACGGCTTAGGACCAAGGGTTTAGACAATCTTTTGAGAGGCGGAATAGGTGGCTCTGCGCAATGAATCGGGAGGACAATTAGAGCAACGAAGAGAAGCTTCCTTACCATGCCATGGCGGTTTGAAGAATCCCTCTTCTCCGGTAGTTGGCTATTAAGTCTCATTTTCGGAATCTAGCCGTTCTTGCTTTGTCCCAGCCGTCCAAATTGTCAGAGGAACAATGGAAGAGACATCTTGCGCTTTTAAGGCATTGATTTAATCCCAACTGCTCATCCTTGGCCATGTCGCAGCCCCATTTCCCAATATCTATTGCCCTTTCTTTGCCAAAATGCGTACAAACCTCGGGACAAATTTCACCATTTTCTAAACCAATGCAATCATTCATCAAATCAAGCTGCTATAGTATCTCGCATTATCATATTGAGTTTGAGAGTTCAAATCCTTACCGTCGTCAAATTATTTTCCTCTGTCCTAGACATAGAAGCCAGATATGAAGCTTCGAAACAAGTCAGCTCTTATAATCACGCGGGGTTTGCGGCGTTGGAGGAGAGTTAACAGCATCTAAAGATTCATCCCCAAAATTTTCAGATTCAAGACCTTTATCCTCGGTATCATCATCATCCACTAAGATAATCTTCCTAAAAATCTGTTTGGATGATCTTGATCTTACATTTTCCTTGCTTGAAACCGAATGATGAATCAATACCTGAATCTTTGCAGCAGGAATCATCGCCCGGAATCATCAAGAACTACCACATTACTTGGTTCTTGAGCCACGAAACCGGCATTTTGTTGGGGCCCTTGCAAGGGGCGGCCATGTTCTCCACCGGGCCACAGTCTGGCTGCCTCTCATCGCCATAGCTAAACATACATTCGAGGCACCACATCATGTTTTCGGTCTCATTTGCATTTCCTAAGCCAAGATCATCACCATAGCCATTATCGAGACCAAAAACACCTTGGCATGGCTACCAATGCTTCCACTTTTCCGCCTGCGGATTTGTCTTCCATTTCTGAACCGGATTTATCAAAATGATGCCAGAGACAGTTAACCAGGAATTACCGAGGAGGCTGCAAATTCCAAAACAAAATCGAGGAAACACGTCCAAGATCAACGGCGAATAGGTGAGGAGTACAGAGATCAAAGGCGAATCAAAGGGAAGACATGAGATCAAATCTATCTCGAAATGGAAAGTGACTTGTAAGTGTAACAAGTGCTCCAAAGTTCTTCGTGTCTTTTTGCACATGTATATTTATATTTATTCAAATATTAATTCGGCAATAGTAATGTCCCATTTATGATTGGCGATTTATAGGTACAGAAAACATTACCCAAGATTTGGTTTGTGTGTATTTCCACAAAATACGCTAGATTTCGGATTCCTCCAAACTTAAATACTAACTATAAAGTCATGATTTCCTCTTTATGGGATTTATTCGTGAGACTGAATGGTAACTGTGGATCTCGAGCATACGCTGGGCATCATACCAGATCGGCGGCCATCATCTTTTTTTTTGGATAAAAAATGCCGCGGCACTTCCTAAGGTTTCGATTGAACACATAGTTGGCAAACACAAAAGAGGCAAAAAAAACCACAAAAAGAAAAAAAAAACCAATAGCCAATGGTGAGAATGAAGCCTCTGCCAAACCAGGCTACTGCCGGGTTGCTGAATCCTCTTCCTCCAGGAATCCATCCTCTACTCCTAGTAAAAGTAACACAACCAGCGTTGGAGGATTTACCTCCAGGCCAAGGTGGCGGTCTCACCAGAACCCTTCCAATTACATCTAACTACTGCCATCATCCAAGAAAGAAAGCAAGAAAACAAAAGCGTAGCTTCTCTTCTTTTAAATTCTGTGGCTTAAGAATCCGTGGCCAGTTTGTTCCATCTTCAGAAGAATCGATGGCGCTTGAATGCAATATCTGCTTCGTACAATCCCACCAATCTACAGAAGAAACCATGCCATCACATTACCTACACCAAGCCCTGCAAAAACAAAAGCATGAAGGTTGTTCGAGCCATGGTAGGAACCCAACCATCATTCAATTAAATTGGGATTATGTCTATTCCAAAATCGCGCCGTATAAGCCTTTTATTGACCATTATATTGAATTAACCACACTTATGCACTGAGTTTATTTTCGGGCTAGGAATAGAAAATGCAAATCACCCATATTATGACAGAATGTTGGCAATATAAAAAGTAGGAAATTGCTTATTATTTCGTACCATCACAGACGACAACGAAATCTATAGATTGAAATTTTAGTGCTTTACGAATAAATAACGGCAAGCAAGTTGCTACAAAACAGAGATTTTCGTGGGCGCGATTTCATTGGCATAAATATAGCATTATAATAGAATATAAACTAAAAAAACTAATCCGATTCATCATCGACAGGCGCTCCTGAGATCCTCTCCATCATGAACAAAGCATGCTCTGGATTCCATTGAAGATGGATTACAACATCAAAGGGATCAGGATAGAAGCGGACAGGATTCATAGCAACAACAGTCAACCAGTCCTCAAGTTCTATTTCTAGCTGGCGGCATCTGCAGAGGTCCTCATGGGTCATCTTGCAGGTAATAGAATGTGCCATAATAACAAGAAGCAGGCAGAGGCCGAAGCCGATGGTTTGGCAATTTCATGCATACCTATTTATACACACCTGAATTATTGACGGTATATACATACAAATTATTGCAAGTATAGCAAACCATACACATAATATAATAATACAATACGTAACACAATATATATATTCAAAACCTTTGGTGTAAAGTATATTTGATATTCAAAACTTTTATGGAAAGTGTATTTCCGGTATACATATACACAAGGCCCCCAAAAATAAACTACTTTAATTAACCAATACAAAATTTTCTAAAAACCATGATATATGTTGTTTTTCATGCATGAACTTTGTTGATAGAAGAAAACCACGTGTTATAGTGGTTTCTTGAATTTAGGACATGGTTATGAAGGATGGTTATCAATACCATAGTGCTTTGTTAATATTAGATATTTGCATGTATACTATTATGGTTTATTAAAACTAATAATGGTTTGTTAAAACCACTCCATGAATTGGGGCATAGTTTCGAGGGGTCGATGTGCTATGGGAAAGTTCAAAATTTTCTCTTATTAGGTTGAGATTGATAGAGCTAGAGCTATTGATCACTTAAGTATTTACAAGCTACGTATTTGGTTTAAGTCAAATTTGAGAACACTTTGTGAAGCTACAAGCATACTAAGTGTTATCGGGTTGGGGCGTGGCTCCTTAATCTCTTCAATATGACAAAGGGAAGAATCTTTTTCTCCATCTCATCACATAAACCTTCTCTACTACTAGTAGGAGGTAGGTTAACATTAAAGAGCTTGCAAATGACTACCTACTAATCATCTAGTCCTTTATTTTAAAGCATGGTAAACATAAGAGCATGCGTTTTAACCTTAAACCTTGCATTTTGAGTCACCATCATCATTCACATGCATGTACCATGTTGCATCGCTATATCCTTAACACGTTGTCACCATAATGTGCATACGTGGATAAGGGCAACTTTAAAACATCCAATACCAATATTTAATAGAACATTATTGAGATTTGGTCGCAACCTCTATATGCAAATAAGTTATTATAGTATTGAAAGATCTATCACACGTAGAATAGCGTAACTAACTACTCTACCATGGTAGTTAATAGGGACTAAACTATAATTTTTCTTAACGCCCTGGTTCTGAGGTTTACAGGATGAGATCTAATCTCATCCATTGATTGAAGTGTTGTTATTAGCTAATAACAGTTTGCTGGCCCAAATTTTATACTCTTTTTCTATTCTATTATACTAGAAAAAGTGCTCAGCGTTGCTGGGCTTTTTGTTGGAATTAAATTCAAAAGTTAATAAATATATGGTTAATAAGAGCATCTAATTACATATATGGTTGTTTGTTATCATGGAAGTTTGAAATTGTCCTTAAAAGATACTTTTATTGAGCTTAAAAGAATTTATGAAGTTTTAAAATGTTCATAGCAATCGTTTATGCAGGTATAATAGCCTACATGCTAAGTGGACACATAGATTCACCTATTTAGTTCTCATTTTCGAACTCTTGTAATTTGTCCAAAGTGACTTTCATGCTTGGATATCATGAAACGTTCTCATTGCATTGCATATTGCATACTTTCAATTGAAATTATTGAATGTCGAGATGTGTCGATGATTTCTTGTAGATTGGCATCGATGGTAGGGTAATGGTTGGTCTTGCAGGGCAAAAGTGTGGTCAATGTCAATTTGAAAAAAACTTGCAAAATCCTAGATGGATGCCTATTTAAACATCAAAGTTGAAAATATATGCAAGTTTGCACGTTTGCATATTAGAATACTTCGCATTTTTACTTTCAATCACCCCATCTTTCCCTCAAGATATAGTTGTCCATCATGGGTAAACTTGAACAAAAAATAAAATAATATTACAACTTCATTATATAACAAAAATAAGTATGTTCAAAATGAATTTTTCTTGGGCTTTTATCATTTAATAATACAATCACAAAACTGTCAGTATTGTTGGTTTTTCCCTCCAGAGATAAAAAATATCTTTTATGATCCTCATTCACAGTAACTTTCACAACCACGTGTTTGCCTAAACTCAAGATAGTTACATTAAGAAAAGGGTCGAAAACTGACTATCTTTTAATGAACACTCGCTCAGATGTTATCTCGAGATTTTAAAGACATAGATCACTAATAACACTTGGCATAAACTCCAAATGTCACATCCAAAACAAGGCCCGTATACTTTCTGTAATATTTGCAAGGAATAAAATTTCTCAATAACAAACGAATGAATCACTCTACACTATTCATATGCTCTTATGCTACATTAACTAAACTATGTACAAAATACATGATTGCTATTTGTCTCCGTTAGCTAAAAATCTCATAGCTTCTGTATTCAAATCAACTAAGTTGTGGTGTTGTCTCCAAACACCAACTTGTATGTAGCAGCATGGAGACATAAACATGAAAGATGTGTCAAACTTACGGTTAGGATATTGGGACCCCATTACTCAATCAGATCTGTTGAAAGGCATTAGAATCAACATACCCAGTGCACTATTGGATAAACAAATTTCATTGCTGTTTGTGACTACTGACATTGTAAATGCTTTGTAAAATTTGATATTTTATGCCTATCGCACATCAAACATACCAACTTCAACGTTTCTTCTTCACAACCGGGATAGGGTAAGATTGAAATGTGGCATCAAAGACGGAGCTATGTTCATCTTTCCTTTTGATCACTTCCAGGTTCCGTGAAATTTAGTAGTCGGTCTGATGGTGAAAATGCAAACTTACAGAATCAGGCTTTACAATAGAAAGCAAAAAAATATTTCCGTTTCCATTTCTTTTGCACCATTTACAATTCATTTTATGCTACTATAGCATTTTGGTTATCCCATTTTACTGTAACAATTAAAACAGGTTCCTTGCCACTGTAGCATTTTAAACCTATTTAAACTTCAACATGATACTTCAGCATCCAAAACTTAAACTCTGCACCAATAACACAGAGCGACAACAGTAAACAACACGAAATTTTAGATATGGTCCCCTACAAAAATCATGGTTGTGAACAGAACTTGTTACAGTCAAAACTTGCTATAGTCAAGACCTGCTCTAATGTAATTCCACCATGGAACTTTGGAGAATTTTCTATAAATTGCCATAGATTCCTCTATCACTTTTTGTTGCTTCTAAGACACGACAAACCTACACAGCACACTACAACTTGCACATCACACATAATTAAATAATCTGCACAACAATGAACCTGCACAACAAACATATACATTATTACAAAAAAAAAAACATTTCTCCATCTGAAATGGCTCACATGGCTTTCTTTTACACTGTTTGGCTTGTCCAATGCCAATCAACATAGCTTTTGCTTCCCTTTCCCACCACCTGGAAAAGTCAAAGACCCTTAAATATATCATACTACTAAGTACTCCCAAAAAGCTTGGGTGCACTTGCTGAAAGACAATGGCCGTAATTAGCTATTTTGGACAAAAACATAAAGACACACCATAATGATTTTCCATCTTTATTTGTGGTATTATAAAGGCAGGAGCAAAGCAGCTACCAATGTTCCACTGCCCTGTGCATCTTTTCTACTGATAATAATAAACAAATAAATCAAAGTTTGAATTAGATCAGCAAGTTGCCCAATATTATAACCATACCAGGCCTTTGGCAGAGATAATTCACGTAGCCTCTTACCGTTTGAGATAGAACAACATTTAAACTCTAGGAGTGTGAGCTTGTTGACCATTTCCTCTATTTGTTGATCATTTCCTCCATAAGCACATCTTCAGCTGGAGTGATCTTGCACATCTAATGCTTCTCTTTTCTAAGAAGCAAATCCACATGTTGTGCCCATTGGAAGAATTCTTGTGTAATGTCAACAGCCAGTACTGAATACATCAGAAAAATTCTTGTGCAATGCCCTTCTCCAATGTAACACCCTAGTAATGAATAGACGAAGGGATATGCTCTGACGGTGACAAAATCATTGAGCCATCTAAAAATACATTTCTATTACTGCTTCTTCAACTCGGCGGCAAATAAAAAAAAAGGGGTCTGAGAGGCGATACATGGCGTCGGTCTGGCGTCGGTCGTGCATTGCCATCGCTACTCCCCAACATCAAATAACTCAAGCTTAACTTTAAACAACATACAGTGATAAAAAATGTATGACCTATTGTAACACGTTTTTTTTGGCCTCCGAAATTCCTCGTTGCATATTATCCCCACTAAAGGTGTCCGCACAAAAATTCAAGTCCAAGAACACGTAGGAAGAATGATTCTTATGGCTCCTTTATGCACTACAAACAAATAGGATTTGTTACCTTTAAAATATAATCATCACTATACTTTCTTGTTGCATAGTTCTTTGCCTAAACGTACCACATAAAAGGTGGATAAGCATTTTTGAATAACCATCAAAGGCCGAATGAGAGTACTAACTTTAAGAAGAGCATCAAGCCACCGATCTGGTTTAATTCCTGCATCTCTCTCCCTTCTACAAAGTTCGGAGAACATATCTGCTGCGGCGATAAGAAATCGATGGCTTGTAGCTCATGGAAATTTGGCCCATCAGCGGGTAATCTAAAAGGCTTGATATATTTGTGCCCCATCTTACCATATCGGTTTCCAACTTCTTGACACCCAGGTGAGAAGTCCAAAGACTTCCTTCACTGTCATCTAAGCCCATATGAACATCATGTTGGCTAATATATCTATGTCTTTTGGGGAATAAACTCATTGAAATCATGTCCGTTGTAGGTGACTCGCCCTTCATACTACATAGTCACATCATTGCTTATTACAAGGCCTTTAGATTGCTTATTACAAGGCTTATTACGTTCTACCTTTAGATTAGGATCGAGTTTCCCGGCTAAGCCAAATGAAGTGTAGATTTTCCAGTCCGGAGAACCAAGAAGCAATGTCATCCTAATAGTTCCATAGAAGCCTCGTTAGGCTCCGGCGAATAAAGAAGAGGTGCGACACCATGGCGTCGGTCTGGCTGTCGATCACGTGCATTGCCATCGCTACTCCCCAACACCAACATTAACATGCAGATCATGCGTGCATTTCTTCCCATTTATTCTTCATAAAATAAACTTTGAATGATGAACAATATCATAAAATAAGCCCTAAATGATGAACGGTTTTTGATGAAAGATTTGTAGATCTACCCAACCAACACAAAAATTAAGCGCAAAATGTTGCTTAATTGCATGAACATAGTGCGCTTCATTATCCAACCCAACTCTATTACGTTTCCAAATCCAGTTGCGGGGTTAAGAAATGCTCTAGTGCATAAAAAGAAAAAACTTGGGCCATTTTACGTTCATACATAGAAACGTAGGTTGAATTGAGGAATGAAAATTGCACGAAATAACACAAAATGCACAGGAGAATCGCCCCTGCATCATCTTAAAAAAACCAGCGCTATACACACTTGAGAGGTTGCTTCGCGTTGCATTTAACATGTATCTTGTAACTGCTTGTCCTTTTTCTCTTGCCTTCTGATATAGAAAAATTTCAAGCGTTGATCTGCCATAGGTAGCGGAGAACGCCATAGATGTTTCTCGATCTCAAAGCTCAAAGCCATTACAAGAAGGCGTGCGCGTGCAAAAATGTGCTCTCCCGGTGACACAAAACTGTAAATCCAACGAATCAAAATAAAAGAAAAAATCCATGGCCCAAAATGCGCGCACAGATTATCCCAAAACTCCTTTATTACTATATATAGATTCTATTCTCATATGTCCCAGGGTTTTAGCACGAATCCTTATAAGATCCTGAAAAATATATGATCAGATGAGTTGTGGGAACAAGGACTTTGATTTGAAATTATGCTGCTGCAGCACAGTATGAGGCCACACTCTAAAAGCGTACGAGATTCAGCAAGCAAGAACCATCATCACAATCTCTCTCTAACTATATTTTTTCATTGCGGTGCCTCCTCATTTTTTGAGCTCTAGAAGTCTCTTGCTCAGGCCACAATAAATCCCGCAGGCGCCCCCCCAAACCCCATTTCTTACTCAATCGAATGACCATAAGCCATAAGCTTGCTTGCTTTCTTGAGTATTTTTTGCACAGTGCAGCAACTCCGACTCTTGTTGCTTATGCTTCTTTGCCTAATCCAACAACCTTAAACCTTGAATCTCCATTGCTTGCGCCCGGCTTCTCTGACACCTTCCCGATATCTCTTTTCGTTGTAAACTTTTGAACTAGGGCGATAACACCATGGCCCTCGGGCATCACCTCAAAATCATTTTCGGGTCGCCATTTTGGCCATGGCCCTCAATTTGTTTTTTTTTTTTAGAACACCCTCACGTTAGGGCATTATCTACGCCATATCCGTCTTGCATGCGCTCTAAACATTAATCACATATGTTCTTCCATCTCATCCACATATGTCCAAAGGCAACACAAGCACCTATTTATAATGCTTTTTTGGAGCGGGCGATGTAAATGATGGTCGGTTAATCGGTTTGAATCCACGGCATATCCACGATAATATATAGTGTAAACACCGAGATTTTGAGTTTTAAGGGACTTTTCGTTTTCTTTTCGGTTTTAACGCCCGCTTTTGAGCGAACATTTGCGTTCTATTTTTTCTAGGGTTCTGGGAAGATGATTGGAATTCTGCATAGCCGTCTTTCGTTAGGTTATGCCTTCTTCGGCATTTTTGTGGGGACCGGAAGCTTTTGTTTGCCATATATTGCCGCTCTGCTTTCGTTCCTTCTCAAGTCCATGGCGGTAAGACATACGTGTTTTGGTTTTCTTCCCTAAGATTGCTTTGCTGATCAGTATTCTATTTTCTTGTTTGATCGGCCTAACTTTTTCATAGCCGGCAACCATTTCCGTTCCCTATTCATTGTGTGCATGTCATGCTCGGAGCTTCAAGCATTTGGAATGAGGCGTGCCGCAGGCACGCGAAAGGATTTGATAAAGGCGTATTGATCATCGAACATTTTTTTCAATTGCATGCTCGGTTATTCAGATTTTTACGCTTTAGTTACGCTCTTTAGTTAATATCATCTATTTGAGGTGCATTTGTGTAACATGCGGCTCATATATCCTATTTTATTTGCATTTACCTTGGATTATGTATTCAACTCCTCCTTAATTCATGGGTTGCTAAGTTTTGTTAGCGTTTTTATTTTCGATACTATGTTGTGAAGCTCTACACTTGGTAAATGTCGGCATTATTTAAATCTTTTTCGATTTGCACCTCAAGTATTATGTTCAGAAAGCACAAGTTTTGTCTACATTATTTAAGACGCTCTCTTACATCTACATAAGGTGAAGTTTATTCTTATCCCTTTGATTGCTCAGACTTCCTCCTCCATTTACTCATGCATGTTTTGTTACTTGTCTTTTGTCTAGCTTAATAAACACAGTCAAATCAAGGACACACATAACAATTCTAGAACATCTTGTCATAGGCGATTTCAAAGTTGCACCATGTGGCAAACCATGTTGTTCTTGTGCCTAGAGATGAAAGTTTTGCAGATTTGCTTGACGCCAATCAATTGAGAAATGGTGAAGTCACATGGAATAATGCCATAAGGTGCAGGTTAATTCAAGCTCTTCTCTAGTACAGTATGCACGGAAGCATAGAAACATTAGAGGTAATTTGAGATCTCCTTTTGTCCCCATAAGAATCCTCCAATAGAATGAGTACTCTACATCAAACTGCAATTAATGCAGCATTAACAACTTCATTGCTGTCGTTTTTTCCCTATAACTTTTGATCTACTCATGAAAATGCTGCGGCGTTTGTTTCATTAGATGCAGAATGAAAAGATCTTTCAAGTGATATATGGTTATGATTATTTCAATACAAGCCATATGTGTTAACCTTAAAAAATATGGTTTTTTGCTCTTTTCTTATATATTTACATCCCAAAAGATATAACAATGGGTTGTCATTAGAAAGATCTTGAGGAGACGAATCCATTGCCACAAATAGTGTTTGAATCGGAGTTTTTGATCAAAAGTTATAGTAGAAAAATGACACTGCAAAAGTTAGTTAGAACTGCATTAATTACTACTGCCACATAATACTGGAATAAAATACACTGGAGCTCTTCTCTTATTGGACAGTTAAAAAGCTGATGTGGCTTTTTAAGCATCCCTTAATGGGACAAAATGAGATCTCAAATTACCTCTAATGAGTATGTTCAGCTATGATAGTACCTTATCCTTCCTTTTTGTTTGTTCATGTGCCTAGAGATGAAAGGTTTGCAGATTTGCTTGACAACAATTGAGAAGTGGAGTTATGAATCAATGGCACGAAGAATAATGCCATAAGGAACAGGTTAGTTCAAGCTCTTTCTAGTATAGTATTCAGATCAGCATATTTCTAGAAGAATGTTATTTGTATTCAGTATGTTTGTAGTAGCTGAGCAAAATATGGTTCGTGCAAGCAACCAACTGCAAGACTGACTTCTAGTTGTTATAGTTGTGAGTGTTCCACAAAAATAAGCCATTCTATATATTGCTTTCTCATGTAGGAAATTAGAAACTCAGCAGCTTCTGATTGCATAAATGTATGGACCATGTATATGTTGATTGTTAACTATGTGCTGCATTCCATACATGTGATTTGTTGGATTTATATGTTGTTTGGTTCCTGTTGTTTATGGATAAGACTGGAAATGTCAGGGTTCAATTCCCTAATCTCTTCACATATGGATTATGACCATAGATGTGTTGTTTTAAAGTAAAAACACTGGCAACAATTTCGTTAATGGCTATGTAGATACAAATTTTAACAATAAATGTCTAATATGCATTGAATAAAACACTAACCATATAGGAAGCTTTTTTTAACCTCACACCATTAGGTGATTGCTTATGTTATCAAAACGGTAATGGTTTCTCTAATGGACGAAAAATAAAGAACTAATAATCTAGAATAAAGCACTAATGATATACAGTAAAAAATCGCTATTAGTTGATGAAGAAACTCATAACAATTGGATCCATGCTTATATCTTCAAAGCAATAATAGTTTTCAACTTTAGTGTGTCTTGTTATGGTTTTGAAATTAATATCAGTTTTCAACTTTAGTGTGCCCTTCCATGCATTCTCCATCCATACCATATCTTACAGCTTGCTATGCAAAGTAACCAAACGTGCTTTTCACTAATTATTTTACGCAATGTATTTTTTTGCGCCAAGGCATTATAGTAATTATATTTGTAGGGGCATCAAATTTTGATATTTGTAGGGGCATTATTGGTAAATACATAAAGTTACAGGAGTATTTTGGTAGTTTTTCCTATAAATCGATTATTATGATGGCAATTTTCATCCAGACAGGTTTAAGACAAATTGACAAGGAAAGAATTCCACATGCACGAATTCTTTTATAATTGATCGGGCGGCATTTACATAGGCGAATTGACAAGAAACAATGGCAGGTTCCTGCATTCCAAAAGACAAAACAATTGGTTCCTCTCACTCGAACCTGATGTGTGGAGCTGTATTTCAGCTTTGAACAGCAGTACAGAAAAAATTGAGAACGTTTGTTGAAAGAGCAAGGGCTTCAAGAGCATGGTAAAATCTGGCCGAATCCGGTACTGCCTTCTAGCATGGATGAACCTTAGATACTATATGGTAAGATCATGAAAAATTACTGGTCATGAGCCTTGAAATTGAGATGACTCACGATTCTCTCGCTTCTGCAACAGAAACAGATATAGAACACATTCTGATATACTGAAAGTGTGCACCAGATATCTTTCACCTATAACAGATCCTTCCTTGTATGCACGCCAAAATGAAGGCAGACACAAACCCAGAAAATATCAAGCTTGAGAAGAGCTAAAGCAGAAACATGAAAAGTGTCAGTGGTCAGAAAAGGAGCACGGATCAAAATAGCCCGCGAATAGTAGCACAGAAAATTATCAGTACAGCCTGCCCCTGCAGTTTTGAGCTCCACAATGGCACAGTTTAATCTTTTCTCTACCATCAGGGTACCGCACACTACCAATGGTGTAATTATAGTCATAACTGAACTCTGTGAAAGGCTTAATATTGTCCATGGCAAATATCATAAGATGAGGACGTCGAAGATCTTCGTGGTCCCAAAATACACACTGCACAAAAACATTGGGGTTGCAGCTATGGTTTATGAATCTGGCAACGTTTCCACATGCAGCTGCATCAACAGACATATGGGCATCATGAAACTGCTCATGGCTGTTAGGAATGCTGGGGTTTTGATCTTCAAAGAAACAGGAGATATCTACTCCTCTATCCTGGTTGCCCTTAATGCAGTCAATATCAAACAAATACACGTCTCTTCCAACCCTTTTTTCTGCCTCACCAGAGTCCAGCAATTCCCCCAAATATTCACATATAAAACTCCCCGCAGGTATGGTGTCCCATGATCTGACTCCCCATCCCTTTTGTTTGGTCTTGAAGACTTCCAAATTAAAATTTCCACTCTTTTGGCTGACTCTGTTGTAGCAAGTCTCGGGACAACCACAGTCTGGCCCACATTCGTATACTATGTTTTTTGTCTCAACCAGTGCTCCATCATGAGTATATGGCATCCCACCATTTTTCTTAATGCATTCACATGCTGAAGTGTCCCAACAACGCCCTTTGCATTTGCAGCCCTTAAGTTTTGGAGGCTTCTTACCCAGCAAAATGTTTCGTGATAAGACCATCTTGCAAACATATTTGAAAGTATGGGGCAGATCCTTACCATATGGATTCACAACAGGGATTGGTAGAAGCTCTTTTCCTTCAGACAAATCTTTCTTTACCAAGTCTAGTCGAACTGAAGGCTGCATCTTCAACTTCGCAGCAAACATAGTAAGCCTAGAACCCAACTCCTGCTGTCCTGGTAGCCTCACAAGCTCAAATTGGTAAACCTTAAAACCTGCAGCCCCATTTTCTATCCAAAACTTTCTGATCCTGTAAAGGCCGTCATAACTGTAAATTTTTGCTGATGGACTGTTCTTATCAGGGCATCCTCTTATAACTCTAATGGGCAGTTGGTGATTATAACTGTTCACCATACCTAAATTCCCTCTGAGCAGCTCCTGATTAGCATTTTGGCGTCTTCCTGAGCGGTGATCATTGCCTCCTTGGCCTGTGTAAGTCAAGACCTCTCCAGTATCCTTGTCATCTTCATATCCCCCTGAAGCAACCACGCTGATTGCAACTTTATCACCATATTCGCTATGCTCTGCATTAAGGCAAGATATGCCACTCTGTATTTGCTGGTGAAGACCAATGATATGCATCTCTGATCTGTAATAAAATTGATCTCCAACCTCCACACCAGGAACTGGGCCTATTCTGGCCTTCCTGTTGACCCACATGTTTCTTTTCTTCATCTCAGATCCAGCACGAAGATCTGCCCTCCTGATCTTATCGTGCTTAGCTTCTTCTTGCTGCTGATATTTCCTGCGCAACTTCTCAAACGTCTTTAACGTTTTAATCACCAAAGCCTTTGAATCATCAGAACTGGTATCATGGTGAACCTCATCTTCTTCAGATTCGTTATCATCGCAGAATGGAGGCGATCGCTCCACTACTGCAGAAGCTTTCGATTTACGAATATCTGAAACAAGCGGCCGAACTGAAGATATTTTTTGTGCTGGCAGATGCTTTACAGGAGAATTAAAAGACCCATCACGGCTTAGGACCAAGGGTTTAGACAATCTTTTGAGAGACGGAATAGGTGGCTCCTGCTGCAATGAATCGGGAGGACAATTAGAGCAACGAAGAGAAGCTTCCTTACCATGCCATGGCCGGTTTGAAGAATCCCTCTTCTCTGGTAGTTGGCTATTAAGTCTCTGTTTTCTGGAATCTAGCTTCGTTCTTGCTTGCTTGTCCCGCGGTCCAAATTGTGCGAGGAACAATGGAAGAGACATCTTGCGCTTTAAGGCATTGATTTCGTCCAACTGCTCATCCTTGGCCATGTCTGCAGCCCCATTTCCCGCAATATCTATTGCCCTTTCTTTGCCAAAATCTGTACAAACCTCAGGACAAATTTCACCATTTTCTAAACCAATGCAATCATTCATCAAATCAACTGCTATAGTATCTGCATTATCATATTGAGTTTGAGAGTTCAAATCCTTACTCGTCGTCAAATTATTTTCCTCTGTCCTAGACGGATCTTCAGGCATAGAAGCTGCATATGAAGCTTCGAGCTGTTCCCAGCTCTTATAATCACGCAGGGTTTGCGGCGTTGGAGGAGAGTTAACAGCATCTAAAGATTCATCCCCAAAATTTTCAGATTCAAGACCTTTATCCTCAGTATCATCATCATCCACTAAGATAATCTTCCTAAAATCTGCTGGATGATCTTGATCTTGCGATTTTCCTTGCTTGAAACTGACTGATGAATCAATACCTGAATCTTTGCAGCAGGAATCATCGCCAGAATCATCAAGAACTACCACATTACTTGGTTCTTGAGCCACCAGAACCGGCATTTTGTTGGGGCCGCAGCCGGGCGGCCATGTTCTCACCGCCACAGGTCTGCTGCCTCTCATCGCCATAGCTAAACATACATTCTGAGGCACCACATCATGTTTTCCAGTCTCATTTGCATTTCCTCGCTCAAGATCATCACCATAGCCATTATCAGAGGACCAAAAACACCTTGGCATGGCTACCAATGCTTCCACTTTTCCGCCTGCGGATTTGTCTTCCATTTCTGAACCGGATTTATCAAAATGATGCTAGAGACATTTAACCAAGAATTACCGAGGCGACTGCAAATTCCAAAACAAAATCGAGGAAACACGTCCAAGATCATCGACGAATAGGTCAGGAGTGCAAATTAGATTGAAAGTAGGGAAAATTTTAAGCGATGGTCCAAAACCAGAGCTTGCAGAGATTGAGAAGGCGCCATAAGGGAAGAAGTGTTCCAAATTGGCACATGTATATTTATATTTATTCAATATTAATTCGGCAATAAGTAGTAATGTCCCATTTATGATTGGCGACTTATAGGTACAGAAAACATTACCCAACATTGGTTTGTGTGTATTTCCACAAAATACGCTAGATTTCGGATTCCTCCATACTTAAATACTAACCACTAGCTACGTTGAGCTAGTTAGTCTAGAGACATGGGCATCTGAGGGCAAAATCTTATGTAATAAGGAAAGTTCTAGTTGAGGAAATTCCACGAGGAATTTTTCGAGGCGGAGCCGCCAGACGAGGCACCCAAGCGACCAGCCGCAGCGCCGTTGAGTTTGGCGGCCCATCGAGGGAATATTCTTGAGGGAATATTCTGAGACAAAGAACTTTCCCTTACGTAATGAGCTGTTAGTGAGAATTACGACCAATTACGAGCAGTTCTAATCTCAGATCTCCTGGCTATGGCGAGCATCGGATCTCCCTACTATGGCGAGCAATGCACAAAATACAGAAGGCATAGCCTGCCAGATCACAAGCAAAGAAGACTTGATGTAGAACAAAGAAACTCTGTGCTAGGAAACCCTGTTGTAAAAAATGGAGCTTCCGGATTCAAAGCAGAGCAAAAAAATGGCCGCTATGATCACAAGCTTTCTTCTGCTCCTATTTGTTCTCGCTCAGCAACGGCTATGGATAAACCTGTGTTGGTGCAGAAGTTGACGCTGCGCTTGAGACCTTGTGTTATGTGCTAAGAAACCATGCGAAAACCCTATGTTGGTGAGAACTCGGCTATGGCATGGCGCTGCTAGAAACCCTATGCTAAGAAACCTTGGGGAAGAAATGCTTCCGAAAGAAAGCTTGAGCGGCACCACCGTACACAGGCGGAGGAACATTTATGGGATTTAAAATTAGTGGAATAATGCAGTAATTCTCACTAACTGTTCATTACGATGCAATTTCGTCCTCCAGGATCCCAGAGGAATCCTTCAAGTCCACAAAGACGACGTATAAATTTTTTTTTTATGACATGGCTTCAACATGTCAATGACCCAAATATACCATGGATATACCTACGGTTTAAACATGTCGATGAATAAGGCACTCGACACAGTTCTCCATCATTCAAACGTTCTACAAATTTGCTCATTCTAGTGGCACACATAACTCAATGGAATAATTGCTCAAACCTCAATGCGGAACAACCTTTATTAATTTTAGGTAAAGGAAACTCGTAACCTCTGCTTCAATCCCAGGCAAGTTGTGTCCCTTTACATGTACTAGCATTTTACATGGAAGAGTTTGCTATCGCGGAGCCCATGGATAAGAGATACTTTTACACTCGTCAACTTTGACATTCATCCAATTCGTTAACTCAATGATAGGCTTTGCAAATAATATACAAATTTCCCAATTGCTATGATATCAGATCAACATGGTAAAAGGCTTAATTAGAGATGGGTACCGCATATTATGCCACGTATTATTGAAATAATTGCTGGGAAAACTTCTTATCATAGTACTAACCCTAAAGACTTGTACGTACCCTTTGAATCCACCTTCTCTATTTTGTCCATAGTCATGGCAATGATGGCACACTCGTTCCACTTTGTGCAGCTGCTACTTGTGCAGTATTCCTGTTTCACTGCACACATGAAGTCCTGAACCAAATCATCATACTCCTGCAAAAAAAGAAAATCCACCATTACAGATGTGGAATATTTCTAGACATGTTTTTTTAAGCATCGCTTGGATTTACCAGTCCAGTGGCACACTCTCTTCGTAACCCAATGTAAAATGGATCATCCACATCAACTGTTTCTAGACCCAGATTCTTCCTGCTGTTATCTAGCTGATTGCCAACCATATATATGTGGATAATTAATACAATTCTATGAAAAAGAGATGTTTTGAATTGTTGTTATATGGTTACCTGATGTTTAATGTAACTGGGAGCCATACAGTGACAACCACCAACAAAATCATTCCACGAAAAGATTCTGGGCTCAACAAATGTATTTTTGACCCATTGACGAGGATCTGAGGGGGGGTCAATGCCCAAAGTCAAGTAGCCACCCTTTGTGCAAACCATCGTCTAGTTGCTCATTGCCAACCCAGACGAAATGGCATTTGCAACAGCATGACCAACAGCAAGCTCACTTCGTGTACCACGATAATTTATTGCTCTGCAAGATATATACACTCTTGAATAAGGATAGAAGTGAATAGCCGTAGTTGAAGTGTTCTACATACGTGTCCAGAACATTAATCCCAACTGATAAGGCTTTTGAAATAGAATCCTCGTACTCTTCATTTGCCTTTTCTGTTTCAGGTCCCAAATAAGTGCCTAACCCCAAAGAAGATACTGTTAAGTTTCCAGGTTCACCCCCAAGTGACAGTGTCCTGAAGTGTCCTTTCCCTGTGAATGGAAACCCCAAACAGCAATTCAACAACGAAACATATAAAGCATGTGCTAATGGAGAGGGAAAAGTAATATAGACATATATGAAGTTTGCTTCAGATTAATAGAGTAGTTTCTTCAAATTTTATTTTTTTGACAGGCATTCTAACTAACCCAGCAAAGAGAAAATGGTAAATAAATATGCTAATCAAAATACGCTAACAGAGAGTAGGAAATATTGGTTAATCACTAAATCCTTGGAAGAGAGACAAGTTTATTGCTAATCTAATAACAAGTGGTTCAAGTAGCATTCGCTTCGTTTGTAATCTGTTAGTCAATCACTTAATAATCAGCATTTAGAAAGTGATCAAAGGGCTTACCGGCAGTACTGGTGAACTTTTCAGCGTAAGCACCAGTTCCTGCTGCATCAGCACGGCCAGTTATAAGACTCATTTGGGTTTCTGTACTTGTGGTCCCATTATCTGCTGCAGCGCAACTTAAGCACCTCGCAGAGTGAACATACATGGAGCAATTAGAATCATGAAACGTGCAGGTATAGTTTGATGAACCGAACCGAAGAAAATACGATCGAGAATTGGTAGAAAGGAATTTGCGTAACGGAGTATGAATCATCGCCACTCTCGAATAGTACGTTTTAAGAGAGGTTTTAGAATACAAAGGAAGCATAGGTTATGTGCTTATATGAATGCATATAGCGGTTAAGACAAATTCAGGTTCCACGTTAACAAACAGAATGCTAGGTAAGGTGCCAGGCAAAGGCAAATCAAAATCTATATTGTTGTGGAAAAGATTCTTTTGATCTTCAGTATTTTATTCTATGAATGATACTATCATGAGGGGACATGCTTCTCAGATTATACATTAAACTAATAGTTTCTGAACAGAGCTTTGAAGTTACAGATTTAGGTTTGACCTTGGCCTTGAAGTTTGGCAGCAGTCAGCTGGTATTCATAGTACTCAACAGAAGTATACTTCTAAAATCCTTGCTAAATTTAATATGACAGATTGTAAACATGCTCAAGATTACTCGCTGTGAAAAGTGTACTCACTCTTGATTCAGATCATGAGGATACAAGCCTTGTTGTATCTTATACATGCTAGGACCAGATCTTGTCTATAAGGTTGAAGTTTTGACATGCTACAAAGCACTAAAATAGAGGGTATCTTTTACACAAAAGTATCTGCTCCTAGGTTATTCAGACTCAGACATGATTTATACTTAGGAGGATGAAAAGGTTCTGCTATCTTTCAAGCAAGGCATAACTGGCGATCCTTGGGGAGTCTTGTCTGAATGAAGCTCTGCCAACATCTCTAATGCATGCTCTTGGGCAGGAGTTGCATACACTTCTAACAGAGTTGCAAATCTTACTCTAGCTCAAATGGATTCCACTGGCTCTTTAACCGAAAGAATTTGCAAGTACTTCGTTAGTTGCGCTGTGGCTTCCAAGCAATGGATTACGTGGCACAATACCCTGGGAGCTAAGAACTCTTAAGAACTTGGAGAGTTTAACTTTGGCAATTAATAATCTTACTACTTCTCTGGGCAAGTAACCTCTATTAGAATTAAGGCTGGCAGGAAACAAAAATGACTGGCAAAACTCCTCGGGAGTTGAGAAAGCTTAACAATTTGAAGATTTTGTCTTTGGCATACGATACCCTTATTGTGACTATTTCTAGTACTCGGCGAGTTATCCTCTCTGTTACAATTATTGCTGGGAAAAAACCAACTCACAGGCAGAATTCCAAGTTCTCTAAGAAATTGTTCCTCCCTTTTAGTCCTTAATGTGCGTTATAACATGATGACAGGCACAATTCCATCTGAATTAGAAAATCTTAAGAAGGTGTAGGAGCTGACATTATCATAACACAGTACAAGAGGACGCATGCCACCAGAGTTGGACCATCTTCAGAATCTAGAGGTGCTAGATTTGGCGTACAGTAGATACAAATGGAAGTTTAGATACAATGGAAGTTTAGATCTAGAGGGGGAATTCCCATATTTCCTGATAAAATTGTCGTATATTGAAACAATTGGATTACAAAATTATCGTGCAACAGGGCTGCTCTGAATCAGGGGCACTTTGCCAATTTCTTGAAATATCAAGGCCACTGAAACAATCAAAACCAACCTAAATATTTCAGCTCATAGACATGCAAAGAAAAACATAATATCCATAGATAAAAAGAAAGAAATATTGGTTAACGTCTCTTAGTCACTGCTTAGGGCTATGAGAACAAAATATGATGTCAAGAAAATGAAAGAAGATTTCTGTTTCTGTCTTATTTTATCCTGAAGTCTCTCTTGTCATCATAAAGATGCAAATCAAACCGCCTGAGAGGTCTACTAATCCTTTAACATTTGCCTCTTTATAAGTGGCTAAAGAGATGTCCATGTATTTGGCGCATAGAATGAGAATGAGAATGAGAATGAGAATGAGAATGAGAATGAGAATGAGAATGAGAATGAGAATGAGAATGAGAATGAGAATGAGAATGAGAATGAGAATGATTTTTTATCGTCCACTGAGGCCAATCGACCTATGGGACCCATAAGGAGCGCAGCAAACTTATTACTATCCGGGTTAAAAAACCCCCACCCCGGTTGGTTTTCGAGGGAAAAACCATGGCAGTAATAAGAATGCTGTCAAACTGTACAAGTATACATCAATGTATATATACATGTCAAGTGTGTGCTGATCTCGCATGTCCATAACATCCTGAAGGTATGATCCTAGCACCCGTACGGATGCTGTGCTCAATGTCACATGTAACGGTTGGCGGGCGCCCAACCAACGGCATTGCGGCGTCCGAATTTGATCATATCTTTGGGCAACTTTGAAGGGTATGAGATTCATCCTCAATGACTCCCATTTGGCGGCGATGATGAGCACATCACCGCATGGCGAACCAATCCATCTGCCCGTCTCAATTCGAAGATGATGTGCCCCTGTGCGAATGGAGGCAATGAGTCTACGCCTTTTCATGGGCAAGTGGGTACGCAGGTAGCATTGCGGGCCTCATTCCAATTTATGTGGCGCTGGTAGTGTGCTGTCTTGACATGTTCAAGGGCATTGGCATCCCAAAGCTTGCTGAGGAAGGAAGCGTCAAGATATTGCCTCAAGCTATGGCGATCTGCCTCTATTTGCACATGTATGCACCTGTGCTCCTGCACATTCCATCTAGCCAACAAGCAAGAATTCATTATTTTGAGAAATTTGGATTTCTTGTTTAGCTTGAAATAGGTTGCAGTGGCCATACAAATCGCAAAAATACGTGTACCTCATTGGTGACCCAAAAATAGGCAAAAAAGGTTGGACAAATCGCGATCGCGATCATTTTGCACATGGAATGGAAGACCAATATACTTAATTTTTATGACTTATTTATAATATATAGCATTGTAATTGACGTAGATATTGCACATGATGGGCTCTGAAAGATCGCCATTGCGATCTTCTAGAACAAGAAATGGGTGCATATTAGACACCCAAAGACAAAATAACATTTTCATTTTATGCAATTTTGTTTACCCAATAATGAAAATGCTTAATAAGAAATACAATCTTAAGAAAATAAAACATTAAAAAACAAATTTTTTTTTTCTCAGCAAGATCGCCGTGGCGATTTGCTTGAACAGGAATATAGATGTGTCCCTACGGGTTGTGCTCATCAAATCGCCATTCTTGATTTCATGGAGCATAAAGCTTCCATAAACTAGAGCTTGTAAGATTCTGTACGGATGGTAAGATTGCAATTAGATGGTAAGAATCACCTACGATTGCAATTAGATGGTAAATGCCAAAAAAAAAAAAGGCAGATGAATTCTCTATACTTACCAGTAAGTGAGTAAGAAAATATTCTCTGATCTGTGGAATACCTTGGATGTGGAAATTTTATTGAGATTATAGAGTTGTGGAATACCTTGAGAGATCTGTGGAATACCCGTAGTGGTTGACCCACCTGAGTGGCAAAGAGAGCGCACCCTAGGATTTGAAGGCCGTGTATCGCAGATTTGAAGGCTCTCTAAGACGTGTTTGAGAGCTCTGCCCTGCATATCACAAATAAGAATAGTTACAGGAAGCAAGGAAGGCAATCCATATAGAAACGAAAAAACAAAGACATTTATCGGTCTGAAGATCTGGAAGCCTAAGAAGAGATTGCCGTGGAAAAATACATAGATTTCGGCCCTTTTTCAGATTATTGCAGCAATTTGGGGGTCGGATTCTCAGACCCAACATGTTTTTCCTTTTTAAATTTATGATCACGACTATTTTTGCTCATTTGAAGATCTTCTGATCGATTTTGTGGGCGCCCAATACAAAATGCTGCATTTCACATATCTGTGCAACTAGAAAAACCCAATTCGAAATGAGGCCATTCTTTTTGTTGAAAGGATAGAATCAGAGCCCGTCTAAATCGCCAGATCGTTTCGAAAATTACCTTGTGTTGCTTGTTAGATTAGCCTTACCGAGAGATAAAAAAGAATAGAAGCCACATTTCTAATATTCTTTGCGTAAAAACCTTCTTGGGAAAAACTCCTCCAGTTCACCGGCTTCGCCAGGTATGGCCGTTTGTAAAAATTCTAGAATCTGAAGCCCCATAATAAAAGCTCTGGCTATGGCCTTGAGATCCGGCCTTGGCTATGGCCGTTATAGAAATCTTATAGATCCATAACCCTATATGAAAACCACGGCGATGAGCTTGCCTTGGCTATGGCGAAGGAAGAACCTAGCATGGTCATTTTGCCATCTACTAAGACCACTCAAATTTAATATTTAATAATGTGGATGCACCTAATTCCGCTACGTTAAAGATCAAATTCAAATTAAAAGTGAACCCGGATTTTGTTGATGGGGGACCCGAAGGGCCTCTATTCAAAATTCTCAAAATCTCCCTATTTTATCTAATTAATGAATTAAATCCTTCAACCATTGAGCTCTCTTTTCCCTCCAAAGATACCTTGAGGCGTTATGGCCCCATTGCCATGATATAAGCTAGTTTAGGGAGGCGAGCATAGATCCATATTGACCACCTTTCGAAAATAGACAATGTGGCGATCAAGGGCCACCTCTTTGAAGAGGCAAGAATCCTGTCTCTGCTGTAGGAATTTGATATGGGACTGTGGACTTCACCCTAGTGCTCGTATTAAGCAGGCTTTGGACTGCCCAAGTCATTCCAAGTAGCAAGTGATACTCTCGGGCCCCATACTTCCACCCCAGATAAAAAGGGACAGGCTCTACTAAGACCTTGAACAAAGGTGGATCGATGGGCCCAATCATACGACTCTATGACTATTGTTTTGCATTGCATATAGTGCCTTCCACCGCCGTCACTGTGGCCGTATGGATGTGTCCCAATGCATAGTAGAAGAAAACTCCCTCCCAAATACTTGTATGTGGATGCAACTTCCACATTCGCCTTGGTAATGGCGGAGGAGGACCCTTGGCGGCGTGTGAAGATGATATGAAACCACCTTAGCCTTGGCGGTTGACCGCATATATCGGTTAAGCGGGTATGTGTCGGGGCATCGAGATGTCGTTGCATGTGCGCTGGTGTGTAAGCTAGGAGGTCCACATCATCGATATATATTAACCGTCTCATGATGCGATAGAGGTGTGAGCTCCATCGCCCCATTATCCGGCAAGCCAGCTCTCCAATTGATCAATGTAAAGCCCAAACAATGTTGGAGAGAGGGGGCATCCCCATCGAACCCCTCGATACTACTATCAAATGGTTTGGCTTGTCTCGCTGAAACCTGACCGAGCATCTTTCATATAGCACAGCCTGCTTTGCATTACGCAAATCTACAAAGAACCCCGGTGTTGCGGTCTTGCCCATAGTTTTTCAGAGGCCTGGTGTCAAGCGCCAAAAAATCCACAAAGCAACAATATAGATCGGCGGTTCTGTTGTCTTCAATTAGAGTTATAGCGTGAAGATGTGGTCAATGGTTGAGTGCGGGGTGCAATCCTACCGGGTGAGGGCCTCACCTCTGCCTCTGCCTCTGCCCGCCAACGCTCAAAGCAGAGAATCCCATCAAAGCGGTTTTGCAAACACCGAAATCGACCATGATTGTTCGATAATTGGGTAGGCGATTAATGGGTCCACCTGCCTTATAGATGGGAACAACTCGCTATTGGTCCCGCTGCGGTTGGGAAGCCTTCTGTAGCGCCTTGTTGAACAAGGCTGGTTAGATGGTATTATGGGCGACCCTGCCCACTTAAGCAATTACGCTGCATACCATCCAAGTCACGGGGCTTTCCCATTGGCAAGGCGCTAAAAGCCTTGTTCCACGTCCGAATCAGTGATTTCCAGCACTGGGCCTTCTTGCAAGGGTAATGGTGCATGTGCACCCTGAGGATCGTATAACTATTGCAAGTATTGCCTCCACTGCTCGGGAGTGATATTCCTTGTGGATTGTACTGGCTTTCTAAGAACCCTTCGCCAGAAGGTCCTGGAGTGACGTTCCAGGAGGTAAAACATTTTCCTTTGATGCGCTGCAATGTACCTGGCTTTCTTAGCTTTAAGGAAGATGTGGTACTGTCTGACTGCATGTGGGCGTAAAGCAGGGTCTGCAGTAATTTGCCTAAACAAAGCACTTAGTCTTACTATTGACGTTCTTTCTCCTTCTCCTAGACATCCACGATATATAATAAAAAGGAAGAAACTGTTGAAGAAGAATATGATAATCATGCGATTTCATGGATTTCAACTTTCCATTTGCAACACATTTTTTTTGAAGTTAGAAGACAATCCGTTGGAGGTTTCACCCTCTGTATAGTCTGTAAAAAAGCTTTTTTCTTTTTTGTAAGAACATATGGAGACATGAGGTAAAACCACTTTACCGCTTTCGATTTTGACCAAAGGGACTCAGCGTATTCTAACCTCTTTCATGTCTTCTCGCACCTTTTCATTGTCCTTGTCGGATCTCCAAGTATTGTCTTAACTAGGTTTTTCGCAACATTCTTCTCCACATGCATTGCATCCAATGTGTTTCAATAAGAAGATGTCAGTAATATAAAGTGACATGGTATAATATATAGAAATTGCATGTAAAGATAATCATGTATGGTCCACATGATCATCGCATGCAAAGTGAATTCCCTCTCCAAAACCGCCTCATTGAAGTCACTTGCTTTTACTCCTTCCCGAAGCTTATAAAAAATCTTCCACAATAAGGTGCATGTAAACATCAATTTTTGAGAAGGTACTTGCTGCTTGTCCAGAATCAATAGTATCAACATAATGAAATGTGGCTTCGTGGCTAACCATGGCTCAATGTTGTAATTTACCAACATAACCCGCCAAGTACTCGGTTAGATCTCATCTCGCTAAATGGACTTACACCATCAAATGCTAATCCAAATCTGATGTCGCGGATCTTCACCAAAGTCGCCAACTATTGGTGATGTGATGCCATGCTTGGTGAATCAGAGACATACCTACATATGCCATATGTGCTCATATTGTTAGCATGCCATGTCATGTGTCTTGCCATTGATGGGTATTCATACAATTTCAATAGTCGAGGAATGATAGGGAAATAACGCAAACTTTACGTGCATTAGGCTTGCCCTTTTTACCCCATCGACTTTCTTGGCATTTTTTGTTTGGACAAGAGTCCAGATGAGCATACTCTCCCCGATAAAGAATACAATCATTTGGGCAAGCATGAATAGATTCATATTCTAGACAAAGATCCTTCATCAATTTTTGTGCATAATAGGATGATCGTGGCAATAAGTTTCCCTTGGGCAATAAGTGTCCTCCTAGAACTTTTAGAAGGTCATCAAGACTAGCATTTGACCATCCATGCATAGTTTGTAAATTAAGAATCAAGAGTGTGGCAGATAGCATGTTTAATGAGCTTCCATCATATAATGATTTCAAAGAATCATTATGACCATCGTCTAATGGATCTCCAGAGTCATTAGGGTCTTCATCTAATGGATCTCCACCACTTAAAATATCTCCTTCACATATGGGACTTACCTTTGCACTACTACTTGGAAAATCGTCATTGGGACTAAGAGATCTTAATTTCAATCTAATAGTAGGACTAACTTTGCAAGAAATAATATCTTGGGCTTCTTCGATTTTTGCTTGCATTGATTTTCCTGCACTAGGTGTTCCAGCAAGGCTACTTGCACCTGCTGCTCCACCTGCTGTGCCTGCACCTTCAGAGGATTGGCCTGCTCCTCCTGCCACTGATTCTGCTGAACCAGATCTAACCAAAACTCCAATGCTTACAGCCAAATGACTGGTAGGATTTACCAGTTCCCAAAGGTCTTCCACTTCCAAAATATGGATCATGGCGTCCTTCCACACTTGGAAGCCAGGCCCACCTTTGTAGACCTCGACCTGATTCAGAAGACTAGCTCCAAACCTGCTAGACATGTCTATTTGCTCTAATACCACTGTTAGAAAAGGACTAGTCAACACTTGACAATTCTAACTTGGAACAATGTCTAGCAAAACAACTTGAAGAACTACTTGTTTCCAACTTCTTTATTCATACTTTTCCTTAAACTTGGGAGCCAACACTAATCCCAAGTTCAATTAAACAAGTATAAATAATGCTTCAACTAGAAATGATCTAGTAATAATCTTATAAGTTCATAAGGTCACTTCATGATCATATTTTCAATGTCTAAAATTTGATCAAGTAATTAACTTAAACAATTAAACCATTGAAAACACTGTAGCACTGTTACTGTAGCTACAGTATTGACCGAAATACTGTAGCTAGGTTGACCACGAACCCTGCCTTAGAAAATCCGGCTCAAAATCTTTCTGTGCTTGCCCGTCCAAATTGCTAGCTCCTCCTTGAGTATATATATCTTCATTCCGGCGGTGTAGGGAGAGATATCCAGTCAGATCAACCTGCTAAACTTAGAGAAACCGTGTTCTACGTTATCCCACATGTATGTGTGAGTAAATCGGCTCCTTTGCAATTATCCCACATGCATACTAGAAGAAATCGGCTCTCCTTCAACCATTGAACCATAGGTTTAATAAAATTAAGAATAAACACTTCAATGTTGAATAAATCTTAGGCTCAAGGATTTGTTAAGCTGCAACTATGAATTTGCAACTTTGGAGAAGACAACCATGCACTTTGTTATCAACCCTAAGCTGACCAAACATTAACACTCCTCCTCAGCTTCTTTAGTTGATAACATTAAGATAGTTTTTGAACTGCTTAAATTTATTTTCTGCAAGAGCTTTAGTCAAGATATCAGCTGTTTGATTTGCAGTTTTTACATACCTCATTTGAATAACCTTCTTTTCTGCTAAATCTCTGATAAAGTGGATGTTGAGCTCGATATGCTTTGTTCTTTCATGTGCAACTGGATTCTTCACTATTGCAATGCAGCTCTGGCTATCTGTGAAGATTTTAGTGGCTTCAACCTGTTCACAATTTAATTCATTCAATAACTTTTTTAACCAAGCAATCTCCTTGGCTACTAAAGAGGCTGCTGCATATTCTGCTTCAGCAGAACTCATGGCTGACTGTTTTTTGCATCTCCAAGTTACAACTCCCCCAGCCAGAAATATTGCATACCCTGAAGTTGACTTTCTACATTCTAAGTCACCTCCCCAATCTGCATCACTATATGCAAACAATTTCAAACTGTCAGAGGTATAACAAATTCCATGATTTTGAGTACCTTTCAAGTATTTGAGCACTCATTTTCCAGCTTCCCAAAGTTCCTTGGTAGGATTGTGACATCTTCTGCTTAATATGTTTACTGCATAAGCTATGTCAGGCCTAGTACTGTTTGCCAAATATAGCAAACAACCAACTAAAGCCCTATAAGGAATAAGTTCCATGTCTGCTATTTCTTTGTCAGTTTGCTCTTGATTGTCAGTCAACCTGTGACCTGGTAGCATTGGAATCTTTACTGCATTTGCATTCTCCAGATTAAATCTATTCAGCATGTTTTCCACATGTTTACTTTGACTCAACTTTGAAGTCTTTCCTTCTTTGTTTCTGATCACATCTATTCCTAGAAACTTCTTCAACTCACCAAGATCAGTCATTTGAAACCGTGATTTCAGAATATTTTTGCATTCATCTAATATACTCATAGAGTTGGCTACCATAATACAATCATCCACATAAAGTGCAACAATGCAAAAACTATCTTCTTTTTCAAATCTGTATAGGTTTCCATCATTTTTTAATTTTTCAAAACCTTGTTCCTTCAAGAAATGATCCATACATAGATACCACTCCCTTAGAGATTGTTTTAGTCCATAGACAGCCCTGTTTAATTTCCAGACCATGCTTTTATCTTCTTCAAATCCAGGTGGCTGTTTCATGTAGGCTTCTTCCTCAAGAATAGCATTTAAGAAGGCAGCTTTTACATCCATGTGATGTAATTCCAATCCTAGAGCATTTGCCATTGCTAAAAGAATTCTAATGCTGGTAAGTTTGACAATTGGTGAGTATGTCTCCTCATAATCTCTTCCCTTTTTTTGAGTAAAGCCTAGTGCTACTAATCTTCCTTTGTATTTCCTTGTGCCATCAGGGTTTTGTTTAATTCTGAATATCCACTTGCTTCCAATAATATTTTTTCCTTTTTCTGATTTGACAAGATCATAAGTTTTTGTATCTTTAAAAGATGTCAACTCATCTTCCATAGATTTTAGCCATTCAATTTTATTCACACTATTCGGCACTTCTTCAAAAGTTTCTGGTATTAGCTCATTTTCCAGAATAGTCATAATTTGTTCATATGGTAATTCCTTTTTCCTTTCAATTCGTCTGCTTTTACCTTCTTCGGTTCTTCCATATTGCATTTTCCCTAGCCTTGCCTCTTCAATCAACCTCTGAGCTTGAGTTTTTCTCTTTTTCACCATACTTTCTTGAACATTTTCTGCCTCAGGTATATTTTCAGCTGGTACCACAGTTTCTTTTTCCCCATTTTCTGCACTTATATGTTCCATGTCTGAGAGTGTGTCAGGTGTATCATTATTTGTATTTTCCTTATCTCCATTATCATCTAGATCTACCTCATTCTCATTTACAAAAGAGGTTTGCTCCTGGATTCTGACTCCTTTGTTGTATCTGTCCTTATAGACAACCTTTTCATCAAATAAAACATCTCAGCTAATAATAATAGTTTGTTTTTCTGGAATGAAAATCCTGTACCCCTTTGATTCAGAATCATATCCAACAAGAAAACCAATCTCTGCCTTGTCATCCAATTTCTTTTTCAATTCTATTGGTTTGTGGACATAACATAAATAACCATATGTTTTAAGCCAGTCAAAATTCAATTTTTCATGAGGATTCCAAACTAGATTAGGTATCTTACCTTTTATACTTGCAGATGGCAGCATGTTTTGAATTCGAATTGCAGTTCTCAAAGCCTCCTCCCATAAGTTTCTTGGTAAACCACTTTGCTTTAGCATTGCTCTTACTGCATCCAAAACTGTCCTATTCTTTCTTTCAGCAATCCCATTTTGTTGAGGACTAAATCTGCAAGTTAGTTGTCTTTTGATACCATGATTTATGCAAAAACTTCTGAATTTTTGTGACAAGTATTCTCCTCCTCTGTCAGATCTAATACATTTGACTTTTAGACTAGTTTCTCTTTCAACTTCAGCCACAACTTGTTTGAATGCTTGTAATGCTTGAGATTTTCTTGTCAAATAATAAATTTTGCATTTTCTGCTATAGTCATCAATGAATGTAATAAAATATCTGTGATTAGTCCTGCTTCTTACATTCAGAGGACCACATAGGTCTGTATGAATAAGTTCTAAAGCTTGACTTGCTTTTGATTTCCTCTTTTTGAATGGTAATCTGTTCAATTTTCCAATTGCACATCCTTCACACATTGGATCTTCTTTTACTTTGTCCTGCAATTAATAACCCCAAGCTTTTGTAAAGTTTTTAGATTGTGATAATGTGTGTGAGCTAACATGTTATGCCATAATTCTAGGGAAAGGTCCTTTGCAAAACAACAATAACCGATATGAGTGAATAACAATAAAGATCAGAGAATCATCCGAGGGAGCCAAAACACCCCCCCAAGCTAAGCATCAAAGCTCCTTCTCGGGGCATACGTGACCACCAAACCGCTTTTGACGACACCACCACCAACTAGCATCATTTCCGCCACCCCATCAATACTTCGACCCCAAAACCCGACCCCCAAACACGTAGACCGCCGGGAACCGCCAGGATCCGCCATCTACACACACAAATGACCTCATGGAAAGTTAAGACAAGACAAAGAGTTAGGAGCCTGACGGGCCAAGCATCAACAAACGTATGATAAAAGAAAAAAGAATGAATGGAAAAACGAGAGAAAATGGATCACTCGGAAGCGCATAGCTACGCCGAGAGAGAGTGAGAGTAAGATAGACTAGGCCCGACCCCGGGGGTCAACCCCGAGGTGCCCTCCAGAAGCAACAAGTGCTACGCTGGGACATTGCGGAGGCCACCAGTCCTCAACAAGATAAAAGAGAAGAGGAGAATCAGCCCCCAATGCAGGCGGATAAAAGCGTAAACCAACCAAAACCAAGTGAACAAAAACCACGCGATCCGCCATAGAGGAGGGAGGGAGGGAAACACTGGAACAAAGAGAATTCAGCTCAAGGGAAACGTCGATGAGAATTGCTTGGAAGCTACAGGGATATATAGCAGACAGAGCTAAAGAAATCATGGGCCAAAGAAAGCTCAAGCAAAGATGACTCCTACGGCCCAAAAATAGCATGACCTTAAAACAGACGGCCCCATTCCTCAGAATGATGGTTCTCTTCTATAAGAAGAGAACCATAGCATTTTAGGAAAGGTCCTTTGCAAAACAACAATAACCCATACATAAAAGAGGAACCTACCTCCAACTATCACTGTGCCGAGATTGCGTAGAGACAAAGTGAGATGCTTCTTCAACACCGGGTAGGACGAGCGAGCATGAGAAGAAGCGTAACGCCAACGGCCGTGAGAGCTTAATTCACCTCAGCGAGAAATCGCAAAACCAGAGGCCGTGGGCCCCCCACGACGCCCGCATGAGAGTGCCAAAAGATCGGGTAACTAAACCGATGCGGCGTAACACTCAAACCACCATGCACGCTACGGCGGAGTAAGACAAAGCACGACAAGAGGACAAAGAGGATCGAAAACAAGGGTCCACCCTCGAGGATCAATGACATGGAATGAGCAAGCTAAAAAGCAAGCGCCAAAGAGATGGACAGGCAAGAGACCGAACCGCACGCGGCAATCAAGACTTCCTGGCCGGCCCCAACCTGGTCACATTTAGACTTCCGGATTGCCACGCAGACATGATCTGGAAAAAAGGTCAGGTCCCGCCAATTTAAATGAAGGGCCTCGGAAATATGGAGAAAGCCAGCAAAACATAAGGTAACTAAAGAGGCCTTCATCAAGTCACGCCATTCCGCATGGGTCGGGGCAAAGGACAACATCACAAGACGGACGTGAGCAGCAGTGAGGGACAACCGTGGACGAGGTGTGGACCGAAGCCGAGGGGCAGATTGGCAGACCAATGAGGGTAAAGGACCTGAACACGGAGACGGGGCATTAATCAGGCTGTGAAAAAATGAGATGGCAGCAGAAGCACCACCCATCAAGGCGAGGCGCTAGCGAGATGACACAGAAGAAGCGAAGAAGGCCGCGACATGGATGGATGAAGCAGGAAGGAAAGGGGCACCATGGGACAAGCACCAAGACCAAAATCGCCGCCAAACAGAGGCATAAGCAAGAAGGGTAGAAGTAGCACGGGATTGAAGAACGGAGGTGAGGATAGGAGCTACAAAAACAGGCGATACTGCGGAAAAATGCGGTAAGACATCTGGAACACACACCACATAAACATAATTAGAACCAAAACATATCACCAACCTTAGAGCAAATACACAGCGTAGAGCAAATAATGCCACATGTCATTTTTCACCCGCAAGACGCGAGACCGACGGAAGCAACGCACGAGAAAACTCATGAAAAAACAGTGCATCTATCACAAATGGCTGCCAGGAGTTCGTGTTAGAAGCGACCAACGGCCATCAAGGGGCAGAAGGCCATGAAAAAACAACCAAAGTTAAGCAAGCATGGCAAAGGCAAGCATGGTGCAAGACAGCAGGGACTAAGGAGGCAGGAGGAAAGCAGAAATTATTGAACAAGCGCCAATTGTAGGAAAAAGCATCAGGGGGAATTCGAAAAGGGTAAGCATCCTTGGTATTGAAGATCGGAAGTAAATCATTAGGATCGGACTAGCAAAGCTGGTCGACATGGTGAGGGGCCCCATCGAGACTCAATCAAGCTAAAAGCCTCGAGGAAAGGGAGAACTCATCAAACTTACAAATCTTAGACAAATAGTCGACCCCACTCATTTTCTAAACGGGAACCCAATAACGGCTCGAGTTGAATCCTATGGTGATAACGTAAAATGAAAAGCTCGATTAAAAAGCGTATGGAGAATCGAGACGAGGAACCATCCTTTGCAATAAAAATGCGACATTCGACATTATCACCACGAGCAACTACAATGGAGTTGAAGAGGAGGCTAGCAAAATGCTGCAACAATTGGGCAGGGGCGCACAAACCACGCCATGTCGAGGACCCGAAGACACCGAGATCGCGGTAAAAAGGCCATGAAAAGAGAGCACAAAATTCTAATAGACAACCAACCACCCCAACCTTCATCGCTAGCATCAAACCCGAGGGTGACTTTAGTGAGGAGAGGGGGCCAAAGAGGACAACGGGCAAAACCTGAACACAATAGTCCGCCAAAGACACGCTCATGACGCGTGAGAGGGGAAAAGCGTAAAAGGAGGTCCCAAAGCTCAGAGCAATGGAAGATCCAAGTGAAGGCCCCGAGGTTAAAACAAAGACACAATTGGCCAAAAACTAGACGAAGGGACCTAATGAAACCGAGGAACGAGCAATCAAAGTGGCAGCAGAGACCATAGGTGCAGCAAGCAAGTCGGAACAAAGAGATACAACACGCGACTTTTTAGAGGCGGAGATGCAGAACAAACCATGCTGAGCATCGACGATGAAACCTAAGAAATACAAATGATGAGAAATGCTAAACCACTTTTTTTTCCGAGGCAGAAGAAACCGGCTTGTTGTAAGTCAAAATAATCTGGACCGGCGATTCTAAGATTGACACGTAAACGGGATATCATCAACATATGGGGAGGCAGCGGATACCTCGAAAGATCACCGGCGGCACCAACCGAATGAGTTTGATGAACACAAATGGAGCAGAGGCGAGTCCAAAGGGGAGAACATTGAAGACAAAAAACTGACCGTCCAGCAAAAACCCAAGGAAAGAACGGTGAGGAGGCCATATGGAGACATGATGGTAACCAGATTTCAAGTCTATTGCAAAAAGGAAATCGGCAGTTTGCAAAGATGAGAGAGTAGGTCTAATGATTCATAGCGAAAAGGGGGAACAGATAAAAGGAGTTCAAGAACCGCCAAATCTAAGATAAGACGCCACTTTCCTTGACCTTTAGGACCACCCCCAAAGGGGAAACAAGAAGGGACAAGAAGGCACAAGGGAGGCGCGTGACCGGTCCCAAGGAGGTCGAGACGAGTAACGAGAAAGCAAAATCGAAGTTGGGTAAATAAGGACGAATGATTCTTTGCAAAAAAGGGTTGGCAGGAAATGAGTGGCCAAGGCAAACAATAACAAAATCGGATCCGGTGAAAACACACCTGAGGAATGTAGGATTGCCAAAAAGACAAAGCGACAAGAGGCGCATTGAAGACGCCAGTAGATGATGCAATAGAGTCCGGCTATGATATATAGGATCAATGCTGAGATGAGGAATGCAAGAGGGAAAACGGAGTGCAATCTGAAATAGCAACAAATCATATAAGAACAACAAGATATCATCGGGGTAAAAGCATGTTAGGGTGTACCACTTTTGGAACACACCAAAAGTACATACACTAGGTACTTCAGAGCTGGGTACTTTCTCATTTTTTTTTTTATTAAAACTAATACAAAAAAATCCAAAATAAAAATCAAGGATGTGTTAATATACAAAGTTAAGATAAAGATAATGCTATCGAGGAGAGCGAAATTTATATAAAAGTTCTAAAAGCCTTTACTTTTTTCTTTGTGATATTACATAGGTACCCAGGTACCCGATTTCACAGCTACCTTTTAGGTACTTTTTGGTCACTAAATAATACTTTTTTAGGGACACCCTAACATGCTTTTACCCCGAAGAAAAACTACGCAACATCTCTAAGATGCCTATACTACATATTTAATAGGGGAAGAATGCTTTGCCTATAACAATGACTAGAGTTTGAGAGCGAGAAGGGAGTCATTCTTTGGGAGGTATATACTTGAGAATACCCAACAACAAAACATGAAAAAGTGCTACCATGATCCACTATGGTAAAAAATATGAGTCGAGAGGAGCATTCCTAAGAATCAACTAAAAGCGTTCTTGGATATGCCAATAAATACTCTGAGAACAAACCCGAGCCCAGAGACCCAAAGTTTGGAGAGAGAGAGAGAGTCAAGAGAAAAAGTGCTTAACAGATATGCAGAACAACTTTTGCCAAAAACCGGAACAACAACCTAACGACATTTATTAATCAACCATCCAAATCCGCCTTTGCAAAAGAAGGGAATATGCACATCGCGGGAGGAAAAAAGGGGTCAAACCTTACTTACAACAACCTAGCAAGCCAAAACAATGCGAGCATGGAAAACCACCGTGAAGATGAGATGCAAAATGACGACAAGAAGGAAGCTAGAAATCAAGGAACACTTACGCCAAGAAACTAGCTATCCTAAAGACGGTAACTCGTGTAGCAAAAACAAACACTAGAGCACTCCATCACCCAGACTGACCCAAGAATGGTAATCTATAATCTAAAGCTAACAACCAAATCGATACAACCAAGTACTCAGATCCAACAACCAACAAGACAGGCAAGATAATCACAACCTTAAAGAGACCATGGTCTAAAACATAAGACGATTGTTGAAATGGAAAAAACCTAACCTTACATCCCTAAATGATGGACCAACTAACGTTGCAAGGAAGGGAGATGCATATGCTAGAAAGGGGAAAAACATGCAATGACAACCTAGCAACCAAAGCAATGTATACGTGGGAAAACACAGCAAAACAGAGTTGCAACAAGGCATACTATGACAACAAAATGGAAATTAGAAATAAAGGAATTCCTAAGGTCAAGAAGCTAGCCAAACAAGAGTCTAGAGTAGTGAAAAAACACTAGAGATTACGTCAACTCGTACTGACCCAAACCGGGCCCAACCTCTAATTCTAAGTGCAATGCAACCAAGCCGATACAACCAAGTACCTAGATCCAACAATTCGAGAATTTGAAAAGATGTAGTTAACAAGCCATCACAACTTTAAAGGAAAAAAACATGGTTTCAAAAACATAATTGTTGTATATATCCAATTCACTCCTAGATGCATGTGTTTTAACAAGCCTTCACAACTTTAAAGGAAAAACATGGTTTCAAAAAAACATAATTGTAGTATGTATCCCATTCACAAAAATAATCAATTGATGCAGTCCGGGGTAGCCCAGGAAAGAAAGTTAAGCCAAAAGGCTATTTTTTAAAAATTGTATCGATAAATTTTGGCCAGCTATGATTTAGTAGGGCCCATTATAGATGAAAAAAAAAAAATTAGCCAACATTTCTACAAATAGATCTCACTCCACTTCGAATTTAAGCACATCCACTAAGCATCATAACTATGGATTAGCCTTATCCTCTACCCTCCTTCTCAAAGATTTCTTAAGAATCGCCTAATATTTTAGGCTTTTTTATAACCTAATCTATTCTCCATATCCATCCGTGATACATATGATAATTTTTTAGTAGCTATTGTGTTTCAAATACTTCTAAGGATGCAATCGGAGAGCATTTTTTTACTGAACCTCCCTTCAAATAGATTTGTCACATCTACAAGGATAAAGCCACGTTCTCATTTGCAAAAGGTTAAGTTGTGGTATTGCATCATGCAACTATAGTTATAATGTGTTTGTGTCCTTGGTTAAATATGGATGCCGATGAATAAAATTTCACCACGAAATTGCATTTGGAAAATTAAGACACTTAAATCTTGGCAAAATAATATTGGTCGTGTGATTAGCCTAGATTTCTATAAAAAACATTCATGTCTAGAAAACGATGCCCAACATAACTAATCTTTTAACTCTATTATTAGCCCGACCTTCTAGAAAATTATGCTTAGACAAATTTGGCCTTAAGGGCAACCACATTGGTCAGTCATAGCGTCGATTTTAACTCCATCAACCAAATGCTCACATCCAGGGGCTAGGGAAATATTGGGGGTGATGGGAACCGGGGGCGGTGGGAGGGAAGGAGGGGAGGAGTGCAAAGGAGTGTTCGATCTTTGCCCGCCACGAAAGCAAACATGTCTGAATTCTATGGTTATTCACGGCCCGCAGAATGTGCAAAACAAGCGAACCTGCCAGAGGAAACGGCAAGGGGCACCGAGGGGCGGTTAAGTGAGAAGAAAAAGAGGTATTTGGAGCTTTTTGTGGCGGGGGAATTAGTCTTGACGCTCAAGGCGCCTTGGTGGGCTAATTTCAAGCGGCGGGGAGGTCATCGGCGGATAAAAGACAAGCGAATGATCAGCAAAGTCAAAAGCAACATCGTACCCTTCACGATCAACAATTAAAAAAAGAAATTTCATCTTTGTTGAGTTGCCATCTTACCCTCCTCAATATGAGTTTCAAGACCGAGTGAACCGCCGAAGGCAACGGCGAAACGCAACTCCGAAATGGAATCTTCCGATAGCGACCAAAACTCATCACGGTGCGAAGTGAAGAATCCGTTTGAAAAAAAGCAAGGTCCTAGCCGCCCAGCTCTCTACGTGATACTTCCTCCAGCGATGATTCGGCCGGCCCGTGAATGGAAAGCGGCGGGGGCGATGTCACGCAAATCATTAATTTGGGCCATTTGTAATTCGCCGGGGATTGAAGGACTTGAGGCAATAAGAGTTCATATTGGGAGGGGCGCCCTTGATGGGGCGAGGTGGTGAAAACAATGGCCGAGGAGGTGCCGTGTCCAGTTGCATGGCCGGGGAGTGGCCATGGGGGGAACACCAGCGGGTGGGGGAGGAGGAGCTGAGGAGTAGCGGTGGGCATAGCCAAAGAGGGAACAAAAGGTGGGGCCGGAGGTGGGGAATATTCAGCGGGGTGTGGAAAAAAAATGTTGAGGTTGTAAAGGCACCCCCCAAAATGGATTAGGAGGAAAGAGGGGCCCAAGTTGCCCAAAAACCCAAGGGAACAATTGTACTTGGGAGAAACGGAGTGGAGGAGATCTTGACGAAAAACGCTGGCAGCTCGATACCCGCGGGTGCTGAGTAGCAATATGTTTCCCGACGCCCCCAACCAGAACGTCTGCATAGGGAGACATCTGGACGGAGTGCAACCCAGGCTGGTTGGCATCGATCATCCCGAAACAAAACCCCTTAGAACCAACAAGAAATCGAGAAAAATGGGAACCGAAGACCAAGGGATAAAATTTGCATAATTTTTATTTCCAACACAAACAATAACAAAAGCACCGAGGTGCAAACCAAAATGGCAACTTTATGGCTAAAAAGCGGGGCGGGAGGACCCGGTCGCTACAAATGGAGCTTCTCTATGTGGGTATCGGGTGCCATCACATCCCAGGGCTTTGAACAGGAGACAAAAGTGCAAGAGGGGTCGGTGAAGAAACGCCAAGGAAAGATAGGATCTGAGAGCCGAAAATGGAGCAAAGCGAGGCAATCTTCGGATCTCTAACCGGGGCATAGGGCTTACGTAGCATGCAATCCAGGAACAACAGTACAAACCTGGAACCTAAACAAAGACGTGACCACCGCCCCACCAATGCAAAGCAACAACAAATCCCCTAGACGAAAATACACCATATTGGGACCTCCCGGCTCAAAAGTTAGTTCGAGCTGATGGGGTGTCGCTGTAATAATCAACGCCAAAATCCACCGGTCGATGGCATCATCGGATAAGAGGGAGAACCAAAGGCAATCCGGCATAAATGTCAAAATAAAGAAGAGGAAGATGTCGGGGGCAGCCGATCAAGGGACCAAAACAAATGATTGAGGTTGAAAAGCAACTATAAAGATTAGGGTCATGGCCCTCAAATGGAAAAAGGTAGGAAAAGTCTTTGGGTCAGATGGAGCGAGGGACATTGGGCTGCATGACAAAGAGGGTAAAGGAGGGGGTATGCGTTTGGGTATCAATGGTGGGCAGAGAAAAGCTCCGAAGAGTAGATTGAGCATACATAGTCACTGAAAGAAGAAAAGGGGGGTAAGAACCACATGAACAAACCAGAAAATTTATTGGAAAACAACATAGGAAGAAAAAAACCAAACAACCAACAAAAGAAACACACCAATGACAATCATGGCGAAAAAGAAAACGAGTCGAAACAAATCCCAAAAAACCGACCCTATCTAGGCAAAAAACCCCACAGACCGTTATGAGAAAACGAGCAAAATGGCAATTGTCCCTACATAGGCTTAAGAACATAATATTGCAAAACAAAAAGGCAAGACACTTAGCACAACAAATTCGAATAAGGAGACAAGTGGAGGGGGAAGTCGATGCCGCAAAAGGCCAATGCATGAATATGAGCAAATACATGCGAGCCATAGGTTTTCCATAGTAAAGTATTATAGTGCGTATGTAAAAAAGGTCATGAGATCATACACATAACTGGAAAAACCAAGACCAAACCCTACCTAACAATATGCACCATCGAAACTTGAAAAAACCAACCTCACTACCTTACATCACAAAAAAGATAAAAACAAAACCACACCATAAACAAGAAACCCTAGACCATAGAAAATCAAAACTTAAAAACCTATCTAAGAAAAAATAAACGAAAACACGAAGAAAGGGAGGGGGGCACAGGGATCTGAGGGACCAGGAACCCGGGACAACCGACCGTCCGGGACACTCGACCGGTATCCCGGAAAAATCTGAGGCCCCGGATCCGGCCAGGAGGGGCGGAAAACCCAACCCGGGACTCCAGCCATGAGAAGACTCCTGGACTTGGGTTTCTGTGAGGGATGAGAGGGGAGAAACACTTGCTTGGAAGGGGAACAAGATAAAAAAAACCCATGGGCCGATACCACCAGAGAGGAGAGAGCAGCGACCCGGATAGATGGGCAAAAGCATGGCGAATCCAACCAGAACAGATGAACAGACCCTAACCGGAATGGGAAGGCTCTAAGCAAGAGACAGGTCGAAGGTAAGCATCCTGCTGCCAGTCAAAAAAGAAGAGCAGAATCAGAAAAACGCGAGATCATGAGAAAAGCAGGAGGAATATGGCAAAACCGAATCATGAAGGATAGAAGAGGGCGAGCTAGAACCAATAGAGCAGATAATAGAAACCATGGCGAATCAGAAAAAATTAGGACAGATGACCAGTGGACCTAACATGGTGGCAGAAAAGGATGGGGCGGATAAGCGGACGGAGAGAGGAGCGTAAGGGTCAAACAACCTAACACGTAATCGCAGACTAGGACAAAGAAAACCTGAGAGAACAAGCCAAGCATGCGTCAATGCCGATCGTGGCTTGAGAATTTGGGATCGTGACTGACAATATTATTTTTTCTCCTTGCAAAATATTAATCTATTACTTAGTGGAGACTACTTGTAAATGATTATGTGAGATGTACACTTCAACTACCATATAAAACTGTGTTTCCTGTCATTGCTTAATTGACAACTACCATGTAAAATTGGGTTTTCTATCATTGCTTAATTGACCCGGTTAAATCCTTAAAAAATAACAACAATTACCCGAAACAAAAAGCTTCGGTCAATGGCATCAAAGATATTAATCATCGAAGCAAAATGAAGGAAGCTTCATCCTTGGTTGAAGGCTACAATATGTATTGAAGAAATACTACCTTGGTGATTGCTTATCAATGGCCACTAGGCTAGGCCACAGATGATGGACAAATCATACTTCGTTTGCATCATGATTGTTTGTCAATGGCCACTACTACATTTTCTTGAGGTTCACACTTTTGAATATCTCAGATTCATCAAGTCTCCATCCATTCTTCAAAGATTTCAGAATGCACGGGATGACAATTTTTAACTTGGTTATTGGGGTGCTCTAAACCTTAACATATAGGCAACATGTTGTTCGAGAATACATATTTGATTTCTTAGAAAGCAAGGTGTATTCGAATATTTATTTGCTTTCTTAGGAAATTAAAAGTGTATTAGGAATACACTTTTGTTTTCTTTGAAAATCAAAGTGTGATACGAATACATGTGTCTTTTTCTAGAAAAGCAAAGTGTATTCGAATACACTTTTTCTTTTTTATTTTTTTGTTTTTGTGCCCTAGTGTTCATTTGTTTACTTGATTATTTTCTTGTTTTTTATTCAACCAATAGATCGTCAGAACATGTCAAACATGTTTGATGGAACAACTAAACGTGGAGACTTAGGACAGATACCCAATTGCAATGTCTGATAAGCGTATTGTTCAATATGGAGGGTGCCAAATTAATGTACTGAAATTTTTTAAAGAAATAATAATTATTTTGTCTTCTCTATTTTGATGCTTTTAATATCTCACTTTCAGAGATTATGTATATATGTCTACATTTTGCCATTTTCAAGGGTGTTTCTTTGCAAAAAACAAACTTGTCACTTAATGAGGGGCCAAAATGAGGGGGAAAAAAAAATTGAACCTTCTGAAATTTTCAAGTTTATCCAAAAAAGGCCAATTTTAAGACCATGGTGTGTTTTTAAAGGGAATCTTTGAAACGGGAGTGCTGCAACACTCCCGTTTAATTTGCAATCTTGTTAATCATGAGAAAAGCAGGAGGAATATGGCAAAACCGAATCATGAAGGATAGAAGAGGGCGAGCTAGAACCGATAAAGCCGAATAATAGAAACCATGGCGAATCGAGAAAAATTAGAGACGGGGCCGAGTGGGCCGAACATGGCTGAGAAAAAGGATGGGGCGGGAATGGCGGACGGAGAGGAAGCGGAAAAGTCAGACAACCTAACCTGAAACGGACTAGGACAAAAACGAGAGAACAAGCCAAGCATCGTCAATGCCTATTAGTTTTAAAGGGGATGGGGGTGCAAAAATACCGTGATGTTTTAAAGCGGTGGCAATTCTGGCAATCAAACGGAGGCGGTGAAGGCGATACACGGAATGAAAGACTAGAACGTAGGGAAACACTTGCAACAAAGAAATTCAGCTCAAAGGGGAAGCGCCGATGAGAATTGCTTGGAAACTCTGAGGGATATATAGCGAGCAGAGCTAAAAGAAATCATGGGCCAAAAGCTTCGGGCTAAAGATGACTCCTCGTCCAAAATAGCATGGCCTTAAAGCAGGCGTCCCTTTCCCCGGAATGATGGTTCTCTTCTATATAAGAAGAACCATAGCGTCTAAATCCTTCTTGAATTATGTTTACATTGCTTGCCATAAGACCATGCATTTGAAATAAATTCCCCATCCTCTTTGCTCGAAATTTCAGAATTCCATTCATAAGCACATTACATTCTTTGGAGTCAAAAGTAATTTTGTACCCCAAGTCAACAAGTTGACTTACAGAAATCAGATTCTTAATAATAACTGGCACACACAACACATCTTCTATATTTACAATATTCCCCTCCAAATCTTCAAGTTGTAATAATCCTTTGCCCTGAATCTCAGTTAGAGCTCCATTTCCAACTTGAATTTTCTTAGAATTTGTAGTAGACAAATTTCTAAGCATCTCAGTTGACTTTACAACTGATCTTTCAGCTCCAGAATCAACTACAAATAGATCAGAATTGTTAGAACTATATTCGTCATGAACAATAGCAAAAGCATTGGTTACCTCTTCATCTGAATCACCAATCTCAGCTTTGTTCTTTTCTTCAACATCTCGGGCTAGAAATGTTTTTTCTGTACTCCTTCCTCGACCTCTGTTTGAGCTTCCTCCTCCCCTTCCCTTTCCAAAGTTCTTAGGAGTAAGGCATTTTGCAACCATATGCCCTCTTCCTCCACAATTAAAAAATTAAACTCCTTTTCTTTCCTTAATTTAGGACACTCATTTTTATAATGGCCCTGTTCATGACAATAATAGCACAAACCCTTTTCCTTTTTCTTGACAATTAAAACTTCAGGATTTTCTTGATTTTGCCTTAAGATCCTTTTCTGTTCCCACTCTGTTCTCAGCAGATTCTCAGCCTCTTCTTTAGATTTACATGTATTTCTAACAAACAAGGCCAAATTTTCATTGTCACTTATGGCTCTAGATATTTGAAGCACTTGGCTCCTTTCAGATATGATAGTACCTGCTCTAGCTAGGTCTGCTATCATATTATCAAACTTGTTAAAGAACTCAACTACATCTTCCTCTTCTGTGATTTTTAAGTTCCTTAACTCATTTTATAATAAATCCATTTGTGAAGCTGTTTTTTCCTCATAATGACTCAACAAAAATTTCCACATGTCCTTAGGACTAAGAGATCTTAATTTCAATCTAATAGTAGGACTAACTTTGCAAGAAATAATACCTTGGGCTTCTTTGATTTTTGCTTGCATTGATTTTCCTGCACTAGCTGTTCCAGCAAGGCTACTTGCACCTGCTGCTCCACTACGTACTGCACCTTGGAGAGGCCTTTGCTCCTCACGCCAGCGGTCCTGGCGAACGAGATCTAACCAAAGCTCCGGTCTTACGTGGAAATGGTGGTAGGATTTACCAGTTCCCAAAGGTCTTCCACTTCCAAAATATAGATCATGGCGTCCTTCCACACTTGGAAGCCAGGCCCACCTTTGTAGACCTCGACCTGATTCAGAAGACTAGCTCCAAACCTGCTAGACATGTCTATTTGCTCTGATACCACTGTTAGAAAAGGACTACTCAACACTTGACAATTCTAACTTGGAACAATGTCTAGCAAAACAACTTGAAGAACTACTTGTTTCCAACTTCTTTATTCATACTTTTCCTTAAACTTGGGAGCCAAAAGATGGTCACTAATCCCAAGTTCAATTAAACAAGTATAAATAATGCTTCAACTAGAAATGATCTAGTAATAATCTTATAAGTTCGTAAGGTCACTTCATGATCATATTTTCAATGTCTAAAATTTGATCAAGCAATTAACTTAAACAATTAAACCATTGAAAACACTGTAGCACTGTTACTGTAGCTACAGTATTGACCGAAATACTGTAGCTAGGTTGACCACGAACCCTGCCTTAGGAAATCCGGCTCAAAATCTTTCTGTGCTTGCCCGTCCAGGTTGCTAGCTTCTCCTTGAGTATATATATCTTCATTCCGGCGGTGTAGGGAGAGATATCCAGTCAGATCAACCTGCTAAACTTAGAGAAACCGTGTTCTACATTATCCCACAGGCATGTTGGAGAAGACAACCATGCACTTTGTTATCAACCCTAAGCTGACCAAACATTAACACAATTAGTGCGAAGGTGTCTAGAATCTTTTGTGATATTTGATAATTATTATCAATATATCTACCTTCCTGCAATTCTTAATATTATCAATAATAAATAATGAAATAACGTTAAAATTAAAAAGTTGGAAGGGTCTTGCACCTCTTTCAATTGACAACTCCAACTGTGATGTTTCAAATGTTGATGAATGTCATCAAGTGACTTCAACCTCGTCCCGTTGCATATAGAACATGCGCAATCTACAACTGAAACTCCGTTTTTAATGGCTTGGAGTTTCAATTCTTCAAATGTTTCAGGCTTATCCACATGATCCATGTAAATGTTTGATTCTAACTCATTGATCCTTGCAGGTACCTATATATGATTGAAGAGTTAATGCTTAGAGAAAAATGATCCTAACTAAATCCTAGTCATGAAAAAAAAAAGGGAAAATTATCAGTATACCATTAAAGTTTTCCAAATTTTCCAAAAAGCCACCGGTATTTTTTAAATTACCAAAAAGCCATTAAAGTTTTCCAAATTTCCAAAAAGCCACCAGTATTTTCTAAATTACCATAAAGCCATACTTCTACGTATTCTAGAAAGGAAATTAACAATTAACGGAAGGAAAAAATTGGGCGCCATTCTTCTGCTGCCCACCACCTATCGATTGCGCCGGATCAAATCGGAGTTTCATGTAGAAGATTTCGCTACTTGTAAACTCTTGGCTCTTAGAAGCTAGCGGTAAGCCAATTATTACTATGCTAGAAATAATCCAAAGGAAAGTTTGTGCATGGTTTTATGAGCGAAGGAATGTTGCAAATACTGCTATAGGAATGCTTGGAAATGCAGTACATAAATCTTTAGTTAAGGAAGCAGAAAGAGAACTAAAGGAAGCAGGAAAGCGAGCAAGATATTATCAAGTTTTGCCTACAAATGATCATGTGTTTGAAATATGGACAGAAAAAAAATCAAGGGTAGTGAATTTGTTGGCAAGAACATGTTCATGTAAGAGTTGGAAGATCCCTGGATTGTCTTGTTCCCATGCTATATCTGCAATTTATTTCACGAAGCTCCGTCCACAAGACTATGCACATGAGTGTTTTCATTGGCCTCCTATTGGAACACTTATGCAGGAAGTATGAAGGGGATGATAGTACATTTGGATAGGTAACAAAGGCTGCTTCCATTAGAAAGCCATCGTCGGTGGATGTCAAAGAAGAGGCATTCAGACCGAAGATGCATTGAAAGAAGTCGCGAAAATTCCATTATGCTAACGATTGGGAACAAACCACGGCACAATAGGTGAACATATAGAAATCCTGCCGCGATTTTTGTGAGCTTATCTTAATCGACATGAAATTATATTGTATTACTGTCTCTAGTTATTTGTTGTTCATTTTCTACGTTGAAGATAGGTTTCTCAATGTTTTTGAAATTTTTGAAAACATTAATGGTATATTGGTAATTTTCCCAAAAAAAAAAAACAAAAGAAAGGAGAAAAGAGGGAAATTAATTCTCCCGCGAACATAATGAGATCTTGGCTGGAGGGACAGGCCTGAAGCAGGGCATTGAGGATTTTGAAGATGATTTTGAAGATGCAGGATCTTTGGGATATTCAAGTTCGGAACCAGATACCGAAGATGACGATTTTCACATAAGGAAAGAAAATGTGGACTCTGAAGATGGAGATGAGGAAAGTTTGGATGATGAAATCTCTTCCCCGGCTCCCAAACGTCCTATTTTACAGAAAAAAAAGCTTCAAAAGAAGAAAAGAGTTCTTACCAGAAAAAGAATTGAAGCATATCAACAACCTCCATTTTTGAAGGCGAATTTGGGAAGCATTCCTCTGTCAGATACTTCTGGAATGAACATAAGCGGCCAAGTGAAGATTACGTGTAAGTCATTTGCCTATTTTTGGAAAATTCTTATTTTGTTTCTGTGTTTTAGACTTTCCCGTTGATAAAGATTAGTCAGATGTCTTTTTTTGAAAATGACTACATTGCATTTTGTTGCTACTCTTTTAACCGTAGATTTGGAGAATGGATTTGTGTAATATGCATCAAGAACACCAGCCTGCCAATCAAGCATTCTCCTGGCAGTTTTCTCAGCCTTTCATTGGCTTAATATTTTCGTTTTCTGCCCTGTTTTGCGGTTGAAGTGGGATTAAAAATCTCTTCTTTCACCATTGTTAGTGCTTCCTAAGCACTTCTATATCTACTGCGACTTTCTCATGTTCCTCTACAGCCGCATTTCTTTCATGAATAGTATACATGCTCCTTGTTAGAGCAACTCAAGAAAGGGAGCAACATGAGTTAATCTTGTTGTACATTACTCTTTCTGTTAGTTAACTAACTGAAACTCAAGATAGATAGGTTGCGGAGGTCCAAAGATTGTGGCCAGCATCTGAAAACATGTGAATCTTCACAGGGCTTTAAGGAAAAATTTGCTTTGCATTCTATTTTATTGTTAAATTAGAGCATTGCAATTGTATTGTAGTTTTATAGTCAGGTTGCTCATGGTTAGTACATCTTGCTCTTTATCTAACATCTAGTTCTCTATTAGATCTGCAAAATGGGAAAAGCCCTGGAGTAGCAAAGGAACTATCTTGCGGTATGTGTAAGTTAATTGCTTACGGTTTCCTAGTAGTAGCAGAAATATATGATCACAAGCATTGAGTGTAGGAAGCACCTTACAGCCTTGTTGTATTCACCTCTGCAGAGGTTAGAAACTAGGCATGGATTCTCTTGCTGAAATTGGCATCTCTACAGACTAAGCTAATTAGCTCTTTGTCATAGACATATTACAAGCTTTTAGCACTTAGTTCAATTACACCCAACTAGTATTCAGCCTGCCCATCTTCACTGTGATTAAAGCAGCAGTAATTGTCCGGCAGTCTCTGCACATATGCCTCAATCTAGTTGTATAACATTTTACTAGAAGATCACCTCTGAACATTGTACCTCTTGAGGGATCTTGTTTGCTGTGCCTCAGCTTGACATGCTCAAATAGCCAAGGTCAGGGCCTTGGAAGCCCAAGCTGAGAGATTCTTGAGCCAACTGCTATGAGATTGTCAAATGCTCAAAGTAGCTAAATAATGCCCAACCTTTGCATAAAGAAAGCATTCTCATTTTGCAGATGTGCAGTAACAGATAAGCTTTACAATTCTATTTTACTGTTTAACAAGGTTTTTGCAATTGTATTATAGCTTTATAGTCAGGATGCGTATGACATATTGCGTCCTTATCTAACATCTATTCTCTGTTAGATCCGGAAAATGAGAAAAGCACTGGAGTAGCGAAGGAACTGTCTTGTGGCACGTGTAAGTTAATTGCTCTCTTTTGAAAATGCTTGTCTTAATAAGTAATTTGAAAATTGCAGAATGGTTCTACTGCAGGAAATTTCATACTGCAATAGTAGTTATCCTTCAACACTTATTTTTATTGCATCTAAACATAAAGAATGTCTGAAGGGTTGCATAACCATAAATTGATCCCTCACTGCCAAATGTTTTCATAAGCATAAAATGATCCTATTGCAAGGTTGTCATACAAAATTGATCTGCATGTTTCTTTTCATAGACATACTACAAGCTTTTAGCACTTAGTTCAATTACATCCAACTAGTATTTAGCCTGCCCATCTTCACTCTAATTTAAAGCAGTAGTAATTGTCCAGATAGATAACGCTTCTCGCACATATGCCTCAATGTAGTTGTATAAGATTTTCTTGGAAGATTGCAAAATTTACGAGCAGTTGTACCTCTTGAGGGATCTTATTTGTTGTGCCTCAGCCCGACATGCTTAAGTAGCCAAGGTCTGGAGGGACTGTCATGTCAAGCTGAGATATTGTTGAGCCAACTGCTATGAGATTGTCAAATGCTCCAAGTAGCCAAATTTGGAGGCACTGTTTCCCACATCTTAAAATATATATGGAACGGAATAGCACAAGGTTTTACATGAAGGCTCAGCTTTCCAATTGAACATGCTATGTCCTTGACATGTGAGCTTTTAGCACCGTTAGTCCTTGGCAACATCGTTCATCATAGACTGCTAACTGTTCTGAATATAATGCCCAACCTTTGCATCAAGGAAGCATTCTCATTTTGCAAATGTCCAGTAACAGATAAGTTTTGCAATTCTATTTTACTGTTTAACAAGCGCTTTGCAATTGTATTATAGGTTTATAGTCAGGATGCATATGACATATTGTTTCCTTATCTAACATCTATTCTCTGTTAGATCCGCAAAATGAGAAAAGCACTGGAGTAGCGCAGGAACCTTCTTGTGGCACGTGTAAGTTAATTGATCTCTTTTGAAAATGGTTGTCTTATAGGTAATTTGAAAATTGCAGAATGATTCTCTTTGCGGGAGATTTCATCTTTGCAATATTAGTTATCCTTCAACACTTATTTTTATTACACCTAAACATAAAGAATGTCTAAAGGCTTGCATAACCATAAATTGATCCTACTATAGAAGTTTTCATAAGCATAAAATGATCTTATTGCAGGAGGTTTCATACTATTAATCTGCATGATTTCTTTTCATAGACATACTACAAGCTTTTAGCCTTAGTTCAATTACACCCAACTAGTATTCAGCTTGCCCATTTTCACTCTAATTTAAAGCAGTAGCAATCGTCCAGACAGATAATGCTTCTCTGAACATTGTACCTCTTGAGTTATTTGTTGTGCCTCAGCCCGACATGCTCAAGTAGCCAAGATCTGGAGGGACTGTCATGTCAAGCTGAGATATTATTGAGCCAACTGCTATGAGATTGTCAAATGCTCCAAATAGTCAAATCTGGAGGCACTGTTCCCAGATCTAAAAATGTATTGTATATGGAACAGCATGGCACAAGGTTTTACTCGAGGGCTCAGCTTTGCAATTGAACAGGCAATATCCTTGATATGTGAACTTTTGGGAACATTAGTCCTTGGCAACATCGTTCTCATAAACTGCTAACTGTTTCAAATATAATGCCCAACCTTTGCATCAAGGAAACATTCTCATTGTGCAGATGTGCAATAACTGATAAGCTTTGCAATTCTATTTTATTGTTTAAGAAGAGCTTTGCGATTGTATTTATAGCTTTATAGTCAGGATGCTTATGACATATTGCGTCCATATCTAACATCTATTTTCTTTTAGATTCGCAAAATGAGAAAAGCACTGAAGTAGCGAAGGAACTATCCTGCGGCACGTGTAAGTTAATTGCGCTCTTTTGAAAATGCTTGTAATTTGAAAATTGCAGAATGGTTCTTCTGGGGGAGAATGGTTCATTCAACACTTAGATTTATTACATCAAAACATAGAGAATGCCTGAAGGCTTGCATAAGCGTAAAATGATCCTACTGCAGGAGTTTTCATAAGCATAAAATGATCCTACTGTAGGAGTTTTCATACTATTAATCTGCATGTTACTACAAGCTTTTAGCACTTAGTTCAATTACTTTCAACTAGTATTCCACCTGACCATCTTCACTCTAATTAATGCACAATTCAATCTATAGTGTATCTTAGATCTTGATATCTTGGGACTCTGCTTGTAAAGATGTATGGAAAATGTGGTGTCCATATTCTAAATGCATGGGAATGTAAAATTGCTTTGCAATTTGTTATCTCTAATGTCTCGTTGGTTTTTTCTCAGATCATACTTCCAAGCAGAATGGGAAAAGCCCTGGAGCTTGCGGCCATATAGATGGGAATGAGATTACATGTAAGTTATTTAAAGGAAGCAACCAAAGCTTTAAGCAGTATCATAAATTTATATTTCCATGAGATTATGTGTATGTTTTAATGCATTGAAGTACATTATTTTTCTAATTGTTTGTTGTATAAAATGTTGGAAACATGAAGTCGAACAACGGAAAAAAGCACGGCGAAATCACATGAGGAGATTATCAAACGCTGCTATGAGAGCTGTTTTAAAAGAGGAAAGACCATACAACTTGGAATTTGACGCTGAAATGGTCCCATGTGGTGGCTATAAGAACTATTTTGACCGAAAATTGAATGTACTTATCAGAAAACATGTTGACTTATCCATCTCAGACATGAGAAAGATTCCTAGTGGGCAATTAGACCTTGTACGAAAAACATTGCAGGTAATTAGATAGTAATAAAATGAAGAATGCATAATTTCTTATGTTCTTTTTCTTATTTATTTTTTTTTAAATGCAGGATTGGTTTGTTATCCCATGGGCTGAGTGGAATAAAAAATATTGGCGAAAACGCTTGTCTAAAGGTATTAGGCAAGCGAGAAGAGGTGTATGTGACAAGGTCTTACGGGCACGAGCAAATAATGAAGAGCCAACAAAGCCTGAATGGATGAAAAATGATATGTGGTTTAAATTTCTTGCATATATGGAGACAAGTCAATACAAGGTATAATGTTAACCATATTAGTAAATATCTTGTACATAATTCAAGTTGCAAATTAAAAGTTTATTTTTCCTCAGAATTCGAGCCTTCTCCACATCACCTGAAAAATCAATGCCATTTGTCCTTAATGTGAAGCAATACACATCAGGAATAGTAACACAACGTTCTGCAGGCATTCAGATTTTAATCTTTCCCTTTATTTTTTTCCTTGAATGTCTCCATTTACTATTCTACAGGCTTAGTTAGATCGACAGCCGGCACTAGATTCTTTATGCGCCTTGGGTTGATAACACCTGAATCGAACTTGTTGGTAAGAAAATTTGATGTACCAAATTGTTTCAAGCAGCTTAGAAGTTAGTTTGAAGAAAAAATCAAAGAACCAGATGATTTACCAGGCGAAGATTTGAGCTTTTTATTAGGGCATCATCTATCACAAATACTGCACCAAATCCTGCATTCTGTATGCTAGTAGAAGCCCCCCAGGTTGCAGAGCTTTGATGGGACTTTGACGTTGCCGCTTTAAGATTTTGCAAGAAATAAAGCTCAGAATCCTGCTCCACAAAATAATCCGCAGGCTAAATTTCTCGAAGTTTTCTTGAATCGCCGGAATAACCAGGTGAGGTTCATAGTCCGGCGGCAATTTCAGCAATCCTTGACCATTATCACGAGAAACGGGCGGTAATTAGATGTGCCATAACCCGACAAAGGCTGCTCCGAATGCATATTTCGATCTTTTTTTTTTTCTTTTTTTCTTATTTTTTTAAAGCGACCCGATTTTTTCCTCGAGAAAATATTTACATATCAGCCTTAGGGAAAAGCATCAATCAAGAATATTTTAAAAGCATATTTGTAGGAGAATTATATATATATATACAAGAGATTTAACCGTCCCCTCTGGTAGCATTGCAAATGCTTTTAGGTAACCAACAATTCTCTTGAGGATTCTTTTTGTGATTCCTCTATATTCTTCAACATTCTATGTACTATATTTAGCATTCATGAATATTCCCCTAGATTCTCTTAGGAGGTGCTTACCCATGAGCATTTAGAACCTTCCAAAATAATCTATTTTGGATCACGTACCAACATTTTCTAAAACACTTTCTATTTTTTTTTAGGAGCTTACCACAGCCATCTAGACCATTTTTTTTTTTTTCAAGATTTATATTGTACACCTTTTATTATGAAACATTTTAGAACATTCTATTGTGGCTCTCTGCAAAATCTTAAAAAACTCTAAGACTTCATCAAGATTTTTCTTAGATTCAACTAGATTTTTAAAGAGATTCCCTTAGACTTGTAAAATATCTTCCTAGATTCTCTTACAATTTATGTTGATTTCCTTAGATTCCCTTTAATTCTCCTGGATTCCTTTACATTCTAGAAATTTCTAGAACATTCTAGAACTTAGGAACGATGCGAAAAATCAAAACATCCTAGAACTTTAAAGAAGTATTTCCCTATTTCCTTACTAGAATGTTATATTCTATTTTATCTAAATTAGGACATTACCCTTAAGTATATTTGAAACATAAACTATTCATAGAATTAATGCTTGGTCTAGTGGTTAGAATGGGGGGTTGGGGGGTTAATGACCAGGGTTCGAATTTCCCTAATAACATAAAAAATTTTAAAAGCCTTTCCTAAAAAGTTGTTGAAAATACCAAGGCCCGAGCATGCAATGTGAGCCGTAGGATCTTGGACCAAGGATTATGATCAATCTGGACTGTAGGATCATGTAGGATATATCTAAAGCAACGTGAGCCGTCGGATCTCGGGCCCGGCAGGAAGGGATCGAATCAATCTGCCATAGGACAAAGGTACATATTATATGTAAACTCCCAAGCCATCTTTACTAGGATTTTCCCAAAGCCCGCGTGAGCCGTAGGATCTCCAGCGCGGACCCGGTCCGGATAAAAGCGCGACAAACATAACGCGTGGCCCGTCGGATCATCGAGCGGGAATATCCGGATAAGCACAAACATAAGAACATATATAGATCATATATGTCATGCATCAAACATGGAGGGGCTCAGTTATGCCACGCGTGGCATACCATGTGTACTTTTTATCGAAAGGTGTCATAGATAGGCACTCCTCGAAAAGGCACTTGTGTATTGAGCGACATCGGTTATATAGACATATATGAAGTTTGCTTCAGATTAATAGAAGTAGTTTCTTCAAATTTTATTTTTTTGCGGGCATTCTAACTAACCCGGCAAAGAAAATGGTAAATAAATATGCTAATCAAAATCACGCTAGCGAGTAGGAAATATTGGTTAATCACTAAATCCTTGGAAGAGACAAGTTTATTGCTAATCTAATAACAAATTGGTTCAAGTAGCATTAAGCCGTTTGTAATCTGTTAGTCAATCACTTAATAATCAGCATTTAGAAAGTGATCAAAGGGCTTCTGGGCGTCTTGGTGAACTTTTAAGCGTAAGCACCAGTTCTTTGCATCAACCTGACGATTATAAGACTCATTTGGGTTTTTACGTACTTGTGGTCCCATTATACGCTGCGGTACCAGCAAGCACCTCGCGAGCCGAACATACATGGAGCAACCCGAATCATGAAAGCGTCGCGAGGTATAGTTTGATGAACGAGCAAAGAGAAAAAATCCGATCGAGAGTGGTAGAAAGGAATTTAAGTAGCTTGAATTATGAATCATGCATACTCTCGAATAGTAGGTTTTAAGAGAGGTTTTAGAATAAAAGGAAGCATAGGTTATGTGCTTATATGAATGCATATAGCGGTTAAGACAAATTCGGGTTCCACGTTAACAAGCGAGAATGCTAGGTAAGGTGCCGGGCAAAGGCAAAAATCAAAATCTATATTGTTGTGGAAAAGATTCTTTTGATCTTGATTATTTTATTCTATGAATGATACTATCATGAGGGACATGCTTCTCCCAGTTATACATTAAACTAATAGTTTACGAACAGAGCTTTGGGAATTCTGATTTAGGTTTGACCTTGGCCTTGAAGTTTTGGCGGCCGGTTGGTATTCATAGTACTCAACAGTATACTTCTAAAATCCTTGCTAAATTTAATATGACAGTTAGCCAAACATGCTCAAGATTACTTCGTTGTGAAAAGTGTACTCACTCTTGATTCAGATCATGAGGATACAAGCCTTGTTGTATCTTTATACATGCTAGGCGGATCTTTGTCTATAAGGTTGAAGTTTTGACATGCTACAAAGCACTAAAATAGAGGGTATCTTTTACACAAAGTATACGCTCCTAGGTTATTGATTCGGACATGATTTATACTTAGGGGATGAAAAGGTTCTGCTATCTTTCAAGCAAAGGTATAGCGGCGATCCTTGGGGAGTCTTGTGCGAATGAAGCTACTGCCAGCATCTCTAATGCATGCTCTTGGGCGGAGTTGCATACACTTCTAACGAGTTGCAAATCTTACTCTAGCTCAAATGGATTCCAGCGGCTCTTTAACGAGAAAGAATTTTTCAAGTAAATTTAGTTCTTGTTGTAACACCAACAATGGATTCACGTGGCACAATACCACAGAGCTAAGAACTCTTAAGAACTTGGAGAGTTTAACTTTGGCAATTAATAATCTTACTACTTCTCACGGGCAAGTATCCTCTATTAGAATTAAAATTTTGCGAGGAAACAAAAATAAAACTCCTCAGGAGTTGAGAAAGCTTAACAATTTGAAGATTTTGTCTTTGGCATCTGATACCCTTTATTGTGACTATTTCTAGTTACTCGGCGAGTTATCCTCTCTGTTACAATTATTCTTTGGGAAAAAACCAACTCACGGGCGAGAATTCCAAGTTCTCTAAGAAATTGTTCCTCCCTTTTAGTCCTTAATATGCTATAACATGATGACAGGCACAATTCCATCTGAATTAGAAAATCTTAAGAAGGTGTAGGAGTTCCATTATCATAACACGGTACAAGAGGGCGCGTGCCACCCGTTGGACCATCTTGAGAATCTAGAGGTGCTAGATTTGGCGTCTGATGGAATACAAATGGAAGTTTAGATACAATGGAAGTTTAGATCTAGAAATTCCCAATATTTTTCCTGATAAAATTGTCATTATATTGAAACAATTGGATTACAAAAATTACCGTGCAATAGAGGCTCAGCGAATCGGGGGCACTTTGCCAATTTCTTGAAATATCAAGACCCCTTTGAAACAATTAAAACCAACCTAAATATTTCAGCTCATAGACATGCAAAGAAAAACATAATATCCATAGATAAAAAAGAAAAAGAAATATTGGTTAACGTCTCTTAATCCTTTGCTTAGGGCTATGAGAACAAAATATGATGTCAAGAAAATGAAAGAAGATTTACGTTTTTACGTCTTATTTTTATCCCACAAGTCTCTCTTGTCATCATAAAGATGCAAATCAAACCCTTTGAGAGAGGTCTACTAATCCTTTAACATTTGCCTCTTTATAGGTGGCTAAAAAGAGATGTCCATGTATTTGGTGAGAATGAGAATGAGAGAATGAGAATGATTTTTATGAGAATCCATGAGAATGAGAGAATGAAATGAGAATGATATGGGACCCATAAGGGACCCAACAAACTTATTACTTGTCAGGGTTAAAACCCCACCCGAAGGGTTTTCGAGGGAAAAAACCATGGCAAGAATAAGAATCTTTGTCAAGCTATACTAAGTATACATCAATGTATATATACATGTCAAGTGTGTGCTGGGACATAGCTGATCTAGCATGTCCATAACATCACGAAGGTATGATCCTAGCACCCGTCACGGATCTTTGCTCAATGTCACATGTAGCGGTTGGCCGGGCGACCAACTTCGGCATTCATAAGCGTCCGAATTTGATCATATGTTTGGGCAACTTTGGAAGGGTATGAGATTCATCCTCAATGACTCCCCATTTGGCGGCATTGACCGAGCATGTCTGGCGTGGCGAACAATCCATCCATCGCCCATCTCAATTCGAAGATGATGTTGCCCCTCGATGAATGGAGGCAATGAGTCACGCCCTTTCATGGGCAAGTGGAGTGCAGCGGTGGCATTGCGGGCCTCATTCAATTTGGGATGTGGCTGTTTGGTAGTGTCTTTGTCTTGACATGTTCAAGGGCATTGGCATCCCAAAGCTTCTTGAGGAAGGGAAGCGTCAAGATATTGCCTCAAGCTATGGTGATGCCTCTCTATTTGCACATGTATGCACCTGTGCTCCTGCACATTCCATCTAGCCAACAAGCAAGAATTCATTATTTTGAGAAATTTGGATTTCTCGTTTAGCTTGAAATAGGCTGCAGTGGCCATACAAATCGCAAAAATACGTGTACCTCATTGGTGACCCAAAAATAGGCAAAAAAGGTTGGACAAATGGCGATCGCGATCATTTTGCACATGGAAGACCAATATACTTAATTTTTATGACTTATTTATAATATATAGCATTGTAATTGACGTAGATATTGCACATGATGGGCTCTGAAAGATCGCCATTGCGATCTTCTAGAACAAGAAATGGGTGCATATTAGACACCCAAAGACAAAATAACATTTTCATTTTATGCAATTTTGTTTACCCAATAATGAAAATGCTTAATAAGAAATACAATCTTAAGAAAATAAAACATTAAAAAACAAATTTTTTTTTCTCAGCAAGATCGCCGTGGCGATTTGCTTGAACAGGAATATAGATGTGTCCCTCTGGGTTGTGCTCATCCAAATCGCCATTGCGATTTCATGGAGCATAAAGCTTCCATAAACTAGAGCTTGTAAGATTCTGTACGGATGGTAAGATTGCAATTAGATGGTAAGAATCACCTACGATTGCAATTAGATGGTAAATGCCAAAAAAAACAAAAAGGCAGATGAATTCTCTATACTTACCAATTCTCTGATCTGTGGAATACCTTGGATGTGGAAATTTTATTGAGATTATAGAGTTGTGGAATACCTTGAGAGATCTGTGGAATACCCGTAGTGGTTGACCCACGGAGTGGCAAGCAGAGAGCAGACCCTAGGATTTGAAGGCCGTGTATCGCAGATTTGAAGGCTCTCTAAGACGTGTTTGAGAGCTCTGCCCTGCATATCACAAATAAGAATAGTTACAGGAAGCAAGGAAGGCAATCCATATAGAAACGAAAAAACAAAGACATTTATCGGTCTGAAGATCTGGAAGCCTAAGAAGAGATTGTCGTGGAAAAATACATAGATTTCTGCCCTTTTTCAGATTATTGCAGCGATTTGGGGGTCGGATTCTCAGACCCAACATGTTTTTCCTTTTTAAATTTATGATCACGACCATTTTTGCTCATTTGAAGATCTTCTGATCGATTTTGTGGGCGCCCAATACAAAATGCTGCATTTCACATATCTGTGCAACTAGAAAAACCCAATTCGAAATGAGGCCATTCTTTTTGTTGAAAGGATAGAATCAGAGCCCGTCTAAATCGCCAGATCGTTCTGAGTACCTTGTGTTGCGCGGATTAGCTGCACTGAGAGATAAAAAAAGAATAGAAGCCCTGTTTCTAATATTCTTTGCAGAAAACCTTCTTGCAGAAAACCCCTCCAGATTCTCAGCTTCTCGGCTATGGCCGCTGTAAAAAATTCTAGAATCTGAAGCCCCATAATAAAAGCTCTGGCTATGGCCTTGAGATCCGGCCTTGGCTATGGCCGTTATAGAAATCTTATAGATCCATAACCCCTATATGAAAACCCTGGCTATGGCGATGAGCTTCGGCCTTGGCTATGGCCAGAGAACCTAGCATGGTCGCTGCCTGCCACTCTACTAAGACCACTCAAATTTAATATTTAATAATGTGGATGCACCTAATTCCCGCCCACGTTGGGCGGGATCAAATTTCAAATTAAAGTGAACCAGATTTTGTTGATGGTGGACCCGAAGGGCTCTATTCAAAATTCTCAAAATCTCCCTATTTTATCTAATTAATGAATTCGTCCTTCAACCATTGAGCTCTCTTTTCCCTCCAGCATACCTTGAGGCGTTGCGGCCCCATTGCCATGATATAAGCTAGTTTAGGGAGACGAGCATCGTCCATATTGACCACCTTCTGAAAATAGACAATGTGGCGATCAAGGGCCGCCCTCTGAAGAGGCAAGAATCCTAATTTGATATGGGACTGTGGACTTCACCCCTAGTGCTCGTACTAAGCAGGCTTTCTGGACCTGCTCCAAGTCATTCAAGTAGCAAGTGATACTACTGGGCCCCATACTTCCACCCGTGATAAAAGGACGGGCTCTACTAAGACCTTTGAACAGGGTGGATCTGATGGGCCCAATCATACAGCCTCTATGACTATTGTTTTGCATTGCATATAGTGCCTTCCACCTGCCGCCACTGTGTGGCCATTATGGATGTGTCCCAGGTGCATAGTAGAAGAAAACTCCACTCCCAAATACTTGTATGTGGATGCAACTTCCACATTCTCGCCTTGGTAAATCAAGGAGGGGACCCTTGGGCGACGTGAAGATGATATGAAAACCACCTTAGCCTTGGCCGTTTGACCGCATATCGGTCGCTTGGCGGAATGTGTCCGTGGCATCGATGTCGTTGCATAAATCCGCTGGTGTGTAGTTAGAGGTCCACATCATCAAAGCATATATTAACCGCCCGATGATCTCGATAGAGAAGGTGAGCTCCATCGCCCCATTATCAAAGAAGCCAGCTCTCCAATTGATCAATGTAAAGCCCAAACAATGTTGGAGAGAGGGCATCCCCGACGAACCCCCGATACTACTATCAAATGGTTGGCTTGTCCAAAACCCGACCGGCATCTTTCATATAGCCTCCGTATTAATCGCATTCTCGCAAATCTACAGGAACCCCTAGTTGCTGCGCCCTTGCCCATAGTTTTTTCCGAGGCACGTCAAACGCCATAAAATCCACAAAGCAACAATATAGATCCCCGACGGGCGGTTCCTCGTTGTCTTCAATCGTAGTTCGCAACGTGAAGATGTGGTCAATGGTTGAGTGCCGGTTCAAATCCTACCGGTGAGGGCCCGCACCTCTGCCGCCTCGGCCCGGCCCGGCCAATTCTTGCTCGAGAATCCCAGCAAGCAGTTTTGCAAACACCGAACTGACCATGATTGTTCGGTAATTGGCTGGGCAGTGTGGGTCACCTGCCTTATAGATGGGAACAACTCTGCTATTGGTCCACTGCAGGAAGGGAAGCCTTCCCGTAATGCCTTGTTGAACAAGGCCAACACTGCATTATGGACGGCCCCGCCCCACTTAAGCAATTCTGCTTGCATACCATCCAAGTCTGGGGCTTTCCCATTGGCAAGACGCTGTAAGCCTTGTTCCACGTCCGAATCTGTGATTTCCAGCACTGGGCCTTCTTGCAAGGGTAATGGTGCATGTGCACCCTGAGGGTCGTATAACTATTGCAAGTATTGCCTCCACTGCTCGGGAGTGATATTCCTTGTGGATTGTACTGGCTTTCTAAGAACCCTTCGCCAGAAGGTCCTGGAGTGACGTTCCAGGAGGTAAAACATTTTCCTTTGATGCGCTGCAATGTACCTGGCTTTCTTAGCTTTAAGGAAGATGTGGTACTGTCTGACTGCATGTGGGCGTAAAGCAGGGTCTGCAGTAATTTGCCTAAACAAAGCACTTAGTCTTACTATTGACGTTCTTTCTCCTTCTCCTAGACATCCACGTATAGCCAAAGGAAGAAACTGTTGAAGAAGAATATGATAATCATGCGATTTCATGGATTTCAACTTTCCATTTGCAACACATTTTTTGAAGTTAGAAGACAATCCTGTTGGAGGTTTCACCCTCTGTATAGCTGTAAAGAAAGCTTTTTTTTCTTCTTTTGTAAGAACATATGGAGCATGAGGTAAAACCACTTTACCGCTTTCTGATTTTGACCAAAGGGACTCGCGTATTCTAACCTCTTTCATGTCTTCTCGTACCTTTTCATTGTCCTTGTCAGCATCTCCAAGTATTGTCTTAACTAGGTTTTCTGCAACATTCTTCTCCACATGCATTGCATCCAATGTGTTTCGAATAAGAAGATGCTGTAATATAAAGTGACATGGTATAATATATAGAAATTGCATGTAAAGATAATCATGTATGGTCCACATGATCATCGTACGCAAAGTGAATTCCCTCTCCAAAACTGGCCTGCTGAAGTCACTTGCTTTTACTCCTTCCCGAAGCTTATAAAAATCTTCCACAATAAGGTGCATGTAAACATCAATTTTTGAGGAAGGTACTTGCTGCGGTCCAGGAATCAATAGTATCAACATAATGAAATGTGGCTTCGTGGCTAACCATGGCTCAATGTTGTAATTTACCAACATAACTGGCCAAGTACTCCAGTTAGATCTCATCTCGCTAAATGGACTTACACCATCAAATGCTAATCCAAATCTGATGTCGCGAGGATCTTCACCAAAGTCAGGCCAATTATTGGTGATGTGATGCCATGATGGTGAATCAGAGACATACCTACATATGCCATATGTGCTCATATTGTTAGCATGCCATGTCATGTGTCTTGCCATTGATGGGTATTCATACAATTTCAATAGTCGAGGAATGATAGGGAAGTAACGCAAACTTTACGTGCATTAGGCTTGCCCTTTTTACCCCATCGACTTTCTTGGCATTTTTTGTTTGGACAAGAGTCCAGATGAGCATACTCTCCCCGATAAAGAATACAATCATTTGGGCAAGCATGAATAGATTCATATTCTAGACAAGATCCTTCATCAATTTTTGTGCATAATAGGATGATCGTGGCAATAAGTTTCCCTTGGGCAATAAGTGTCCTCCTAGAACTTTTAGAAGGTCATCAAGACTAGCATTTGACCATCCATGCATAGTTTGTAAATTAAGAATCAAGAGTGTGGCGGATAGCATGTTTAATGAGCTTCCATCATATATTGATTTCAAAGAATCATTATGACCATCGTCTAATGGATCTCCAGAGTCATTAGGGTCTTCATCTAATGGATCTCCACCACTTAAAATATCTCCTTCACATATGGGACTTACCTTTGCACTGCTACTTGGAAAATCATCATTGGCACATTTAGAAGGTATGTGACTCCCATAATCATCATCAATTTGTTAGAAAAGGACTAGTCAACACTTGACAATTCTAACTTGGAACAATGTCTAGCAAAACAACTTGAAGAACTACTTGTTTCCAACTTCTTTATTCTTACTTTTCCTTAAACTTGGGAGCCAAAAGATGGTCACTAATCCCAAGTTCAATTAAACAAGTATAAATAATGCTTCAACTAGAAATGATCTAGTAATAATCTTATAAGTTCATAAGGTCACTTCATGATCATATTTTCAATGTCTAAAATTTGATCAAGCAATTAACTTAAACAATTAAACCATTAGTAAAATCTTATAAGTTCATAGCGTAGCTCACCGATGGACCCAAATATCAGTAGCTAGGTTGACCACGAACCCCTGCCTTAGAAAATCCGCTCAAAATCTTTATGTGCTTGCCCGTCAAATTGCTAGCTCCTCCTTGAGTATATATATCTTCATTCCTGATTGTAGGGAGAGATATCCAAATCAACAACCTGCTAAACTTAGAGAAACCGTGTTCTACGTTATCCCACATGTATGTGTGAGTAAATCGGCTCTTTGCAATTATCCCACATGCATACTAGAAGAAATCGGCTCTCCTTCAACCATTGAACCATAGGTTTAATAAAATTAAGAATAAACACTTCAATGTTGAATAAATCTTAGGCTCAAGGATTTGTTAAGCTGCAACTATGAATTTGCAACTTTGGAGAAGACAACCATGCACTTTGTTATCAACCCTAAGCTGACCAAACATTAACACTCCTCCTTCAGCTTCTTTAGTTGATAACATTAAGATAGTTTCTGAACTGCTTAAATTTATTTTCTGCAAGAGCTTTAGTCAAGATATCAGCTGTTTGATTTGCAGTTTTTACATACCTCATTTGAATAACCTTCTTTTCTGCTAAATCTCTGATAAAGTGGATGTTGAGCTCGATATGCTTTGTTCTTTCATATGCAACTGGATTCTTCACTATTGCAATGCAGCTCTGGCTATCTGTGAAGATTTCAGTGGCTTCAACCTGTTCACAATTTAATTCATTTAATAACCTTTTTAACCAAGCAATCTCCTTGGCTACTAGAGAGGCTGCTGCATATTCTGCTTCAGCAGAACTCATGGCTGACTGTTTTTTGCATCTCCAAGTTACAACTCCCCCAGCCAGAAATATTGCATACCCTGAAGTTGACTTTCTACATTCTAAGTCACCTCCCCAATCTGCATCACTATATGCAAACAATTTCAAACTATCAGAGGTATAACAAATTCCATGATTTTGAGTACCTTTCAAGTATTTGAGCACTCGTTTTCCAGCTTCCCAAAGTTCCTTGGTAGGATTGTGACATCTTCTGCTTAATATGTTTACTGCATAAGCTATGTCAGGCCTAGTACTGTTTGCCAAATATAGCAAACAGCCAACTAAAGCCCTATAAGGAATAAGTTCCATGTCTGCTATTTCTTTGTCAGTTTGCTCTTGATTGTCAGTCAACCTATGACCTGGTAGCATTGGAATCTTTACTGCATTTGCATTCTCCAGATTAAATCTATTCAGCATGTTTTCCACATGTTTATTTTGACTCAACTTTAAAGTCTTTCCTTCTTTGTTTCTGATCACATCTATTCCTAGAAACTTCTTCAACTCACCAAGATCAGTCATTTGAAACCGTGATTTCAGAATATTTTTGCATTCATCCAATATACTCATAGAGTTGTCTACCATAATACAATCATCCACATAAAGTGCAACAATGCAAAAACCATCTTCTTTTTCAAATCTGTATAGGTTTCCATCATTTTTTAATTTTTCAAAACCTTGTTCCTTCAAGAAATGATCCATACATAGATACCACTCCCTTGGAGATTGTTTTAGTCCATAGACAGCCCTGTTTAATTTCCAGACCATGCTTTTATCTTCTTCAAATCCAGGTGGCTGTTTCATGTAGGCTTCTTCCTCAAGAATAGCATTTAAGAAGGCAGCTTTTACATCCATGTGATGTAATTCCAATCCTAGAGCATTTGCCATTGCTAAAAGAATTCTAATGCTGGTAAGTTTGACAATTGGTGAGTATGTCTCCTCATAATCTCTTCCCTTTTTTTGAGTAAAGCCTAGTGCTACTAATCTTCCTTTGTATTTCCTTGTGCCATCAGGGTTTTGTTTAATTCTGAATATCCACTTGCTTCCAATAATATTTTTTCCTTTTTCTGATTTGACAAGATCATAAGTTTTTTGTATCTTTAAAGATGTCAACTCATCTTCCATAGATTTTAGCCATTCAATTTTATTCACACTATTAAGGCACTTCTTCAAAAGTTTACGGTATTAGCTCATTTTCGAATAGTCATAATTTGTTCATATGGTAATTCCTTTTCCTTTCAATTAAATGCCTTTTTACCTTCTTCGGTTCTTCCATATTGCATTTTCCCTAGCCTTGCCTCTTCAATCAACCTCTCGAGGCTTGAGTATTTTCTCTTTTTTCACCATACTTTTCTTGAACATTTTCTGCCTCGTGTATATTTTCAGTTTTCACTACCATTTCTTTTTTCCCCATTTTACGCACTTATATGTTCCATGTCTGAGAGTGTGTCATGTGTATCATTATTTGTATTTTCCTTATCTCCATTATCATCTAGATCTACCTCATTCTCATTTACAAAAGAGGTTTGCTCCTGGATTCTGACTCCTTTGTTGTATCTGTCCTTATAGACAACCTTTTCATCAAATAAAACATCTCAGCTAATAATAATAGTTTGTTTTTTTTACGGAATGAAAATCCCATTACCCCTTTGATTCAGAATCATATCCAACAAGAAAACCAATCTCTGCCTTGTCATCCAATTTCTTTTTCAATTCTATTGGTTTGTGGACATAACATAAATAACCATATGTTTTAAGCCAGTCAAAATTCAATTTTTCATGAGGATTCCAAACTAGATTAGGTATCTTACCTTTTATACTTGCAGATGGCAGCATGTTTTGAATTCGAATTGCAGTTCTCAAAGCCTCCTCCCATAAGTTTCTTGGTAAACCACTTTGCTTTAGCATTGCTCTTCATGCATCCAAAAACTGCCCTATTCTTTCTTTCAAAGAATCCCATTTTGTTGAGGACTAAATCACCCAAGTTAGTTGTCTTTTTGATACCATGATTTATGCAAAAACTTCTGAATTTTTTTGACAAGTATTCTCCTCCTCCCAATGGGATCTAATACATTTGACTTTTAGACTAGTTTCTCTTTCAACTTCAGCCACAACTTGTTTGAATGCTTGTAATGCTTGAGATTTTCTTGTCAAATAATAAATTTTGCATTTTCTGCTATAGTCATCAATGAATGTAATAAAATATCTGTGATTAGTCCTGCTTCTTACATTCAGAGGACCACATAGGTCTGTATGAATAAGTTCTAAAGCTTGACTTGCTTTTGATTTCCTCTTTTTGAATGGTAATCTGTTCAATTTTCCAATTGCACATCCTTCACACATTGGATCTTCTTTTACTTTGTCCTGCAATTAATAACCCCAAGCTTTTGTAAAGTTTTTAGATTGTGATAATGTGTGTGAGCTAACCTGTTATGCCATAATTCTAGGGAAAGGTCCTTTGCAAAACAACAATAACCGATATGAGTGAATAACAATAAAGATCAGAGAATCATCCGAGGGAGCCAAAAACACCCCCAAGCTAAGCATCAAAAGCTCCTTCTCGAAGCATACGTGACCACCAAACTGCTTTGACGACACCACCAACTAGCATCATTTCCGCCACCCCATCGAATACTTCGGACCCCAAAACCCGACCCCCAAACACGTAGAGACCGCTCGGGAACCGCCAGGACCGGCCAGCTACTACACACAACAGACCTCATGGAAAGTTAAGACAAGACAAAGAGTTAGGAGCTTGACGGGCCAAGCATCAACAAACGTATGACAAAAGAAAAAAGAATGAATGGAAAAACGAGAGAAAATGGATCACTCGGAAGCGCATAGCTACGCCGAGAGAGAGTGAGAGTAAGATAGACTAGGCCCGACCCCGGGGGTCAACCCCGAGGTGCCCTCCGCAGCGACAAGTGCTACCTGACATTGGGGAGGCCACCAAATTCTCAACAAGATAAAAGAGAAGGGGAGAATCAGCCCCCACGAGGCGGGATAAACAGAAACCAACCAAAACCAAGTGAACAAAAACCACGCGATCCGCCATAGAGGAGGGAGGGAGGGAAACACTGGAACAAAGAGAATTCAGCTCAAGGGAAACGCCGATGAGAATTGCTTGGAAGCTGAGGATATATAGCGCATGAAAGAAAAGAAATCATGGGCCAAAGAAAGCTCAGGCAAAGATGACTCCTACGCCCAAAATAGCATGACGCTAAAATGACGCCCTTTCCCAGAATGATGGTTCTCTTCTATATAAGAAGAGAACCATAGCATTGTAGGGAAAGGTCCTTTGCAAAACAACAATAACCCAGACATAAAGAGGAACCTACCTCCAACTATCACGGCCGAGATTGCGAGAGACGCTGAGATGCTCTTCAACACCGGGTAGGGCCGTGAAGCGAGCATGAGAAGAAGCGAGAATGCCAATGGCCGAGAGAGCTAACCACCTCGCATACAAAACCGCAGCAGTCAAGAGAGGCCGCCCGTGGCCCCCCACGATGCCCGCGATGAGTGCCAAAAAGATCGGGAACTAAACCGGCGCGGCGTTAGCACTCAAACCACCATGCACGCGGTGGAGTAAGACAAAGCACCGATTAAGAGGACAAAGAGGATCAAACAAGGTTCCACCCTCGGGAGGATCAATGACATGGAATGAGCAAGCGAAAAAGCAAGCGCCGCAAGAGATGGACAGGCAAGAGACCGAACCGGCCGACGCGGCAATCAAGACTTCTGGCCGCCCCAACCTGGTCACATTTAGACTTCGGATTGCCACGCAGACATGATCTGGAAAAAGGTCGTGCCGCCAATTTAAAATGAAGGGCCTCGGAAATATGGAGAAAGCCAAAGAAAACATAAGGTAACTAAAGAGGCCTTCATCAAGTCACGCCATTCCGCATGGGTCGGGCAAAGGACAACATCACAAGACGGGACGTGAGCGAGCGTGGAGGGGCAACCGTGGACGGGTGTGGACCCAAGCCGGGGCGATTACGGACCAATGAGGATAAAGGGACCCAACACCCGAGACGCGGGCATTAATCAGTCAGAAAAAATGAGATGGCGAGAAGCACCACCCATCGAGGCGCAGGCGCTTAGCGGTAGATGACACGTAAGAAGCCGAAGAAGGTCAGCGACATGGATGGATGAAGCAGAAGGAAAGGGGCACCATGGGACAAGCACCAAGACCAAAATCGCCCGCCAAACGGAGGTATATAAGCAAGAAGGGTAGAAGTAGCGGGATTGAAGAACGGGAGGTGAGGATAGGAGCTACAAAAAAAGCGATATCATGGAAAAATGCGGTAAGACATCCGAACACACACCACATAAACATATAATTAGAACCAAAACATATCACCAACCTTATTCAAATACACAAATAGAGCAAATAATGCCACATGTCGCTTTTCACCGCAAGACGCGAGACCGACGGAAGCAACGCGAGAAAACTCATGAAAAACAAAGCATCTATCACAAATGGCTGCCGAGTTCGTGGTTAGAAGCCACCAACGCCCAAGGGCGTAAGGCCATGAAAAAACAACCAAAGTTAAGCCAGCATGGCAAAGGCGAAGCATGGTGCAAGACAAATAGGACTAAGGAGGCGTGGAGGAAAGCAGAAAATTATTGAACAAGCCAATTGTAGGAAAAAGCATCGGGAATTCGGGGGTAAGCATCCTTGGTATTGAAGACGGAAGTAAAGCATTAGACGGACTAGCAAAGCGGGTCGACATGATGAGGGCCCCATCGAGACTCAATCAAGCTAAAAGCCTCGTGAGGAAAGGGGAGAACTCATCAAACTTACAAATCTTAGACAAATAGTCAGCCCACTCATTTTCTAAACGGGAACCCACAACGGCTCGAGTTGAATCCTATGGTGATAACAGAAAATGAAAAGCTTCGATTAAAAAGCGGATGGAGAACGGAGACGAGGAACCACCCTTTTTGCAATAAAAACGCCGACATTATTCGATTATCACCACGAGCAACTACAATGGAGTTGAAGAGGAGGCTAGCAAAATGTTTGCAACAATTGGAGCAGGGCGGCACAACTCACGCCATGTCGAGGACTGAAGACACTCAGATGCGGTAAAAAGGCCATGAAAAGAGAGCACAGGTGTACCCGGAATAGACAACCAACCACCCCAACCCTCATCGCTAGCATCAAACCCGAGGGTGACTTTAGTGAGGAGAGGGGGCCAAAGAGGACAACGGTCAAACCTGAACACAATAGTCTGCCAAAGACACAGTTCAAGACGTGAGAGGGGGGAAAGCAGAAAAGGAGTGTCCCAAAGCTCAGAGCAGCGAAGATCCAAGTGAAGGCCTGAGGTTAAAACAGCACACAGGTGGCCAAAAACTAGACGCAAGGACTGAATGAAACCGAGGAAACGAGCAATCAAGCGAGCAGAGACCATAGGTGCAGCAAGCAAGTCGGAACAAAGAGATACAGCGCTTTTTTAGAGGCGAGATGCGAACAAACCGTTAGTCCCGGCCTCCCGGTACAGACTATTCATGCATACAAATGCACCAGGTCAAGCTCAAGGATCCTCGGGCCAGCCACGTCAGCCATCAAAGGCTCGCCAGAAGACCAAGCAAAGTACCACGCAAATCAAAGCCCGCGGGTCAACAACAAGAGGCCGCCGGACAAGTGACGTTCCTCGCCACCGCCGGCAGGCCGGGCCAAGATTCTAGGTGCACTTCAAGAGGCACCGCCAACATTCCTCAGAATCAGGCCTCCTTCCGTGAGTCGGCACCGAGATCGGGCCGAGTGTTTATATTGGGCCAAAGGCCATTGTACTATATATATGAGTAGAGCTAGCACACGAGTTTTTAGATGAGTTTTGAGTCTTGTCTCCTTCGATTTTTTCTCTCTATTAGAGCTCATGTATGTTCATTGATATCAAGGAAGCTTATCATTTTTCTCTCATTTGTTACTTTTCTTCTCTTCTTGCAAATCCCGCGTGACATAGTCCCCCGACTCTCTGTTAGATCCACGGGTCCTCCGCGGGGGTCATCTTCGAGTTCCGAACCCGGACCCCCAAACACCGGCGCCCGTTCGGAGTGCGTCCATTCCATCCTACTTTCTTACATGCCATGTCTGTCCCTAGAAATTTCACGCCAAGAACTCCTTTCTCGAGCGGCCTCTCGCTTGGCGCCATCGGCGTCGAACGTTCGACATGTATGGATGCCTGCTTATGACATAGGGGAGGCCATCTTCGGTCTAGGGGCTCGGTCGGCGCCACCCACCCCTGTCTGTCTGTCGTCCGGTTCCCGCCCCAAAAGCGTGCAAACATTGCTCACAACCTCGGTCCCCTCATCACTATCGAGGAGCCTTATCGGGCTCAACCTTCTCAACCGTACTTTCATACCCCTGAACATGCCTACATCCATCATTCTTGGCCATACGCTCTTCCCTTCACAACCATCATCTCCCGGGGTGGGCGGATATCCACCGTCTCCTTTTGCGCCTACCGGGAATATCCTTTCCCTACGTTTCCCCCATTTGCCCTTCCTTTTTAACCTTACGGATCTCAAAACCAATGCTCGGCTACTTCAGGTTTCTCAACGCAGTCACCCTTCATCGCCGAGGGTCCTTCGGGCACCATGCCACATCCAACTCAACCTCAATATCCTCACTATCTTGTTCTGTCCAGCCCGGCTTTCACATCTACCTTTCGGACTCGAACCGACTTATCCCACCTTTGGCAACACGAAAGGCAAACCGTTAGGACCAAAAGCTCGCCCACATGGAAGAATTTGAGGCTCTAGCTGTCCTAAATGGTCATGTCAACCTCAACTTGAAATTCCACATCTTTTTCCACCACCTGCGTGGCTCTCCTCATCAATGGCTCATGTCCAACAAAAGCCATTGGAAACAAGACTGGTGAGAAATGAGAACCGCTTTTTTCGTCTCATTATGGGACCACGGATGATGATCAACTTCATCTCAAGCAACTCAATGAACTTCAACAAGAGCCCACGAGTCTCCCCCGGATTTTATGGATCGACTTCACATTCTCGCTAAGTAAGCTCAAGGAGTACCCCACACGAGCCAGATTTTGGTCTGGTTTCTCCAAGGACTTCCCTCCAACTATTCGACTCATGATCAATACCGTCCCAAGACTTTGGAGCAGGCTATCGACCTTGTCAATCACTCAGCCAATGTTTCCTCCCGAGGCGTGGCTCTTCAAGAGCTCCCGCTCATTCCACCCGCCATGGTTCCACAAACGACTGTTTCAGCCTCAACACGCTAATCCACAGTAGCCAAAAATCTGGTGCCATATTTGCAAATACCAAGGCCATTTGGCAAATGAGTGCAACTCCACCAATGGCCCGGGCCTCATTGCAAGCGATGCAACATGTGCAATCATGCCACCCAAAGAGTGCACTCGCACTCATCCCACACCGCTTCGCAAACAAAATGGTTTATCAAGTGCAAACCACACCTCAAAGAATAATCGCATCTATCGCCAGCCACCACTTCAGCAACCCACTCAACTCTATCAAGCCAGTCAGAGCAACAACGGGATCCAACCCACGCCCTCCTTCGATCCTTCTAAAGCTCAAAGTGTTATCACCGCCAAGAATGGGGTCATACCACCACCTACGTGTCCTCAACTTCCACAAGTTCGTCGTGCGGCTTCCCGGCACAAATCGACCACATCGGTCCCGCCTCACGGCTTACCAACTCGATTGCTAATGGCAAACAAGGCCCGAGACCAGCTTCTTAAGAAGCCACCAAGAGCGCAAAGAATCACGCTTATCAACCAGCTCCAAAGAAATCAACCTCACCGGATCAACAAGCACAAGAGGAAATTTTTCAGGCACTTCATCCTCCATTGCCAAAATTGGGTTGGTTTAGTTTCACGCCAGACCAAGGCATCACGCCCCTTGACCATTATTCAATGGCACGCAACCTGCCCTTTGCGCTTGACACCATTCCTCATGAGGACGAAAAAAGGTTCACTTTTGCACTCGACTTGAGAAGCTCATGCCACATGTCATGCCAAAAGTTCGCCAAAGCATTTTGAACTCATGCAAGCCGGGCCAAGGCCGCACATTGGCAAATGTTCATGCCACCACCGAGCTCAACAAAGACAAGATACACCTTCCACATCTCAACCTCCACGCCTCACCAGATCCCAATATTCTTTGCCGAGGTTGACTTACTCAAAGAAGTTGCCGCTTCACTACCACGCACTCCCGCACTGGGAACCAAAGCAGATCCTTTTTTCTCATGTGCCTCTAGAACTCCAAGAGGAGCTAGCCAAGATCAAATTCCTTTAAGCTTGGCCACCATTTTGAAACTCATCTGCTCTCAAGGACCATTACCACTCCCAACTATTTTAGTTGGGGCCGTGGCCTACTACACCCACGGTCCCATGCCACGGTGGGTAATCAAAGAAGTCAACCATGTTCAAATAGATGGAGGTAGCGAAATCTCATCACGGATAAACTCCGCAAAACAAATTGGCATCACACAACTCTTTCGCGTGCCCATATGACATCAAGTTGGCTAATGGCCATATCACGCTGACCTCAAGGCCACACCTCTTCTTCACATCAACATCGGTGATCTCCCGCCCCCATGGAATTTGAGTTTGGAAAGCCGGGCGAAGATCCGTGACTATGAAATGTTGGTCGGCAGACCTTTTCTCCGCCAGCAAAGAGTATCCATTACCGGGCCACGGACCGCTTAGTCATCACCGATGGTCATCTCAATGCCACCATGGACTTGCAAACAAAGTGATCATTTCGCTGACAATGCGAACCCTCTCTCTCGCATTAGATGCATTCCTCGAAGCTCAATATTTATCAAGTTCAAGCTCCACCGCGAAGTCCGGCCGCCATCCTACCCCTCGAATATGTCGATCCTTGGGGAGAAATGACTTTGATCGTGACCAGGCCGTGGCTGCTTTGCTTGACCTCACCCGCTCCTTGCAATCGAATCCAATGTGTTGATCACTTTTCGTGATGTTGAACCTCCCCGCAACTCCCCGCGATGTACACGCCCATGAAGCAACCTCTCGCCAATGAAACCGAAAGCAACCCCTCTTTTTCACCACGCAGTGCCACGATCCTGCTATGCTCCAACCTCCCCGCACACATTGTCCGTGATACCAAGTAATACCCCATATTCGACTCCCGTAAGTCGAGATTGTGGACGGGCAACAATCAACCCAGTCCCCATTGTTGCCAAATCTTCCGCCTTTATATCGGGGCCGTCAAGCCGCTTCACAAAATTCAAACACATTTTCACCGAGTTACGTAGATCTTCGGGGAATCAACAAAGCTTGGGGAACTCACCATTCCTACCAAATCGATGCACGACCAGCAGTAGCAACGACAAGCATCGGCCAACCCTAATTACCGCGGATCGCCCAAGGAAATTGACAAACTCCTTGCTGCAGGTTTGATCTATGAGGTCAAACATTCTCAATGGGTGAGCCCCCATCGCCATGCCCTTAAACACAATGGTAAGATCCGCCCGTGGTGGGACTATCGGAAACTCAATCGCCACGGAGCGGATCATTTTCCACTTCCCTTCACGCACCGTGTTCGAAGAGGTGGCTGGACATGAGATGTACTCCTTCATGGATGGTTTTTCCGCTACAATCAGATCTCAATCAAAGAATCTGATCAACTCAAGACCACTTTCACCACCTCGCGGGGCACTTTTGCCTACAAGGTGGTTCCTTTGGATTATCAAACTCTCCATCAACGTTTCAACGCATCATGCTCTCGCCATTTTCATGATTTCATGAAGGAAAATCCCTTCTTGCAAATTTTTCAAGATGACTTCTCTCGCCTTCGCCCATGGCTGACCATTTGATAAATTGGAACTCGCTCTTCCGAAATGTGATGAGTCCGCATTAGTCTCAATCCCGAGAAATGCACCTTTAAGGCCACCGTGTTCTGTTAGGCCATGTTGTCACAGCGTGTATCACCACGCATCCCCGCCAAAATCGGGCTTGGTGCTCAAGGCTCAAGCACCAGCCAATATCAAGGAGACACGCTCTTTCCTGGTAAGGTCAATTATTACTCCACCTTCATACCGACTAGCAGCCATTGCGGATCCCATTCATAAACTCACGGGTGATCTAATCCACCCGGGCTTGGAATCCCCAGCGGATGTCGCTTCCAACAAACTTGAAGCTTTTGCTTTTCGTGCACCGGTTCTTGTTCCTCCTCAATGGGACAAGCCCTTTCACGCTCATGTAGATGTCTCTGCGGCTTGCTATTGGCTTGTTCTTTTCTCAAGAATATGATGCGCAAATCGACAAACCAAATCGCTACCAGCCGAAAACTCAATCCGCTGAGCGCAACTATTTTGCCACTTTCATAGCGTAGCGCTTTGGGTCTCATTTTCTCAGGTCCAACGCTCCGTCATTACCTTTTAAGCCAACCGCTCTTTGTGGACCACCAAGCACTCCTCTATTTGATCAACAAGTCCACGCCCACGGCCGCATTGCTCGTTGGGTCCTTCTTCTCCAAGAATTTGCTCCTTTTGAAATCGCTCATAAGGCCGGCAAATCTCATGTCGCCCCGGATTATCTTTTCACGATCCACACAGGTGATCCTCAACCGAGTCTCGACGCTTTCCTCGATGCGTTTCTTTTTAGTAACCCAACACCACATTGGTTCCATGACTTTCAGCAGTACCTCCTCACAGGTGCTCTTCCACCGTAAGACGAGACGCTTTCTTCCGCTTAGCGACAATCCTGCCGCTATCAATTTCTCCGAGGTCCGCAGACTACACCATGGCTGCGTGACATCTCTACAAAAAAAGGTAAGGACACCATCCTTCGACGGCTGTGTTCTACCTCATGAAGTTCCAGATATTGTTCAAGAAGCTCATCAAGGGCTAGGTGGTGGTCATTTTCATGGTGACACCACGGCACGCAAAAATCCTTCTCATTGGGTATTATTGGCCCACTCTTCAAAGATGCTCACGCCCACGCCAAGACGCGGTGACGCTTACCTTTACCGGACGGGCCCACGCCCGCGGGCAAGCTCTTCCCTTGACGCCGCCACGCCACTTCCTTCAAAGAAATGGGGAATGGACTTTGTGGGACATATAGATCCTCCTGCTGCACACACCGTGCGATACATTCGGTTCTCACCGACTACGCCACCAAATGGGCGGAAGCTTGTGCACTTCCGGCATAACACCGCAGCAAGCGCATACGGGTCCTCTATCAACAAATTATCACGCATTCGCCGCCCCACGAGCTGGTCGTGGAGTGACCGGGTGTCCATTTCATCAACCATACTATCAAGGAGTCGACGGATTATCTCCGATACATCATCACAAGAGCACACCTTTACTATCCTCAAGGTAATGGTTTGGCGTAGCACCAACAAAAATCTTCGTCACCATTCTCAAGAAAATTTGTGACGCTTCCCGCCCGACAAGGCGTAAAAACTTCCCTCGTTTCTTTGGGCCTACAATACTTGTTTCAAGATTGCTACCGGTCACACTCCTTTTAAATTGGTTTATGGTCGAAGCTTCATGCCGCTTTGAATACATCCTTCAACACTCCGCTTTCAACCGGCTCACGCTCATAATCCACCTCGCCAGACTCAAAGAAAGGGTCTATCAATTAGAACAGTTGGATGAACTTCGAAGGATGCTTATATTCGTGTTCTTCATGGACAACAACAAAATCTTTACATGACAAACGCCCTCAAGACAAAAACATTCAAAGAAGGCGATTTGGTTCTTCTTTATGATTCCGTGTACAAAAATTTTTCCGGGTAAACTCAAGTTTCGTTGGTTTGGCCCTTTATCAAATTGTTCAAGTGGTTAGACCAAGCGCCTTCCAACCGGCGAGAGTTAGATGGCACTCCATTACCTACATTGGTTAATGGTTTTCGCCTCAAAGCATTTCATCACACGTAGCGAAAAATCAACAAAATAATACCGCTTCAAGAAGCAAACACCACGTAAAAAGACTAGAAAGGCATATTCTATTATAGTGGAGATTTTTTACAAATGTGGGCAACCCAGCTATTTCCGCTTATGGGCACTGCCCTATATACAAAAACGGGCTCGGAGCCCTATCTACTAAGTCCTAAGAGGAAAAACCCTCTACCCCTAAGTCGAGCAGAGGTGATGGGAGGGAGATGGTAGAGGTTCCGGCGAGATCCCGCTGAAGGTGCGTAACCACCTCCATCCCGCTGGTTCGGCCGGATGTTCAGCCATCCCGGCACACCGGCCGCCCATTCAATGCCTTACGGTTGTGGCAGCGCCCGAGGTCCGCAATTCATCTTGCGGTGTAATCCACTCCCTCGACAGTTCAGGGCATAGTGCGCCCTCGCTCAAACCAGCAAAGCGAGCCATGCCGGAATTTCATCGGATGCCTTTATTCCGGTTCGCCTTATATAGCCAATGGCCGAGGAACTCCTTGTCGACGCGGACCAATCACACAAATCGCTAACGGTTTGCAATGCAAGGTCAAGCTTTCAATGAGAATCTTTTCTCCCGCCGCAGATATCTAGCCATGGTACCTTCCGACACATTCCTTTAATGATATCCCACTTCGAAAGGTTCGCCATTGAATGCAATTCCTTCTTTTCACGGTCAAACATTAATGTGTCCTTTTCACACAATCACCACATCCGATCCTTCTTCACGCCTCTCATCCTCACCGCTCATTGCTTCTCCCTTTACGTTTTTTGGGACTTAGCCAAATTTTTTGTGTCTCACTACACTTCTTGGCATCTTTTCGACACCTGACACCATCAACGGCTCGGCCACTTATTCATACCTCTTAAGCCTCCGGTTAGCGCCCTAAAAATCTTTTTCGTTTCTTCAGGTTTTGTCCTCCGCGTTCGACTTTCGATCCCTCCCCGCTTTGAATCACTTTCGCTTTCAGAATCGCTACCATGGCTGCCCCAAGATTTTTACACTTCTGCTACCGCTCCCAAGGATCAGGCTCTTTTGCATCTCAGATCCTTCTTGATGCCCACTTTCCGCGGAAGCCCTTTGTTGGCCCAAATAAAGAAGTCGCTGAACGACACAAGCTTTACGAATTCTCTCAAATGGAACTTCCGCTCCAAATCCCCGATCAGCTTGACGCAGCTTCATCGCCAATATCGCGAACAGCGCGCAAGATTACACCACCGCGGGTCGATGGCACCACCATTTCGCTGGACTCAACATTTGATTTCTGAGGTATTTCATATTCCCTTGCACACCCCTTTGTTTATCATGGTCTGCCATACAGATCTCTCATGTCACAGTTTGGTGCACCTCCTTATCATGCCAATGTCCATCGCCCCGACCAATATCGACAAGCCTCACGAAACCTTTTGTTAAATTTCGTATGCCAAGTTCCTTGGGTATTCTATCAAGAACACCCATATCAATAAGCCTTTCTATAACCTGGTCCTCACCGCTACACACTCCAACCACCACATAGATTGGCCCCAAATGATGTTCTATCGTTTTCTCCAAGAAATGGACCGCCGGTGCCACTTCCATTTCTCTCAAGTTTCGCGGGAGGCCACTTTCAAGCCCTCATCCGGCCATTACTTCCCTCCCACACCACAAAATTCTCATAATTCCACTCCGGCCCCCTTCCACACCAACTAACCGAGCTGCACTTCACGCCTGCTCTTCCCTGGTCATGTCCAAAGCCCGCACACCCATGTCACCGCTCTCCTCCTCCGCTACACCATCCGGGCCACACTATCTTTCTAAATATCACAAACCAGGCAACAGCCGCTCCACCACCACACCACCCTCGGCTGCTTGTTGTATGTCGACGTGGGATGCCTGCTGCTGCCTCCAAGTTACAAGAATCCCAAGACGCTTTTATGAGCGGGTTCAACCGCACTAGAGGCCTCTCGATGCAAGACACCAGACTTCTGCCGCCACGCCTGCTTGCAACTTTGAGGCCAAACTTCAAGACAAGCACGGCTCTCTTACGTGCTCATACAGATCTCAAAAGTGCACAAGATCAAGTCAGCCCAACTTGCAGATCAATAGTGCTCAGCCCAATCAATCAGAATTCAGATTTATTGGAGCACAACAAGTCCAAAGCCGCCTCTCCCGAAAACCAAGGACGCAGATATTGCTAAGCTCAACGCCTTGTACTCGAACTTTGTGAAAATTTCAGCACTCAAGTTCAAAACCTTACGAACGGGACGCCAAGTTGCCTCCTTGATGGCTCAGCTTTCACACAAACCTCTCACCACCTCTTCAAGATCAGCTTACGAGGTGCAAAAACGTAAGATACCGGATGACGCTGAGATTGCCGCAGCCGCCTCAATACTCCGGGAAATCCTCCTCCCAAGTCAACACTTCTCGAAAACGGTCCGGACCAGTCACGCCACGGCCGCTAGAACGGGACAACCGGATACGGGATCTTGAACAACAGCCACAAAGAAGTTATTCACCAATATGAGGCTCAAGCAAAAAAACTTGACGGCCATACCGCCATTCTTAACCGTAATGCCTTTTGACTTCCCAGCCCTTCCTGCTATCACGATTATGTGGTTGCTCGCCGCCACCTCTTCCTTTCGGCGGCATGCGCGCCGATGGACCGCGGATATTCCCCCAGCAAAGGCAGATTTTTCTTCGGATTTGGCCGTAACTCCCATTGAAGACAAAGGGTTGTGTCTGGCCCTTGTGGTCTTTGATCTCATACACTGTGCACCTTTATCAGTTGTTCATCCGGCTTACTTTATCACCTTCCGAGTTGTTCAGCAGAAACACTTCGAAATGGGCCACGCCAGCTTTCTTCGGTGACCCCACTGCGGCAATGGGTGCTTCAGATAACAATCCATATCTTATGGATCCCCGCCGCATCCAAACTCTTCATCGAGTACATGCCCGAAGCTTGCCAATCATTTATCTCTCTCGGGTAAGCGGAAGGCCGCAACGTATAAGGAAGTATCTAGGACATCCCGAGGATCTTCCCTATGCACAAATTTATATGCAAAGACTCTCACGGATACAATCAATTACGAAGCTCGTTGATAGCAAGATCTGCCCCCACGATGGGATAGCCCTCCCGCCAACTCTCAACTCTCTTTTCTTTGGGATCGCTGGTGTCAAGCTCTTGATCCGGATCTTGTCAATAATTCAGGGAGACCGCTCAGAACCCAACGCCCACGGGCATGGTTCCTTCTCCCTATGCTTCCCTCGGGCGCATCTCCACGCCCCTGTGTTCCCCGACTTCGGCTTCCCTTTTTTGGACCAAGGTCATGGATGGTCATGCCGATGGACTCCACCTCAGATCTCGACGGATCTCCTGGGGATCCACGCTTTTGTTCGGCCACATTGGGAAGAAGGTGCCACCGATACCACCACGAATTGATCTACATTGCTAATGAGCGTGGTTGGCAAACGACGGCGGATGCGCTTCATGGTCTTGACACCTTCTTGCATCGCCACCACCTCACCTCGATCCTTCACCATCTTCAAGCAGGTTTTTGTGCTGGCCTCAAATGCATTTTGCTAAGCTCCTTAAATCGGCAAAAGGCCCCATTTTTCACCGCACCTGAATGCCGCAGTCGGTGCCTTTGGCCTCCAGTTCCCTCCTCTCATGGAATGTCGCTACATTTCTTCGTGACGCCCATGTCGCCGCCTTTGAAGACATGGTACGCCTCGCTTTATTGATGCAGATCCCGCCTTTTGGCCAAAACACTCCTCCTCCCGCTTCTTCAAACACGCCAGATCTCATTAGCCAGTACCATATGGTGCCCGCCCTCACCCCCGTGAGGATCACTTTCGCATTGCATGGCTTCCCGCCTAAAACACTTCCTCCTTTCTTCACTCGAGTGTCGTTTGGTGGGGGAGTGTTAGTCCCGCGGCCTCCCGGCACAGACTATTCATGCATACAAATGCACCAGGTCAAGCTCAAGGATCCTCAGTCAGCCACGGTCAGCCATCAAAGGCTCCAAAGAAGACAGCCGCAGCAGACCACGCAAGTAGTCAAAGCATGTGGTCAAGCCAACAAGAGGCGCTGGGCAGACAAGTGACGGCCCGCGTCACCGCCTCGCTGGCCAAGTGATTCTAGGCACTTCAAGAGGCACCGCCAACATTCTCCCAAATCGGCCTCCCTTCCGTGAGTCGGGCACCGAGATCACCGAGTGTCTATATTGGGCCAAAGGCCATTGTACTATATATATGAGTAGAGCTAGCACATGAGTTTTTTAGATGAGTTTTGAGTCTTGTCTCCTTTCAGTTTTCTCTCTATTGCGAGAGCTCATGTATGTTCATTGATATCAAGGAAGCTTATCATTTTTCTCTCATTTGTTCTGTTTTCTTCTCTTCTGCAAATCCCAAGGACATAGTCCCCTTGACTCTCCCGTTAGATCCACGGGTCCTCACAAAGGGCTGTCTTCCGTGAGTTCCCCGAACCTGCACCCCCAAACACAAACCATGCTGAACATCGACGATGAAACCTAAGAAGACAGTGCGATGAGAAATGCGAAACCGATACTTTTTCCAAAGTAGAAGAAAAAACCGCTTGTTGTAAGTCAAAAAATAACTGGACCTCAAGGGATTCGCGAAGATTGACACGTAAAATGTGATATCATCAACATATGGGGAACATCGATACCCCCGAAAGACGCCACCAAGACCAACCGCCAATGAGTTTGATGAACACAAATGGAGCAGAGGCGAGTCCAAAGGGGAAAACATTGAAGACAAAAAACTGACCGGCCCAACAAAAACCAAGGAAAGAACGGGTGAGGAGGCCATATGGAGACATGATGGTAACCGTGATTTCAAGTCTATTGCAAAAAGGAAATCGGCGTGTGTTTGCAAAGATGGGAGAGTAGGTCTAATGATTCATAGCTTAAAAGGGGGAACAGATAAAAAGGAGTTCAAGACCCGGCAAAATCTAAGATAAGACGCCACTTTCCTTGACCTTTAGGGACCACCCCAACCCGGGGAAACGTAAGAAGGGACAAGAAGGCACAAGGGAGGCGGCACCGGTCCGAAGGAGGTCAGAGACGGCAGAACGAGCAAAATCGAGTTGGGTAAACAAGGACGAATGATTCTTTGCAAAAAAAGGGTTGGGCAGGGGAATGAGTAAGCCAAGGCAAACGATAACCAAACTGGATCCAGCTGAGAACCTGCTGGGAGGAACAGAAGGATTGCCAAAAAGACAAAGCGGACAAGAGGCGATTGAAGACGCTGGTAGATGATGCAATAGAGTCGGCTACGATAGGATCAATGCCGAGATGAGGAATGCAAGAGGAAAACGGAGTGCAATCTGAAATAGCAACAAATCATATAAGAACAACAAGATATCACTGAAAGAAAAAACTCTGCAACATCTCTAAGATGCCTATACTACATATTTAATAGGGGAAGAATGCTTTGCCTATAACAATGACTAGAGTTTCGAAACCAGAAGGGGAGATGCATTACTGGGAGGTATATAACGAGAATGCCCAATAACAAAACATGAAAAGTGCTACCATGATCCACTATGGTAAAAAAATGAGTCAGAAGGGAACGGCCTAAGCCCAATCAACTAAAAGCGTTTGCCGATATGCCAATAAATATACAGAACAAACCCGAGCCCAGAGACCCAAAGTTTGGAGAGAGAGAGAGTCAAAGAGAGATATGTGCTTAACCCAGATAACTTGAACAACTTGTGCCAAAAAACCCGGAACAACAACCTAACCTGACATTTATTAATCAACCATCCAACTGCCTTTGCAAAGAAGGGAATATGCACATGCGGGGAGGAAAAAAAGGGGGGTCAAACCTTACTTACAACAACCTAGCAAGCCAAAACAATGCGAGCATGGGAAACCACCGTAGACAGAGATGCAAAATGACGACAAGAAGGAAGCTAGAAATCAAGGAACACTTACGCCAAGAAACTAGCTATCCTAAAGACGGTAACTCGTGTAGCAAAAACAAACACTAGAGCACTCCATCACCCAGACTGACCCAAGAATGGTAATCTATAATCTAAAGCTAACAACCAAATCGATACAACCAAGTACTCAGATCCAACAACCAACAAGAACTTGAGAAACGAAGCAGGCAAGATAATCACAACCTTAAAGAGACCATGGTCCAAAACATAAGACGATTGTTGAAATGGAAAAAACCTAACCTTACATCCCTAAATGATCGACCAACTAACGTTGCAAGGAAGGGGAGATGCATATGCGAGAAAAGGGGAAAAAACATGCAATGACAACCTAGCAACCAAAGCAATGTATACGTGGGAAAACACAGCAAAACAGAGTCGCAACAAAGCATACTATGACAACAAAATGGAAATTAGAAATAAAGGAATTCCTAAGGTCAAGAAGCTAGCCAGCGTAAGAGTCTAGAGTAGTGAAAAAAACACTAGAGAATTCTGTCAACTCGACTGACCCAAACCAGGCTAACCTCTAATTCTAAGTGCAATGCATCCAAGCCGATACAACCAAGTACCTAGATCCAACAATTCAACGAGAATTTGAAAAGATGTAGTAACAAGCCATCACAACTTTAAAGGAAAAAACATGGTTTCAAAAAACATAATTGTTGTATATATCCAATTCACTCCTAGATGCATGTGTTTTAACAAGCCTTCACGACTTTAAAGGAAAAACATGGTTTCAAAAAAACATAATTGTAGTATGTATCCCATTCACAAAAAATAATCAACAGTACGGTCATAGCCGTCTGATTTTAACTCCATCAACCAAATGCTCACATCTGAGGACGAGGGAAATATTGAGGGGTGATGGGAAACTGGGGCACTGGTGGGAGGGAAGGAGCAGGAGGGAGTGCCAAAGGAGTGTTCGATGCTGCCGCACGAGCAAAACATGTCTCAATTCTATGGTTATTACGGCCACAGAATGTGCAAAACAAGCGAGGGGTACCCCGGGAAAGAGGAACAGCGGGGGCACCAGGAGCAGTTGGGTGAGAAGAAAAAGAGGTATTTGGAGCTTTTGTGGCAGAATTAGTGCGACGCTCAAGGCGGCCTTGGTGGGCTAATTTCAAGCGGCGGGAGTCATCAGCGAACAAAGACAAGCCTGAATGATCAGCAAAGTCAAAAGCAACATCGTACCCTTCACGATCAGCAATCAAAAGAAATTTCATACGCTGTTGAGTTGCCATCTTACCCTCCTCAATGAGTTTCAAGACCGAGTCGGGCACCGCCAGAGAGAGAGAGAACAGGCGAGCATACAACTCCCGAAATCGGTCTTCCGTAGCAGCCAAAAACTCATACTGGTGCCGTGAAGAATCCCGTTTGAAAAAGGGCAAGGTCCTAGCCGCCCGCTCTCGTACTTCCTCCCGCAGTGATTCGACAGCCTCGTGAATGGAAGACTGGGCTGATGTCTGCAAATCATTAATTTGGGCCATTTGTAATTGCAGGGATTGAAGGACTTGAGGCAATAAGAGTTCATATTGGGAGGGAGGCGCCACTGATGGGGCAGGTGGTGGAAAAGAAAACAATGGCAGAGGTGTCGTATTCGAAGTTGCATGAGCGGGAGTGGCCATGGGGGGAACACCAACGGGTGGGGGAGGAGGAGCAGGAGTAGCAGTGGGCATAGCCGAAGAGGGAACAAAAGGTGGGACTGGAGGTGCGGGAATATTCAACGGGGGTGTGGAAAAAAATGTTGAGGTTGTAAAGGCACCCCCAAATGGATTCGAGGAGGAAAGAGGGGCCCAAGTTGCCCAAAGAACCCAAGGGAGCAGCTGTACTTGGGAGAACAGGTGGAGGAGCTGCGGACGAAGAACGAGCCCGCCCGATGCCCGCGGGTGCCTGAGTAGCAATACGCTTTCCCGACGTAGCCGCCCGCAACCCCCGCAGACGATAAGGGGCATCTGACCGAGTGCAACCTGCATCCGGTTGGCATCACCATCCCAAACAAAAAACCCTTAGAACCAACAAGAAATCAGAAAAATGGGAACCGAGAAGACCAAGGGATAAAATTTGCATAATTTTTTATTTCCAACACAAACAATAACAAAAGCACCGAGGTGCAAACCAAAAATGGCAACTTTATGGCTAAAACAGGGCCAGAGGACCAGTCGCTACAATGGAGCTTCTCTATGTGGGTATCAGGGTGCCATCACATCCGGGCCTGAACCGGAGACAAGAGTGCAAGAGGGGTCGGTGAAGAAACGCCAAGGAAAGATAGGATACAGAGCCGAAAATGGAGCAAAACGAGGCAACTCAGATCTCTAACCCCGGGCGTAGGAGAAACGTAGCATGCAATCACGTAGAACAGCTGCAAACTGGAACCTAAACAGCACGTGGCCACTTCGGCCCCACCAATGCAAAGCAACAACCAAATCCCCTAGACGAAAATACACCATATTAGGGACCTCCAGCTCAAAAGTTAGTTCCGAGCTGATGGGGTCGCGGTAATAATCAACGCCAAAATCCACCTGGTCGATGGCATCATCCAGATAAGAGGAGAACCAAAGGCAATCCGACATAAATGTCAAAGAAGAGGAAGATGTCGGGGGCAGCCGATCAAGGGACCAAAACAAATGATTGAGGTTGAAAGCAACGCAAAGATTAGGGTCATGGCCCTCAAATGGAAAAGGTAGGAAAAGTGCTGGGTCAGATGGAACAGGGACATTGGGCGGTATGACAGTAGGTAAAGGAGGGGGGGTACGTTCGGTATCAGTGGTGGGCAGAGAAAAGCTCTGAAGAGTAGATTGAGCACACATAGTCACTGAAAGAAGAAAAGGGGGGTAAGAACCACATGAACAAACCAGAAAATTTATTGGAAAACAACATAGGAAGAAAAAACCAAAACAACCAACAAAAGAAACACACCAATGACAACCATGGCGAAAAAGAAAAAACGAAATGAAACAAATCCCAAAACCGGACCCTATCTAGGCAAAAACCCACAGCATCGTTATGAGAAAACGAGCAAAATGGCAATTGTCCCTACATAGGCTTAAGAACATAATAGGCAAGACACTTAGCACAACAAATTCGAATAAGGAGACAAGTGGAGGGGGAAGTCGATGCCGCAAAAGGCCAATGCATGAATATGAGCAAATACATGCGAGCCATAGGTTTTCCATAGTAAAGTATTATAGTGCGTATGTAAAAAAGGTCATGAGATCATACACATAACTGGAAAAACCAAGACCAAACCCTACCTAACAATACACATGCACCATCAAAACTTAAAAAAACCAACCTCACTACTTTACATCACAAAAAAGATAAAAACAAAACCACACCATAAACAAGAAACCCTAGACCATAGAAAATCAAAACTTAAAAACCTATCTAAGAAAAAATAAACGAAAACACGAAGAAAGGGAGGGGGGGCAACGGGATACAGGGACCCGGGAACCCGGGACAACCCGACTGGCCGGACACTCACCCTAAGATCCCCCCGAAAAAATACAGGCATGATCCGGGCGGCCGAAGGAGCGAGGAAAAAGCCAACCGGGGACTCCAGCCATGAGAAGACTCGGACTTGGGTTTGCAGAGGGATGAGAGGGGACGAAACACTTGCTTGGAAGGGAACAAGATAAAAAACCCATGGGCCAGATACCACAGGAGAGGAGAGAGCAGCCGGGACCAGGATAGATGGGCAAAAGCATAGCGAATCCAACCGTGAATGATGAACGTACCTTAACCGAATGGGAAGGTTTCTAAGCAAGAGACAAAGTCGAAGGTAAGCATCCCCAAGCCACCAAAAAGAAGAGCAGAATCAGAAAAAAACAGAATCATGAGAAAAGCAGGAGGAATATGGCAAAACCGAATCATGAAGGATAGAAGAGGGCGAGCTAGAACCAATAGAGCAGATAATAGAAACCATGGCGAAATCGTAAAAAATTAGGACAGATGATGAGTGGACGAACATGGCCGAAAGCAGTAAAAGGATGGGGGGGCAATAGCTGACGGAGAGGAGCATAAGGTCGCGAACCCAACACGTAACGCATTAGGACAAAGAAAACCCCGAGAACAAGCCAAGCACGCGCCAATGCCTATTAGTTTTAGGGGATCGGACCACAAGAATACCGGGATGTTTTAAAAAAACCGGCAATTCGAGCCCAATCCTTCCGAGCGAGAGCAGAGCAAGACCAATGAAAGACTAGGCTGTAGGGAAACACTGGAACAAAGAGAATTCAGCTCAAGGGAAACGCCGATGAGAATTGCTTGGAAGCTACAGGGATATATAGCAGACAGAGCTAAAGAAATCATGGGCCAAAGAAAGCTCAGGCTAAAGATGACTCCTACGTCCAAAATAACATGACGCCAAAACAGACGTCCCTTTCCCCAGAATGATGGTTCTCTTCTATATAAGAAGAGAACCATAGCATTCTAAATCTGCTTCTTGAATTATGTTTACATTGCTTGCCATAAGACCATGCATTTGAAATAAATTCCCCATCCTCTTTGCTCGAAATTTCAGAATTCCATTCATAAGCACAAGTTGACTTACAGAAATCAGATTCTTAATAATAACTGGCACACACAACACATCTTCTATATTTACAATATTCCCCTCCAAATCTTCAAGTTGTAATAATCCTTTGCCCTGAATCTCAGTTAGAGCTCCATTTCCAACTTGAATTTTCTTAGAATTTGTAGTAGACAAATTTCTAAGCATCTCAGTTGACTTTACAACTGATCTTTCAGCTCCAGAATCAACTACAAATAGATCAGAATTGTCAGAACTATATTCTTCATGAACAATAGCAAAAGCATTGGTTACCTCTTCATCTGAATCACCAATCTCAGCTTTATACTTTTTTTCAACATCTCGGGCTAGAAATGTTTTTTCTGTACTCCTTCCTCGACCTCTGTTTGAGCTTCCTCCTCCCCTTCCCTTTCCAAAGTTCTTAGGAGTAAGGCATTTTGCAATCATATGCCCTCTTCCTCCACAATTAAAACAATTAAACTCCTTTTCTTTCCTTAATTTAGGACACTCATTTTTATAATGGAACTGTTCATGACAATAATAGCACAAACCCTTTTCCTTTTTCTTGACAATTAAAACTTCAGGATTTTCTTGATTTTGCCTTAAGATCCTTTTCTATTCCCACTCTGTTCTCAGCAGATTCTCAGCCTCTTCTTTAGATTTACATGTATTTCTAACAAACAAGGCCAAATTTTCATTGTCACTTATGGATCTAGATATTTGAAGCACTTGGCTCCTTTCAGATATGATAGTACCTGCTCCAGCTAGGTCTGCTATCATATTATCAAACTTGTTAAAGAACTCAACTACATCTTCCTCTTCTGTGATTTTTAAGTTCCTTAACTCATTTTATAATAAATCCATTTGTGAAGCTATTTTTTCCTCATAATGACTCAACAAAAATTTCCACATGTCCTTAGGACTAAGAGATCTTAATTTCAATCTAATAGTAGGACTAACTTTGCAAGAAATAATACCTTGGGCTTCTTTGATTTTTGCTTGCATTGATTTTCCTGCACTAGCTATTCCAGCAAGGCTACTTGCACCTGCTGCTCCACCTGCTGTGCCTGCACCTTCAGAGGACTGGCCTGCTCCTCCTGCCACTGATTCTGCTGAACCAGATCTAACCAAAACTCCAGTGCTTACAGCCAAATGACTGGTAGGATTTACTAGTTCCCAAAGGTCTTCCACTTCCAAAATATGGATCATGGCGTCCTTTTACACTTGGAAGCCAGGCCCACCTTTGTAGACCTCGACCTGATTCAGAAGACTAGCTCCAAACCTGCTAGACATGTCTATTTGCTCTAATACCACTGTTAGAAAAGGACTACTCAACACTTGACAATTCTAACTTGGAACAATGTCTAGCAAAACAACTTGAAGAACTACTTGTTTCCAACTTCTTTATTCATACTTTTCCTTAAACTTGGGAGCCAAAAGATGGTCACTAATCCCAAGTTCAATTAAACAAGTATAAATAATGCTTCAACTAGAAATGATCTAGTAATAATCTTATAAGTTCATAAGGTACTTCATGATCATATTTTCAATGTCTAAAATTTGATCAAGCAATTAACTTAAACAATTAAACCATTGAAAACACTGTAGCACTGTTACTGTAGCTACAGTATTGACCGAAATACTGTAGCTAGGTTGACCACGCCAATTATTACTATGCTAGAAATAATCCAAAGGAAAGTTTGTGCATGGTTTTATGAGAGAAGGAATGTTGCAAATACTGCTATAGGAATGCTTGGAAATGCAGTACATAAATCTTTAGTTAAGGAAGCAGAAAGAGAACTAAAGGAAGCAGGAAAGCGAGCAAGATATTATCAAGTTTTGCCTACAGATGATCATGTGTTTGAAATATGGACAGAAAAAAAATCAAGGGTAGTGAATTTGTTGGCAAGAACATGTTCATGTAAGAGTTGGAAGATCTCTGGATTGTCTTGTTCCCATGCTATATCTGCAATTTATTTCACGAAGCTCCGTCCACAAGACTATGCACATGAGTGTTTTCATTGGCCTCCTATTGGAACACTTATGCAGGAAGTATTTGTCTCGTAGTGGAAGGGGATGATAGTACATTTGGATAGGTAACAAGACTGCTTCCATTAGAAAGCCATCGTCGAGCTGGATGTCCAAAGAAGAGGCGCATTCGAACCGAAGATGCATTGAAAGAAGTGCGAAAATTCACGTATGCTAACAGTGGGGAACAAACACGGCACAATAGCTGAACATATAGAAATCCTGCACGATTTTTGTGAGCTTATCTTAATCTGACATGAAATTATATTGTATTACTGTCTCTAGTTATTTGTTGTTCATTTTCTACGTTGAAGATAGGTTTCTCAATGGCTTTTTGGTAATTTTAAAGATACGGGTGGCTTTTTTGAAATTTTTGAAAACATTAATGGTATATTGGTAATTTTCCCAAAAAAAAAAAAAGAAAGGAGAAAAGAGGGAAATTAATTCTCCCGCGAACATAATGAGATCTTGGCTGGAGGGACAGGCCTGAAGCAGGGCATTGAGGATTTTGAAGATGATTTTGAAGATGCAGGATCTTTGGGATATTCAAGTTCGGAACCAGATACCGAAGATGACGATTTTCACATAAGGAAAGAAAATGTGGACTCTGAAGATGGAGATGAGGAAAGTCTGGATGATGAAATCTCTTCCCCGGCTCCCAAACGTCCTATTTTACAGTAAAAAAAGCTTCAAAAGAAGAAAAGAGTTCTTACCAGAAAAAGAATTGAAGCATATCAACAACCTCCATTTTTGAAGGCGAATTTGGGAAGCATTCCTCTGTCAGATACTTCTGGAATGAACATAAGCGGCCAAGTGAAGATTACGTGTAAGTCATTTGCCTATTTTTGGAAAATTCTTATTTTGTTTCTGTGTTTTAGACTTTCCCGTTGATAAAGATTAGTCAGATGTCTTTTTTTGAAAATGACTACATTGCATTTTGTTGCTACTACTGCACGCTTCTGTAGATTTGGAGAATGGATTTGTGTAATATGCATCAAGAACACCAGCCTGCCAATCAAGCATTCTCCTGGCAGTTTTCTCAGCCTTTTCATTGGCTTAAGATTTTCGTTTTCTGCCTGTTACGGTTGAAGTGGGATTAAAAATCTCTTCTTTCACCATTGTTAGTGCTTCCTAAGCACTTCTATATCTACTGCGACTTTCTCATGTTCCTCTACAGCCGCATTTCTTTCATGAATAGTATACATGCTCCTTGTTAGAGCAACTCAAGAAAGGGAGCAACATGAGTTAATCTTGTTGTACATTACTCTTTCTGTTAGTTAACTAACTGAAACTCAAAATAGATAGGTTGCGGAGGTCCAAAGATTGTGGCCAGCATCTGAAAACATGTGAATCTTCACAGGGCTTTAAGGAAAAATTTGCTTTGCATTCTATTTTATTGTTAAATTAGAGCATTGCAATTGTATTGTAGTTTTATAGTCAGGTTGCTCATGGTTAGTACATCTTGCTCTTTATCTAACATCTAGTTCTCTATTAGATCTGCAAAATGGGAAAAGCCCTGGAGTAGCAAAGGAACTATCTGTTAGTCCTGTGCCTCCTGGTACAGGACTATTCATGCATACGACGGACCAAGTCAAGCTCAAGGATCCACAGTCAACCACGGGTTAGTCATCAAAGGCCCCCTGTAAGACCAAGCAAAGAGCCCAAAAGGAGGCGCCAGACAAGTGATTGCCATCACCGCTGCCAAGGCGGATTCCGTGCACCTCAAGAGGCACCGCCAAAGATTCCTGCAAATTGGGCCTTCTTCCAGAGTCTTAACCGAGATCACCGAGTGTCTATATTGGGCCGAGGCCATTGTACTATATATATGACTAGAGCTCGCGCATGAGTTCTAGATGGGCTTTGAGTCTTGTCTCCTTTCGCTTTTCTCTCTATTTGTGAGAGCTCATGTATGTTCATCATTGATATCAAGGAAGCTTATCATTTTCCTCTCATTTGTTCTTTTTCTTCTTGTTCTTCTTCTTTGCAAATCCCGTAAGAATATAGTCCCCCTCGGACTCTCCCCGTTAGATTCATCGGTCTCCGCCAGGGCCGTTTTCAGAGTTCCCCGAACTCCAAAACTCCTTAAACACTGCCGCCACGCCGTCCGATTCGAATTTCTTCAGTCGCCATGTCCGCCGAATTTCACGCCAGAAGAATTGCCAGACGGGTATCTCGCTTTGAGCCACTGGCCGGAAACCGTTTCGACATATATGGATCATGGCGACATGAGGGAGGCTATTTATTTTAGGCTCGGGCCGCATACGCACGCACCTCAGATCTCCGCTTCGCTCCCAGCTCTCACAGCCTCTGCTGCAAATATTGTTTCATGTTTCGCCACTTTAATATTTACTGCAGCCTCTTTCTATTTCGTGCCTCTAACTTTCAATCAGATTTCTTTATACACTAACATGCTTCATCATTCTTCCTTCGTGCCATACGCTTCTTCCTTCACAGTTCATCATCTCCCGTGTGCCTTTGATATCCACCAAGTCTCTTTTATGCCTACCCAGAATATCCTTTCCCTACATTTCCCCTCGCCTTTCCTTTGCAACCTTACCGATCTCAAAACTAATGCTCAGCTTCAGTTCTCAACCGCAGCCACCCTTCATCGGTCCTTCAGCACCATGCCACCTCCAACTCAACCTCAATATCCTCACTATAATCGTTCCTCGGCCCAGCCAAGCACTTTCACATCTACCTTTCAAACTCCCAAACTGACTTATCCCACCTTTGGCAACACGAAGGCAAACCCTTAGACCAAAGTGCTCAGGCCCACATGGGAAGAATTTGAGGCTCTAGTCCCTAAATGGTCATGCGCAACCTCAACTGGAAATTCCACATCTTTTTCCACCACCCCCCTGTGGCCCTCCTCATCAATGGCTCATGTCCAACAAAAGCCATTGGAAACAAGATCTGGTCCAAATGAGAACTGCTTTTCTTTCTCATTATGGAACTACTTGGATGATGATCAACTTCATCTCAAGCAACTCAATGAACTTCAACAAGAGCCCACTGAGTCCGCCCGGATTTTGCGGATCGACTTCACATTCTCGCCAAGAACTTAAGGAGTACCCAACCCGCAGGCCGCATTTTGGTCCTGGTTTCTCCAAGGACTTCCTCCAGCCTATTCGGACTCATGACTGAATACCTCGCCCTAAGACTTTGGAGCAAAAGATTGATCTTGTCAATCACTCCGTCAATGTATCCTCCCCGCGGCGTGGCTCTTCAGAGCTCCCTTTTCATTCCACCTCGCTATGGTTCCACAGACGGGCGGCTGTCCAGCCTCAACACACGCCAATCCGCAAATAAATCAACTGGTGCCATATCTGCAAAATACCAAGGCCACTTGGCAAATGAGTGCAATCCACCAATAGCCCGCCTCATTGCAAGAGATGCAACATGTGCAATCATGCGGCTAAGAGTGCACTCGCGACTCATCCCACACCTTCCGCAACAAACCGGGTTTATCAAGTGCAAACCACACCTCAGCAACAATCGCACTATCAGCAGCCACCACTTCGATGCAACCAACTCAACTCTATCAGCAACAGAGCAACAACGGGACCCAACACACGCCCCCTCCTTTTGATCCTTCTAAAGCTCGCAGTTATCACCGCTAAGAATGGGGTCATACCACAACTTTCCACAAGTTCAGGTACATTCCCGGCACAAATCGACCACATCGGTCCGCCTCGCGGCTTACCAACTCGATTGCTAATGGCAAACAAGGCTCGAGACCAGTTCTTAAGAAGCCACCAAGAGCCAAAGAATCACACGCTTATCAACCAATCCAAAGAAATCAACCTCACCGGATCAACAAGCACAGGAGGAAATTTTTTCAGCACTTAATCCTCCCAAATCCAACCATCAAATTGCTGGTTTAGTTTCACGCCGCACAAGGGCATCACGCCCCTTGACCATTATTCCAAATGGCACGCGAACCCGCCTTTGCAATTGACACCATTCCTCATGAGGACGAAAAAGGTTCACTTTGCACCGACTTGAGAAACTCATGCCACATGTCATGCCAAAAGTTCGCCAAAGCATTTTGAACCTCATGCAAGCCGTTGAAGGCGACATTGGCAAATGTTCATGCCACCACCAGAGCTCAACAACGCCAAGATACCCCTTCCATCTCAACCTCCACGCTCCACGACATATCCCAATATTGCCGCAGAGGTTGACTTACTCAAAGAAGTTGCCGCTTCATTACCACGCACTCCCGCACCGCGGAACCAAAGCATCCTTTTTCTCATGTGCCTCGGAACTCCAAGAGGAGCTAGCCAAGATCAAGATTCCTTTAAGCTTGGCAACCATTTTGAAACTCGCCCTGCTCTCAAGGACCAGTTACCCCTCGACGCTCTAGTTGGGGCTGTTGCCTACCTCTACACCCCACGTCCATGCCACGGTGGGCAATCAACAAGTCAATCATGTTCAAATTGACGGGGTAGTGCAGTCAATCTCATCACGGATAAACTCCGCCAAACAAATGGGCATCAAACAACTCTTTAGCGTCCCCATATGACATCAAGTTGGCTAATGGCCATATCACGCGACCTCAAGGCGCCACGCTTCTTCACATCAACATCGGTGATCTCCGGCTTCCCCATGGAATTTGGAGTTTGGAAAGCTGGCGAAGATCCGGTGACTATGAAATGTTGGTCGCGCACCTTTTCTCCGCCAGGCCAAAGTATCCATTCTCGGGCCCACGGACCGCTTAGTCATCACCGATGGTCACCTCCATGCCACCATGGACTTGGAAACGGGCCGGATCATTTCGTTGAACATCGCGAACCCTCTCTCGGACACGGATTACGAGGAAGCTCAAATATTTATCAAGTTCAGGCTCCACCTCAAGGAATGCCTCTCGTCATCCTACCCTTAATATCTTTGATCCTTGGGGCGACATGACTCTTGATCGTGACCAAGTCGTGGTGCTGCTTGACCCTTACCCGCTCCTTGCAATAGAATCCAACGCTGCTGATCATTTTTCGTAGATGAACCTCCTGCCAACTCTTGTTGAGGTACACGCCGTCATGAAGCAACCTCAATGATGAAACTCGGCCACCTCTTTTCACCACGCAGAGTGCCATGCATCCCCGTTATGCTCCAACCTCCTGCATACATTGTCGGGATATCAAGTGATACCCCATATTCCGGGCTCGAGGAAGTCGAGATAGTGGACGGGCAAATAATCAGCCCGTCGGACTTGTTTGCAGAAATCTTCCAGCCCCTTATCGTAAGCGGGGCTGTCAAGCTTTCAAAAAGTTCAAACACATTTTCGCCGGAGCTACAGAGATCTTCGGAATCAACAAAAGCTTGGGGGAACTCACCGCCCTACCAAATCGATGCACGACCGTTAGCAACGACAGTCACCGGCCAACCCTAATTATCGCGGATCGCCAAAGGCGAGAAATTGACAAACTCCTTTGCCGCAGTTTGATCTGTATGAGGTCAAACATTCTGAATGGGTGAGCCCCATCGCCATTGCTCAAAAACACAATGGTAAGATCCGCGGTCTGTAGACTAACAAAACTCACAAAGCCACCTGAGCGCGATCACTTTCCACTTCCCTTCACGTACCGTGTTCTGAAGAGGTTGTTGGACATGAGATGTACTCCCTTCATGGATGGTTTTTCGGCTACAATCGTGATCTCAATCAAAGAATCTGATCAGCTCAAGACTACTTTCACCACCCCGCGGGCACTTTTGCCTACAAGGTGGTTCCTTTTGGATTATCAAACTCTCCATCAACGTTTCAACGCATCATGCTCTCAGTTTTTCATGATTTTATGAAGGAAAATCCTTCTTACAAATTTTTCAAGATGACTTCTCGCCCTACGTTCCATGGCTTTCCATTTGGATAAATTGGAACTCGTTTCTTCCGTAAATGTGATGAGTCCGCATTAGTCTCAATCCTGAGAATGCACCTTTTGCGCCACCTCCTCGTGTTCTTACGTTAGGCCATGTTGTCGCCCAGGTGTGTATCACCACGATCCCCGCCAAAAATCGGGGGTTATTGCTCAAGGCTCAAGCACCAGCCAATATCAAGGAGACACGCTTTTCCCGGTAAGGTCAATTATTACTCCACCTTCATTCCCTGACTAGCACCCATTATGATCCCATTCATAAACTCACGGGTGACGAATCCACCCGGGCTTGAATTCCCGGCGGATGTCGCTTTCCAACAAATTTGAAGCTTTTGCTTACCGTGCACCGGTTCTTGTTCCTTCTCAATGGGACAAGCCCTTTCATGTTCATGTCGATGTCACTCCTAAGCTTGTTATTGGAGCTGTTCTTTTCGCAGTTATATGATGCGCCAACGACAAACCAAAATCGACACGCCCAAATTTAAAACTCAATCACCGAAGCAACTATTCTCACACCGAGCGCGGAAGCTTTGGGTCTCAATTTCTGGGTCCAACGCTTCCCCACTACCTTTTGGGCAGTCAAATTAAGTTCTTTGTGGACCACCAAGCACTCCTTTATTTGATCAACAAATCCGCCAACGGGACGCATTGCTCGCTGGGTCCTTCTTCCAAGAATTTGCCCTTTGAAATTGTTCAAGGCGACGAAATCTCATGTGGTCCCGGATTATCTTTCACGCATCCACCTGCATGATCCCTCAACCGAGTCTCGTGACGCCTTTCCGATGCTCAACTCTTTTTAGTCACGGCAACACCACATTGGTTCCATGATTTTCAGCAAGCACCTCCTCACGGTGCCTTTCCACCGGAGAGGATACAACGCCTCCCTCCGCTAGCGGCAATCCCGTCGACATCAATTTCTCCGCGAGGTCCGTGACTACACCATGGTTGCAGTGGCATCTCTACAAAAAAGGGTAAGGATACCATCCTTCCGACCGTGTTCTACCTCATGAAGTTCCGTGATATTGTTCCTGGAGAAGCTCATCAAGGGCTAGGTGGTGGTCATTTTCATGGTGACACCACGCACGCAAAACTCCTTCTAGCCGGGTATTTTGGCCCACGCCTTCAAAGATGCTCACGCCCACGCCTCAAGACGTGGTGACGCTTTGCCGGGTGGACGCCGCACGCCCGCGACGCTCTTCCCCTTGACGCCGGCCGCCACGCCACTTCCCCTTCAAAGAAATGGGGGAATGGACTTTGTGGGACCCATAGATCTCCTCCGGCAAGACACCTGCGTCGTGCTACATTCTCGGGTTCTCACCGACCACGCTACCAAATGGGCGGAAGCTTGTGCACTTCCGGCATAACACCGCAGCAAGCACGGCCGGGTCCTCTATCAACAAATCATCACTTTAGATTCGCTGCCCTTACGGAGCTGGTCGCTGATCGTGGTGTCCATTTCATCAATCATACTATCATGAGCTGACGGATTATCTCCCCGATACATCATCACAAGAGCACACCTTACTATCCTCAAGGTAATGGTTTGGCGTAAAGCACCAACAAAACTCGTCACCATTCTCAAGAAAATTTGTGGACGCTTCACTTACGCATCGGCAAACAAAACTTCCCTACCGTTCTTTGGGCCTACAATACTTGTTTCAAGATTGCTGCTGTGTCACACTCCTTTCAAATTGGTTTACGGTCGTGAGCTCTCATGCCGTTTGAATACATCCTTCCAACCTCCGCTTTTCAACTCGCCGCCATAATCCACCGCCGCACTCAAAGAACGGGTCTATCAATTAGAACAGTTGGATGAACTTCGACGGGATGCTTATATTCGTGGTGCTTCATGGACAAAACAGTTGCAAAAATTTTACATGACAAACGTTTGAAGACAAAAACATTCAAAGAAGGCGATTTGGTTCTTCTTTATGATTCCGTGTACAAAAATTTTCCTCCTGTAAACTCAAGTTTCGTTGGCTTGGCCCTTATCAAATTGTTCAAGTGGTCGAGACCCAAATGTTTTCCAACTAGCGGCAGTTAGATGGCACCCCATTACCTACATTGGTTAATGGTTTTCGCCTCAAAACATTTCATCACACGTAAAAGCGACAATCAACAAAATGATACGATTCAAGAAGCAAACACCACGTAAAGTGACTAGAAAGGTGACATATTATATTATAGTGGATATTTTTACAAAAATACCCATGCGACCCCAGCTATTTCCGCCATGGACACGCCTCCTATATACAAAAACGGGCTCGAGCCTATCTACTAAAAACCTAAGAGGAAAAACCCTCTACTCCCGGTTCGGGGAAAGTGTAATGCGAGGAGGTGATAGAGGTTCCGCCAGGTCCCAAATGGTGCAAACCACCTCCATCCCGCTGGTCATAGGGTTTTGGATGTTCAGCCATCCCGAGCACCAGCCATCCATTCAAGACGCCACCCGGTTGTGACAAATGGCCACATGATCCGGATAATTCATTTTACAGTGATCCACTCTTGATGGTTAGTCCAAGATGGTGCAACCCTCGCTTCAAACCAGCAGCCGCCAAAAGCCATCGAATGTCTTCACTTCACTCCCGGTTCGCCTTATATAGCCAACCGAGGAACTGCGAAGTCGACGTGGACCAACCGGAATTAAGTAGCGTGTTTTGCAATGCAAGGCTCTTTCTAAACCGAGAATCTTTTTCTCCCCACAGATATCTAGCCCGAATTACCCTCGACACATTCGTTTTAATGATATCCCACTTCGAAGTTACCCGACATTAAATGCCATTGTTTCTTTTCATACCCGGCCAAACATTAATATGTGTCCTTTGGCCACTTGTCACATCGATCTTTCTCTCAATACGTCTCATCCTCACCGTTCATTGTTTCTCCCTTAAGTTCTTTGGGGACTTAGCCAAATTTTTTTGCCTCTCAATCTCATCCTTGGCATCTTTTCGACACAGCATCATCAGCGGTTCCGGTTTAAGCCCCTCATCTTCACCCTGTCGACTCGGTTAATGCGCCCTAAACCCTTTCCTCAGTTCCCTTCATCTTCGCCTTTGAATCCTTCTTTTACGGAAAATCTTGGCCACCCAAATTCACACTCTTCCGCTTCCCGAGGGCGGCTTTTTCGAGTCTCCTTCTTGACGCCCACTTTCCGCCAGGAAGCCCTTTGTTGGCCCAAATCGAAGTCATTTAACGCCAAAAAGTTTACTCTAATTCTCTCAAATGGAACTTTCCGCTCCAAATCCGACCAATCAGCGCTCATCGCCAATATTGTTAACATCCCGCATGGATGACAACAAAGGGTCGATGGCACCACCATTTCAGCTGACTCAACATTTGATTTCCGAGGTATTCCATATTCCCCTTACAAACCCCTTGTTTATCATGGTGGTCCGCCATACAGGATCTAGATGTCATGGGGGTTTGGTGCACCTCCTTATCGGGCCCATGTACATCGCTCCGACAAATATCGACAAGCCTCACGAAACTTTTGTTAAGTTTTGTGGCGCAGTTCATTGGGTATTCTATCAAGAACACCCATATCAATAAGCCTTTCTATAATATGGTGCTCACCGCTATACATTCCAACCACCATTGATTGGCCACAATTGTTGTTCTACCGTCTTCTCCAAGAAGTGGACCGCCTTCGGTTGCCACTTCCATTTCTGAAGTTTACGTGGGAGGCCACCTTCAAGCCATCGTCCGGCATTACTTTCATCTCCCACACCACAAAATTCTCATAATTCCACCAGCGGTCCTTCCCTGACTCACCAAGTTGGCACTTCCGCCCTTCTTCCCACGGTCATGTCCAAAACCGCACTCCCATGTCACTTTGTCTCCTCCCTCGCCTACACCATCCGGTTCACCATATCTTCCAAACATCACAAAACCCGCAACAACATAGGCTCCACCACCACAACACCCTCGTCACCGTTGTATCGGTAAGCCGCTAGGATGCTCAAAGTCGCTATTCTAAAGTTACAAGAATCGGGGAAGCTCTTATGAATCGGGGTTCAAATCGGCACTAGAGGCCTCGGATGCGGTCCACCGGTGACCTTCAGCTGCCACTGCCCAAGTTGCCACTTTGAGACCAAACTTCAAGACAAGCACGCGAGCTCTCTTACAGGGCTCATCTGCATCTCAAAAGTGCGAGGATCAGATCAGCCAACTTGCGGATCAAATGGCTCAGCTCAATCCGAAATTCCGGACTTTGTTGGAGCAAAACAAGTCCAAAGACACTCTTCCTGTTGCCAAGGAAAAGATATTTCTAAGCTTCGACGCCTTGTACTACGAAGCGTGACAATTACAAAGACTCAAGTTCAACACCTTATACGGCGGGGCGCCAAATTGCCTCCTTGATGATTCGGCTTTCTCACACGCACCTCTCGGCTCACCTCTCTTCAAGATCGGAAACTACGGAGGTGCGTAAACAAAGATTCTTGATGACGCGGAGATTGTCGTGCCGCCTCAATACACGAGGGCAATCCTCCTCCCGTCAACACTTCACCGAAATGGGTCCGTGACCAATCATGCCCGGCCGCTAGAAAAAGGACAACCGATCCGACCTTGAACACCAGGCTGCGTTGGCTATTCGGGCTGGCGATGAGGCTCAAGCAAAAACTTGACGGCCATAACACCATTGTTTCCAACCTTCCTTTCGACTTCCCGGTTCCTTCCTGCTGCTATCACGATTATGTGGTCGCCAACGCCACCTATTCCTTTTCCTGGTGGCATCGCGGCCGGATGGACTGTGGATACTCCCACCACCGCCGATTTTCTCCGGACCGCCCCGAACTCAATGATGGAAGACAAAGGTTTATGCTGTGCCCTTTTTGGTTTTGATCTCATACATCCAAGCAACATCCGCATCTTTGTCACCTTGAGTTGTTCAGCCCATGGCTTACATTTTCATGATTTCTATCTGGTGATATCTGAAAAACTTTCGGGATGGGCCGCCGCCAAAGATCTTTCGGGTGACCCACTTTGCAATGGTTGCTTCGGGATAACAACCCTATCTTGCTGATCATGCTCGCACCCACACTCTTCATCAGGGACATGCCCGAAGCTTGCCCATCATTTACCTCTCGGCAAAGCGAAAGGCCAGCGGTGATAAGGAAGTTTTACGGGACATCCCGAGGACCTTCCCTATGCACAAGTTTATATGCAAAGACTCGCGAGGTTACAATCAATTCACGTGCTCTTTTGGATAGCAAGGCGGTCCCCACGGGTTGGGATAGCCCTCTGCTAACTCTCAACTCTCTCTTTTCTTTTTGGGATGGGTTGGTGTCAAGCACTTGATCGGCTCTTGTCGGGCAATTAGTGGGAGACTTCGGCAACCCATACGCCCACCCGCATGGTTCTCCCTATGCTTCCCTAGGGTGTTCCTCCACCCCAGGTTCCTGACTTCTGATTAGGCCTCCCCTTTTGGACAAAGGTCATGGATGGCCATCTTTGGATGGACTCCACCTCGGATCTCGACCGGATCTCGGGGTGGGATCCATGTTTTGTTCGCCCGCTCCCATTGGGAGGAGGGTGCCACTCTTGATACCACCACAAATTGGATCTATATTGCTAATGGCGTGGTTGGTAACGCCTCTACCGATTCGCTTCATGGTCTTTGACACCTTCTTGCGAGAATGCCACCACCTCACCGGATCCTTGATCCATCTTCAAAAGGTGTTTTGTGTCGCTCTCAAATGCCCCTTTACTCCTCTTAAATTGCGTCGTCCATTTTTTTACTGCAATCCGAATGCGGTCGCTTGCCTTCCGGCCTCGGACTGCCTCCCCATGGAATGTCGGGCCGTTTCTTCGACGCCCATGCCGCCCTTGAAGACATGGTCCGATCTCGATTTCTTGTTGATGCAGATCCCGCCCTTGGCCTCAACACTCCTCCTGCTCTTCAAACCGCGCCCGATCTCATTAGCCGCACCATAATGGTGCCCGTCCCTCACTCCGTGAGGATCACTTTCGAGCAGGATGGCTTCCCCCCTCGCAAACACTTCCTCCTTTTTCTTCACTCGAGTGTCGTTTGGTGGGGAAGTGTTAGTCTGGCCTCTGGTATAGGACTATTCATGCATCTGACCGGACCAGGTCAAGCTCAAGGATCCCGCGACCAACCGGGCCGGGCCATCAAAGCCCCCTTGAGAAGACCAAGCAACAGCCCAAAAAGGAGGCGCTGACAAGTGATCTGCCATCACCGCCAGCGTCGCCATGATTCCGAGCACCTCAAGAGGCACGCCGGCCATTCACAAATTGGGCCTTCTTCGTGAGTCGGCACCGAGATCGGGCCAGTGTGTCTATATTGGGCGGAGGCCATTGTACTATATATATATGACTAGAGCTTCGCATATGAGTTCTAGATGGGCTTTTGAGTCTTGTCTCCTTCGGTTTTCTCTCTATTTGTGAGAGAGCTCATGTATGTTCATCATTGATATCAAGGAAGCTTATCATTTTCCTCTCATTTGTTCTGTTTTCTTTCTTGTTCTCTTCTTGCAAATCCCGTGACATAGTCCCTAATGCGGACTCTCATTTTCACTAGATCCAAAAACTCCCTCATTCATTTGTGGCAGGGCTGTCTTCGAGGGAGTTCCCGAACCCCATTGCACCTTTGGGAAAACACTATCTTTTTAAGGTTAACACATATGTATGTGTAAATTAATTAACTACGGTTTCCTAGTAGTAGCGGGAAATATATGATCACAAGCATTGAGTGTAGGGAAGCACCTTACCCTTGTTGTATTCCTCTGCCCCTCAGGTTAGAAACTAGGCATGGATTCTCTTGCTGAAATTGGCATCTCTGGCTGCACTAAGCTAATTAGCTCTTTGTCATAGGCATATTACAAGCTTTTTAGCACTTAGTTCAATTACACCCAACTAGTATTCAGCCTGCCCATCTTCACCGTGGATTAAAGCGCGATGAATTGTCCGTCATGATCCCACATATGCCCCAATCTAGTTGTATAACATTTTACTAGAAGATCACCTCGAACATTGTACCTCTTGAGGGATCTTTGTTTGTCGTGGCCTCAACTGACATGCTCAAATAGCTAAGGTCGTGGCCTTGGAAGCCCAAGTCGAGATTCTTGAGCCAACTGCTATGAGATTGTCAAATGCTCAAAGTAGCTAAATAATGCCCAACCTTTGCATAAAGAAAGCATTCTCATTTTGCATGTGCGCAGAATGTATAAACTTTTTACAATTCTATTTTACCTGTTTAACAAGGTTTTGCAATTGTATTATAGCTTTATAGTCGGGATCGATGATATATTATTCGTCCTTATTCAACATCTATTCTCTGTTAGATCCGGAAAATGAGAAAAGCACTGGAGTAGCGAAGGAACTGTCTTGTGGCACGTGTAAGTTAATTGCTCTCTTTTGAAAATGCTTGTCTTAATAAGTAATTTGAAAATTGCAGAATGGTTCTACTGCAGGAAATTTCATACTGCAATAGTAGTTATCCTTCAACACTTATTTTTATTGCATCTAAACATAAAGAATGTCTGAAGGGTTGCATAACCATAAATTGATCCTACTGCAAATGTTTTCATAAGCATAAAATGATCCTATTGCAGGAGTGTTCATACAAATTGATCTGCATGTTTCTTTTCATAGACATACTACAAGCTTTTAGCACTTAGTTCAATTACATCCAACTAGTATTTAGCCTGCCCATCTTCACTCTAATTTAAAGCAGTAGTAATTGTCCAGATAGATAACGCTTCTCTGCACATATGCCTCAATGTAGTTGTATAAGATTTTACTGGAAGATTGCAAAATTTCTGAACAGTGTACCTCTTGAGGGATCTTATTTGTTGTGCCTCAGCCCGACATGCTTAAGTAGCCAAGGTCTGGAGGGACTGTCACGTCAAGCTGAGATATTGTTGAGCCAACTGCTATGAGATTGTCAAATGCTCCAAGTAGCCAAATTTGGAGGCACTGTTTCCCACATCTTAAAATATATATGGAACGGAATAGCACAAGGTTTTACATGAAGGCTCAGCTTTCCAATTGAACATGCTATGTCCTTGACATGTGAGCTTTTAGCACCGTTAGTCCTTGGCAACATCGTTCATCATAGACTGCTAACTGTTCTGAATATAATGCCCAACCTTTGCATCAAGGAAGCATTCTCATTTTGCAAATGTCCAGTAACAGATAAGTTTTGCAATTCTATTTTACTGTTTAACAAGCGCTTTGCAATTGTATTATAGGTTTATAGTCAGGATGCATATGACATATTGTTTCCTTATCTAACATCTATTCTCTGTTAGATCCGCAAAATGAGAAAAGCACTGGAGTAGCGCAGGAACCTTCTTGTGGCACGTGTAAGTTAATTGATCTCTTTTGAAAATGGTTGTCTTATAGGTAATTTGAAAATTGCAGAATGATTCTACTGCAGGAGATTTCATACTGCAATATTAGTTATCCTTCAACACTTATTTTTATTACACCTAAACATAAAGAATGTCTAAAGGCTTGCATAACCATAAATTGATCCTACTATAGAAGTTTTCATAAGCATAAAATGATCTTATTGCAGGAGGTTTCATACTATTAATCTGCATGATTTCTTTTCATAGACATACTACAAGCTTTTAGCCTTAGTTCAATTACACCCAACTAGTATTCAGCTTGCCCATTTTCACTCTAATTTAAAGCAGTAGCAATCGTCCAGACAGATAATGCTTCTCTGAACATTGTACCTCTTGAGTTATTTGTTGTGCCTTAGCCCGACATGCTCAAGTAGCCAAGATCTGGAGGGACTGTCATGTCAAGCTGAGATATTATTGAGCCAACTGCTATGAGATTGTCAAATGCTCCAAATAGTCAACTGAGGCACCGCTCCCGATCTAAAAAATGTATTGTATATGGAACAAAGATGGCACAAGGTTTTACTTTCGAGGGCTCAGCCTTTTGTAATTGAACGTGCAATATCCTTGATATGTGAACTTTTGGGAACATTAGTCCTTGGCAACATCGTTCTCATAAACTGCTAACTGTTTCAAATATAATGCCCAACCTTTGCATCAAGGAAACATTCTCATTGTGCAGATGTGCAATAACTGATAAGCTTTGCAATTCTATTTTATTGTTTAAGAAGAGCTTTGCGATTGTATTTATAGCTTTATAGTCAGGATGCTTATGACATATTGCGTCCATATCTAACATCTATTTTCTTTAGATTCGCAAAAATGAGAAAAGCAATCGGCGTAGCTGGCGGAACCATCTCCGCTGCACGTAAGTTAATGCGGCTCTTTTGAAAATATTGCAGAATGGTTCTTCTGGGGGAGAATGGTTCGTTCAACACTTAGATTTATTACATCAAAATATAGAGAATGCCTGAAGGCTTGCATAAGCGTAAAATGATCCTACTGCACGAGTTTTCATAAGCATAAAATGATCCTACTGTAGGAGTTTTCATACTATTAACCGCATGTTACTACAAACTTTTAGCACTTAGTTCAATTACTTTCAACTAGTATTCCACCCTGACCATCTTCACTCCTAATTAATGCACAATTCAATCTATAGTGTATCTTAGATCTTGATATCTTGGGACTCGCTTGTAAAGATGTATGGAAAATGTGGTGTTCATATTCTAAATGCATGGGAATGTAAAAATTGCTTTGCAATTTGTTATCTCTAATGTCTCGCTGGTTTTTCTCGGATCATACTTCCGCAGAATGGGAAAAGCCCTCGAGCTTACTCATATAGATGGGAATGAGATTACATGTAGGTTATTTAAAGGAAGCAACCAAAGCTTTTAAGCAAAATCATAAATTTATATTTCCATGAGATTATGTGTATGTTTTTAATGCATTGAAGTACATTATTTTTCTAATTGTTTGTTGTATAAAATGTTGGAAACATGAAGTTCAACAACGGAAAAAAGCACGGCTAAATCACATGAGGAGATTATCAAACCGCTAAGGAGAGTCGCTTTAAAGAGGAAAGACCATACAACTTGAATTTGACGCCGGAAATGGTCCCATGTGGTGGCTATAAGAACTATTTTGACCGAAAATTGAATGTACTTTCATCGGAAAACATGTTGACTTATCCATCTCGGACATGAGAAAGATTCTAGTGGGCAATTGGACCTTGTAACGAAAAACATTGCGGTGTAATTAGATAGTAATAAAATGAAGAATGCATAAATTTCTTATGTTCTTTTTCTTATTTATTTTTTTAAATGCATTGGTTTGTTATCCCATTATATCGAGTGGGATAAAAAACATTACAAAAAACGCTATCTAAAAGGTATTAGGCAAGCGAGAAGAGGTGTATGTGACAAGGTCTTCACGGGCACGAAAGCAAATAATGAAGAGCCAACAAAGCCCGGAATGGATGAAAATGATATGTGGTTTAAATTTCGGCATATATGGAGACAAGTCAATACAAGGTATAATGTTATCCATATTAGTAAATATCTTGTACATAATTCAAGTTGCAAATTAAAAGTTTATTTTTTCCTAATTGTTCTCCACATCACCAAAAAATCAACGCCGCATTTGTCTTAATGTGAAGCACACACGTGAATAAAAACACAACGCTCGTTGTGCATTCAGATTTTAATCTTCTCCTTTATTTTTCCTTGAATGCCTCCATTTACTATTCTACGTGCTTGCTAGATCGGTCAGCCTAAGACTAGATTCTTTACTGGCTGATAACAACTCTAATCGAACCTCGGTTGGTAAGAAAATTTGATGTACCAAATTGTTTCAAGCGTTAGTTTAAAGAAAAAATCAAAGAACCGAAGGATTTCTCACAAGCGAAGATTTGAGCTTTTATTAGGGCATCATTCATCACAAATACCGCGACCAACCTTCCAGATTCAGAGGCAGCAGGCCTGTGTTGCGTAGCTTCGGGACTTTGACGCGGTCATGGCACACTTTGCAAGAAATAAAGTCGTAATCCCGCCTTCCACAAAATAATCCACAAGGCTAAATTCTCGGTTTTCTTGAATCGCCGGAATGCACCGTAAAGAGGTTCAGAATCCGGCGGCAATTTCGTTAGCCTTGACTATTATGCAGAGAAAAGTATTGTAATGTGCTATAGCCGCTTGTCGTCCTACCATTCTTTCTCCGCTTTCATTTCAAAGTCCTAACCCATTCTCCCCAAAGCGTCACGCCCACTCCTATGGTTAATCAACCCAAGAATATTTTAAAAGCATATTTGTAGGAGAATTATATATATATGTCACGCATCAAACATGAAGGCTCGATACCTGGAAATATTTGTAGGAGAATTATATATATATGTCATGCATCAAACAATGGAGGGTTCGATTGTGCCATCGGCATGCCATGTGTACCTTTGCAAAAAGATACCGCAGATAGGCACCCTCGAAGCAGCACTTGTGTATCTCGTAGTTTACACGCTTATTGTATTGACCGTTGTCAATGAATTTTTCTAAGGCCAAACCGGCCGTTTACAAAGCAGCGGCCACGCAGCGAGCCATTTGGCACCGACCCAAGATCGATGGAATTTTCTATGGCCAAAATCACCCTCAATACCTGATCTAGCTTATTCGGCCGGCGCAGAACCGATTGGAAGAACAATGTTGTTGTGGGTTCGGTACCCTTGACCCACAATCCGTGCATTATGTAACATCCGCTTCCATCCCCGAGAAGGACTTAGCCGCCATGGAATGGATTCTCCTAGTCATCTCACCATTTTATAAGCTAGATTAATCACAGCTTCAGGACCAATCGGAACGTCCACCATCTGGTCAACCATCTGCTCAGCTCTCCTCCTCAAGCTGTGGCCTTTAAAGAGTGATTCATCCCATCCGGCCGGACTCTGCCTGCACACAAACCTGTAAGATCATCACCACCTGTTACCAATTCCTAGCCTTTCCAAGGTAATGATGATGTGAATTTTTCTCCACCTTACTTTTCCATCTTATCTCTAAGGAAAGGCATTATAAGAATTGGGCTGATGAAGTAACAAAAGGGAAAAAGATCGACCCGGAAAAAGAAATGTATATAGCCATGGAATCAGCAGCCAAGCGTATTGGCTCAAAATGGCAAAACCCGGCCAGAAATAAACACCGAAATGGACATACACATATTACAAGTAAGCAAGAGGGATAGTGAGCTTATCCGCAAAAGGCAACTATTCTAAGATTACTACCGGGATACGATTTCTAGCCTTTACGTAAAATTGGATCAAAGAGCTACCTACTTCCATCGCGGTAACGGACCCAACAGGACACCACACTACTACAAAAATACGTGACACCCACACTACCATACAAAAGAGGGTGGCGCAATGGCACAAATAGCCATATCTAATGTAATATACAAATGGCAACATTTGGTAACGTGCCATTTGTGCACATTTCAGGCCATTGGTTCCCAAATTTTTGTACATTTGCGTGCCAAAGATTTTATTTCAAGTGTTCCAATTGACACATTTGTGCCATTAATGGATACTTCGTGACATGTATAACGCACATAGTTGTGGATGTTCATCGCGAGATATAAATGACATGCCCGCCTGAAACATGATTTGCTTACGGCCAGCATTGAGCTATATGTTGTGCTTGTTTTCACTCAAATGCCATTACTGTGACATGCAATTTGACATGTATATGGTTGTGCCTGTAATAAACATGTATGTGTTGCACCCCAGAACATCAAAAGTGCCATCCATAAGGAAGGAAGGAAGGATGAACGCCCACCTGAGGCCGAGGCCTTCCAAGTGAGATCTGCACGCACGGCAAAAAGCCAAAACCCCAACACCAAAACAAACAATGTAACCTGCATTGCGTCCTACTACCGGATGAAAACCCCACTTGAGCATCATTCTAATATAAAATAACATAAGACCGCTGACTCGCATGAAACCAACAACATCCCCATAGATAGCCACCTCATTCCCGCTTACAGGGTGGGTAGTCGCATTGTGCTACACAAAAATGAAAACAGTGGAATATCCGCAGGCAACACCTTGACCTCAACAAATTGTGGGCATCAATTCGCTGAGCTTTGACGCTGATTAAACCTCGGGTTTTCAGGAAAACCCCAGCTATGTGGGCTCGACAAGGGGCTTGGACAACGGTGGTCGCTAACGCTGCTCCACGCCCACGTAGAATACCCAAGTCGCCAAGATCACCCTGTGACCCCGCATATCACCAACAACAGAAAACCAATGCAGAAAACCCCGTATATTACGACAAAACAACATTTACACCGAAAAGCGATGGACCTGTCATGTCAATGCAATTATAAATCGTAAAACAAGTAAACATATAAATAACAATTTTAAGGAGGGAGGGTGGGAGTCAGATCACCGGCCGAGATGAGAAAGTCACGAAAACCAAGAATGAAGCCATCCTCAACCCGAACGTTTCAAAAAATGCATGCGATGCATGTATGCTCGCCTTGAAGAATGTCTATCACACGGAACTGATGACATTCTGCATCCGGCACTGCATGAAACCAACAATATCCCGGAGGCCCAGAGAACTTCAACATTTAGATCCAGGAAGAGTTAGGTGATTGTCCGCGCTCTGGGATTAAAAGGACAAGATAGAAGAGGTTAGAAAGGATGTGAATGGCTAAGAAAGCAGGCGTTTCATGTAAGAAGTTCCCTCCTCCGTGATGAGATCAAGAAAAAGAAGCCATGGATAATCGCCGAGATGAGAAAGCCTAATGAAACGCCGGATGAAGAAACCGCAATAAGTGGCAACATCCTCAACCCGACCTAAAATGTACGTGATGTATTGCAGCGACGCGATGCAATGCATGTATTGTGCCTGCTTTGTGTAGACACGATTACACGCCGAATCGATGACATTATTGTACGCTGATAATCATGATATTTATGGTGGCATTGCCTTTGAAAATTTCTAATTATTTTTGACTATTTTATATATATTAAAATCTATAAGCCACAATTGAAAAATATACATGACATCATTTTTATAACGCACAAAAAATAGTAATATATTAAAAGATGCCTTAGACAACATTCAAGCTTTTTAGCTATGACATACTCAATAAAGATACGGCCATAGATGACGAAGTTTATTCCAGATCCTTGAATGTTGTGCTCAATTTGTTGGATACGCATAATTGATCATCATTCAAGTGTCCAGAAGTTTTGCTACACTTCTTTGAATCATAACAAGCATTAAGCATTGCCAAATTGGTTGGAAAAATGGCAAGTTTTCTTTGGATCCGCAAATCTAGAAAACTCCTCCCATGCCCAATGGTCGCATTTCTATTTCAGATCAAGGATTCAGACCACCATTTTCCGGCTGTAGATGCAAAACAAAAATAAACAAAAGCTCAAAAGTAGAAAACTTGAAATACATGGACGCAATCAAAATTCCTTTTTGGCTATGTTTTGTTTGTGGCACGTTTTGAGTTAATTTCGAACCTCGCTTATAAGTTTAGGGATATAATCAGTATATAGTTGAATATACTCAAGATATGTTGATGACCGCGAAAACTCCTTCGAAATGCAACGGTCAAACTCTCAAGCATGTGGGAGTTTCGTGGTTATACCGGGTTACGCGCCCAACACCGGCATACGTGTTACTGACCCAAAACCCCTTTGTTCCAAACGCAACGCTACGTACGTGCTGTGGACCAAGAAACGAATCGGTAACCCGCGTTCAACCGGCTTAGAATGGCGAACACAAAATAGGAGCTTTGGCAATTCTGTTTCGCGGCTATATAAGAGTTCCAACATCAGCTCTAGATGTTCTCAAGCATACTTCAAATAGCATTGGAAAAATCGCTTTGGCTGGCTGATTTTCTCTCGCTTTGTCGATGAAGACATCATTATGAAGCTTTGATTTCAATCGGTTGTGACCGATCCGGGTCAGACGATCCGCTTTCTTTTGATTTGTTTTTACCAAAATGGGCTTAGACACTAAATAACGTCTCATGCGTGTTTGCTCGTGCCATCGGCGCTCTTTGGCCATAAAAGAGGGATGAACCATTTTGTAATAATACGCCTAGAGCAAGATATTTTATATGATCTATTCATGTCTCCTTTTATAAGGAAAACCCGCGAATTGCCGTTATCAAACCCCGGTTTAAATCGCTTTTGTTCTCTTTGATGTAGTCAAGGTTGCAGATTCTACCGGAAGTCTAGACACCGGAAACAAATTTCTTCCCTACGTTGTGGCATAGGGATCATAGCAGGCATGAAATCTTCACCGGCTAACTCAGAGTATGGAGAAGTTGAAGATTCTCGCTTGTTGATGTTTTCAGAACCGCAGTTTCAAAATGTCTATATTGAGGTCATTTGGAATAATATGTTTCTTTGTAGCGTAAACGATAAATTTTGGTCGCAGACATTTGTATAAGCAATTTAAAGAAAATTGGTGTACATATACCACATAGGATAAGCCGTTGCATTGGCACCGAAAAGGAAATTTCGTGGTAGATATACCATTTGTGTATTTTTAGGAGTTTCTGCCTTCTTACCTGACTCATTTCAAAAAGATCGCTATGCTTTGGTAGAAACTTATTAAGTCCAATGCTCAATATCTTGTTCTCATTCCGCGTTAATGGGAACTTATGCTACATCTCAAAATGGTCGCTATATTTTGCAAAAGCATATCCAACGCCTTCAACATCTTTAGCCTCTCGTGAGCTTAGTTCACAAATATATTCCATAAGGACTTGCAAATGTTTCCTTTTGCTTTTGTCTATATAGATGATCAAGTGACGATAGGTCTATTATATTATTTTGATGAGTAGGGTATACTTCAAGCTCGCCACACATGAAGCCTCTGTAAACATTATATACAATGCCTGGCAAAGATATGTTTGTTTGGATGTGTTCTATGTATCCCATTTCCAAGATGCATCGCTTAGTATAGTTTCTTTCTAAAGCTTTATATCAGAGTTACATTGCTAAAGCTATGGGTGTACAAGTTGGAGCCCCTCATCGAAGTTCTCCAAACTCCAACTCTTAGGATCCCGCCATGGAATGCACAAGAAATGGATCATCTTTAGCAACCATGGTAGTGCTCAAGAAGCACATTTTCACATCATGCTATATCTAAGGACGGATCACTAGAAATCGTAATCTTGAACAAATTGGTCAAGAAAGGTTTGTATTTGGGATGATTCAAGTAGTTGTTCGGACTCTCTTCCTCATAAAGTCCGGGCAATACGCACCGAACCAGCGCTACCAA